>OZ024914.1:53897149-53914649 GCA_964017125.1 Flabesymbios commensalis | reverse complement strand
TAGCAGCCCTTCATCAATGTCTAACATCCCACCATAGTCTAAAGCAGCCCTCGGCTGGCATCTGCAGATGCTGTTGACTATGGCGGGTTGTTAGACATTGATGCGGTCTACTAAAATAGCCAAATGCCTTCTTAAATTATGTTTTTATATTATGATATGATCAATGACTATTATAATGATAATATGTTTCATGACAGTAATGATACTCATGGGTATGTAAGTATAGCACATATAGAAACTAGGTAATATCACACAGAACTCCTGTACGTTTGTAAGAGTTTGTTGATTCCTGGCAAAATTATAACACGTGTAAAGAAATATACACATCTACATGTTCCAGTAAAACAAATAATAAGCGATTATAATAATAATAATTAGCTACCATACATTTTACCTTTTTTCTAAAATACAATAACCATCTTTGGGTCTGAAAGGGTACCAAATTAGATTTCCCAGCTCCTTAATTGTTGCCATAACTAACATTTATAGGCATGTATATGAATAAAAATTAACAATGAACTTATTGGTAAGTGACAATTTCTAATTGCATAATTATAACATTATTTGAGGTTACCCTACATTAAAGTCGATTTTTAAGAAAACGGTTACCTTTGTGTTAGTAAGAATTCCAGATGCCAATTTCTGACATATTTTTCATAGAAAAAACTAACCTTCTTCTATTCATGTCAATCCAAATGTTCAAGTGAAACAAATAAAACTTGATTATAAGAATACTTGGTAAATACCATCCATTTTTTTGCTATTTTAGACAAAATAACCACCTATGGATCTGCAAAAGTGCTAAATTTAAATTCCGTGTCATTTGTGGCCATAATTAGACTAACAATACACATTTATAGGCATGTATATAAATAAAAATTTGCAATAAACCTATTTGTCCGTTATCAATTTGCCATTACAGAATCATAGATTTATTTGAGGGTATCCTACTTCAAAGTCGATTTAAAAAAAACTGCTACCTTTGGGTTTGTAAGAATGCCTGATTTGAACTCCTGATACATTTTTCCTATAGAAACAACTAACCTACTTCTATTCATGGTAATCCAAATGTTCAAGTGAAACAAATAATATTTAATTATAAGATTTCTTGATAACTACCATCCATTTATTTGTCTATTATCAATTTGCCATTATAGAATCATAGATTTATTTGAAGGTACCCTACTTTAAAGTCAATTAAAAAAAACTGCACCCGTTGGGTTTGTAAGAGTTTCAGATTTAAATTCCGGAGACATTTTCCCTATAGAAACAACTGACGGGACATTTGAACCTAAAAACATAAATAAAACCCTCCGGGCTCTCGGACTAACAGTACCCACAGGGCACACCACGTTGTTGTGACGCTGAATCAACGTCAATGACGTTGATTCAACGTCACAACAACGTCGTGTGCCCAGTGGGTAAGCCTTGCGATAAGTAAGCTATATCACAGTCCTTTGTATCATTCATCTAACCGTCGTCTCATTAACCCTTACAGCGCTGAATTATTGTATAAACCATGGAGATCAAAGCGTTTGTTCAATTCGAAATCATTATAAGTGTCTTATTATTTATTTGAATACCTGTATAAAGACAGTCCCCGCACTGAAGCGGTTACATTGCCTGTTGGCTTTAAATCAATGAAAATTCATCAACTTATACTTGAATTATCGCTTGTCTTTCTTCAATTTTGGTTCAACGTTGGTCCACCGTCTACCATGCTGGACCTTTGTTAAACCAACATCGATTCAACTTCTTGTGTCTGCTGGGCATGTATCCTCTACAGAAAAAACGTGTAGGCGTGAATGTAATGAATGACAGAAATATTGTAAATTGTATGCCTTTTTAGCGGGAAATCAAGAGATAGGCCCAAGCTTTATCGAGAATTGGCATGCACCTGTCATAGGACATCGGACAATCAGCTTATCCTAGTAAACACGAGACATTGGCCCGACATTGGCGTAAGTTGGCCCACCGTCTACGACGTTGGCCCAACATTCAGACAACACCTGGTCAACATTTTGTGTTTGCAGGGAATTTTCTCAGAGTTTTAGCGGCATTTAAACATAAATATAAAACTACGTTGAGTTTGTAGCCAATTGTGTCAGGTGTTGGAAATAATGTTATTCAGAATGCCGAAGCTCTTTTAGAAAAAAAATATTAGTCACAACATTCTGATAAAATAGTACTAACCTTGCTGCGCTGGCTCGTTAATGCTGGGAACCATCAAATAAAACGTGTATTGAACGGAGAGAGGGTAAATCGAGAAAGGTAGGACAATACTTAGTATGTATACAGGTACAGTAATTTATTGATGATATAGCGTGACACCAGCGTCATGTAGCCAGAAATACATTTTAGATGTGGTCTATGTGTATTGAATATTAGACGATGTGGACTACATAACAGCCATTAATTTAATGGTATCACACTTTAATTGTTACAGTAGATTTCTGTAAATTATATAACAATGTATAAATTTCAATGAGAAATATCGATCAAAATGCCACTCTCTTTTTATTATCAATTTCCACGATATTGATATAATCTATCTCATCTATCTACTCAGATATTTTTTTCATATTTTCATTCCATGCGTGCTGTAAATCGCCAATCCAATTAACACCCCGTGCACAGTTTGAAAATTAGGCCTCTCAATGTTAAAAACGCATAATAGGCCTATGTATAATGAAGATCCAGATAATCATGGCTAGGTATAGTGACATTTGTATTACATAAATTTAATTCAAAAATGTCAGATGATGCATAAGTGGGCCTAAAACACGTTATGGTTAGTGTTGACAAATTAATATATCTCTGTTAACTATAGCCTTAATCAAATAATATCGCTTAATTTCGGTGATAGTGGCTCACTAGTAATACTAGTGTCTTAAAATGTCCAAATGTATACTAGTCGGATTAGTATACATTAAGACATACAAGCAAATAATAGGGCGTATTGGACTAGGTGAGCTATTATATCAGGCATATTTGAGGCGCCAGCTATCTTGTCCTCAACGTTAAAACTAAAGTGTCCGCTTAAATAATTTTAAAAATTAATTAGACAAGAAAAGGATCTTCTGTCGAACATGTGTGTCTCCGGCAGCAGTGTAAAATATTGAAAATGATCAGACAAATGAAAGAACCTCATTCTGGAGGAACCGCCTACGTCATCCCGCTGTCCCCTGTACCAGATAAGTATGCTTGATTATGGTGGTGATCACCGGTACCAGCCGAGTGTGTGCAAACACAATATGGTTCATCACAGCCATAGAAAGTAGGATAAACTAATGGCTAGCCGTAATCACGAAATTATGGCTGGCTGTAATCACAGCATTTTGACAGTTTTACATGATAATTTGCCTATCCTCGGATAATAGTGAAAACCAGTCATAAGTAATAATCCCTGTTAGACATACGAGCATTTACCTGGTGGTTTGGTTCTACATAGAGCTCTTAAAATTGCAAAACGTGGCTTCTTAAAGGGTTTTTTAACCGGCAATGTCCTACTTTAATAAATATGTCACACATAAGATAAAGGTCATATGGAATTTTTATGTAGTTGGTAATATAGAGAAACATATGCTCTTTCCATTAAGACCAACCACGAAACTCCGTCAATTGAATTAAAAAATCGCAAAGTAATTGAAGTGTGGTACTGTTTTGTACATAATATAGTACACTGTAATCAATGATTACACTCTCCCGTAATCACATTATCAGGGAAGCGTTACTTTTATTCACCAGGTGGCTCTATACAGATCAGGGAAATGGTCAGTGCCTTATGCATACGCGCATAATTGCCGGTTGACACGCGCTCCAACAGGAACAAGAATTGGTCTAATCTTATTAATAAAATACTAAATTATGTTTAACCAGAGATTATTTATGAACAATCTCTGGTTTTAACTGTGTATAGCTTGAATGACTGTCGCCCGTCTGTAGGCTTAGGCCCACCAATCTGATCACCATCAATTTATCGTGTCACTTCGATCTATTGTGTCAGACTGTTGTGTCACCATCACTGTCGACTGTCGTGTCACTGTCAGACCTGTTTTGTCAGGATCTCCCCGTGCGTTGAACCAAGGTGTGACATGAGTCAGCGTCATAGCTGTTGAGCCAACTGTTGTACCAACTCTGGGTTGACATAATATATATATGTATATATAATATAATATATATAATACATATATGATATATTATAATAAATAACCATATATATATTATCAACATAATATAGATATATATAATATATATATAATATATATATGTATTTATATGTGTTTTGAAGCAAGCTGAAAATAGTTTTCTCTGTTTATTAACTCTTAACCCTTTCTTTAACCGCCAAATTATTCAATCTGAATTTTCACCCACTTGAAATTGTGTCTCGCTGACGCGATCCACAACTTCAATTGAGTGAAAATTATTCAGATTTGACAAAATGGAGGTCAACTGTTTTCAAATATTGCTGATTGATGTCACATTTTATCTTTAACATGTTTAAAAGGTGGTATGGTACTTCATGTGCTAATATATACGGAATACGGCTGAATACGGCGTTCGCTCATCGTGATTGGCTCTATCACTGAAGGTAAGCAACGTCGCGCCCGGTTCATAATTGGATGGGTGACCCCTGACTGCCAGGTGCTGTATACACTCGTGGGTCTCAGAGAACCACGTAAATCAGATGGCTCGTCTGACTGACCTAGAGTTGGACGTAAAAGAACCTCAATAGACGTAGGCGCAGTTTCCATCCAGCGAGACCCTAGAAAATCCACAACTTCAAGCGAGTGAAAATTATTCGGATTTGACAAAATGAAGGTAGATTCTTTTCAAATCTTGCTGGTTGATGTCATATTTAATCTGTAACATATCTAAAATGTGGTACTTAATGTGCTAATAAAAAATGAAAACCCGAATATATGCGGCACCGGCGGTTAAAGGGTTAAAGCTGACACAGATATATGTGCTTGTCAGGTCACTGTGCAAAATTCGCGTACGTAAAGCGTCCTGTGATGGGTATGTTCTTTCGAATTAATTGTATTAAACCCTTTAACCGCCGGTGTCGCATATATCCGGGTTTTCATTTTTTATTAGCACATTAAGTACCACTTTTTAAACTTGTTAAAGATAAAATGTGACATCAATCAACAATATTTGAAAACAGTTGACCTGCATTTTGTCAAATCTGAATAATTTTCACTCACTTGAAGTTGTGGATCGCGTCAGCGAGACACAACTTCAAGTGGGTGAAAATTCCGATTGAATAATTTGGCGGTTAAAGGGTTAACTCTTTCCTCGCCTAGTTATCTTATTTACATTTTCACCCACTTGAAATTGTGTCTCGGTATCGGTATCTCGGTATTGCAGGGGTATTTTCCGCGTCGACATAATATAATTATAGGCATAACGCTTTCAGTTGTTCTGTTCTGTAAAGCTAAAAGACATATAATATTATGTTTACTTGTAAAGTAAGCATATACTACCTTTTGGCTTTGTCCGACAGTGTTCATAACCATGGAGTACACCGCCATGGATGTCTATGTTCATAAAACGTGATGTCCATTTTAGTCATGTTAGTTGAAGTTGACTCGCCAAGTGGTGCCACTTGTAGAGTGCTCGACTATAAATACATCTGGCGGTAATCAATGGGAATGAATGAAAATAGAGAGGCACTATAAGGTTTATACCAGAACTAGTGTATAATTTCGCGCTCCTAGCTCACGTGGTTTTGGGGGTGTACACTGTTATATGACCACTTCCTGTAGACATTTATATTAGACAAATATTTTTAAAGTTGCTTTTTACAAAGAAAAGTTTAATTTTGCGTTCTTTTCTTCAATCATTTAATTAATGGATCTACATATAATAGTACTGTACCATCAAGTTGGTGTTAAGTGCCTTTGAAAAACTGTAAATCACGCATTTTAGTCGTAAAAGCATGAAAATGTGACAAATATACTTTTCTTTCAATCTTTACAGAAATATATCACATTCGAAAAGATCTAATTCAGTAATTCAGTCAATACAACAATACAATACAACAACTCAATACAACAACTCAAAGGCAGAATCAATTCCCGCATGTTAATATACAACATGTTATATAACCTTTCTCAGTGTGGTGTCGGTTCAGTGTACGGTGTTGCATGTTAAACAGGTGTCCGGGTTGCATAACATATTTTTTACTGGTTGTATCTTTTGCGTTCATGTTTCTTTAACGTCCCAAAAAAGCAATAAAATATCAAATATTGCCCGAAATGCATTTCTAGATTGTAGTGGCTATTGACAGGACAATTCTGTCAATAAACAATAAATATTTCTGATTGACAAGATATAATTTGACAAATCACGCATCTTCTTACAGTGTAAGCTAATTGTAGGCGACGCTGGTACAATATTAATTGAGGAATAACTTCATGTTTGTTGGCTACTTTTCCTGGTGATTACAGACGACGCACCATACCACAAACGAACCAGACATTTATACCGGCGCAACGCCGGTACACGTACTGTGCGCATGGCTAGGTTATTTGTACCGGCGCTGCGCCTGTACTCGTGGTGAAAGGGTTAATATACCGAAACGTCTTCCCTGTCAATAGTCAATAATACTTTATTGACAGGATGGTCACGATATCATTGGCGAGCTAATCAGATGCTTTGTTACAATCTATGCCTTTTTCCCATTGGTCAAGGTATACAGCTTGTCCATATTAGTAGCCTCGACCTTTCTAGATATTGGAGGGCGGGGGCCATAGGGTAGTGGTTAGCACCGCTGCCTTTCACGCCAGAGTTCGGGGTTCTGTTCCCGGTCTCGGCGGTTTGAAAGAAACAAAAAATATTGCTTCCCCATCCACGTGTGAAAGTCAGTATTGTGGGGAGCCCCCGTGACCGAGAGGTAGCGTGCTCGACCTCAGACCGCCAGGGCACGAATTTCGAATCCTGTGTCTGGAGGACAGTGTCATCTCAATCAACTCACCATCCTCAGGAGGTTCTCCTGGCCCAGTTTAGCCTATATGTGCACAAAGGTGGCCTAAAGCCCGATTCATTTCTATTTTTTTTCTAGATATTGGCGCATAATATTTCAAGTGAGTGTGGTACCACAAATTTCCATTTAGTCACAGGTAAATAAATGTGATTTCTTGGTAGCAAGGAGGTGGATATTGCGGCAGTTGGAAAAAATGAGATCCATATCAGAGGCTGTCACAAACTCGAGTTTACCAATTATAAAACAGGAGGGCTTAAGTTGACTGTCCTTAACCCTTTAACCGCCAAATTATTCAATTTAAATTTTCACCTATTTGAAGTTGTGTCTCGCTGACGCGATCCACAACTTCAAGTGAGTGAAAATTATTCAGATTTCACAAAATGGAGGTCAACTGTTTTCAAATATTCCTGATTGATGTCACATTTTATCTTTAACAATTTTAAAAGATGTTACTTAATGTGCTAATAAAAAAATAAAACCCGAATATATGCGACACCGGCGGTTAAAGGGTTAAGCTACCGCTACTAGCAGAATATGGGTTGTGTTCCTGAATATATGTAGAGATGATTTATATCGGCCAACCTTTTTCAGCAGGCCATGTCTGTTTTCCTGATAAATTGTGGTTTGGCTCCCTTGATATGCCATATGATGCCCAATTAAAATGTAGCCTAACTTTGAATTTTCTAAACCCAATTTTACAGATTATCGTTCAAACTATCACCATATGTATTGAAATAAGTATGTTAAACAACAATACATTAAACAACAATTGTGCTGGATTTGTCTTATCATACATTATTTAGAAACATAACAAATTAAGATTTTTTTGAGTTTTTTGGATATTTAGGAAAAAAATTACAATATATATTAGACCAGGCGCCCATGGGGGTGGGGTGTCACTTGGAAGGTAAATAACTGCCACTGGTATTTTCTTGTACCTATGCTATCCTGGAATGACAATCTGAATGGGTGCTTTGTTTTAGTTTTCTTCATTTTTGTACATGCTGTATGATGACGCTTAGTTGCTTTACCACAACTCCCATATTGAAGGGACTAAGCTTAAAATACGTTTATCTACCAGATACAAAAACCAAGTTCGGCATGGAGTTGTTTGTTTGTAATGTACCTAAACCACCTACGAAAGGTTCCTTTGCCCCGGCATGTTGGTTAAATTGCATACCACAACTATGATGAGACGCAGAAAAAACATCTCAAAATGTTCAGGCGGTAACCCCTAGTAACAGTAAAATACAAAATAGCCGCCACCGAAAATCTAATAATAATTATAAAAATAAATTATTGTCAAAGATAAAAAAATAATACCTCAATAGCTGGGATTCTAAAATATGGATCAGTATTCATTGAATAATTGTATAATCTCACTTTTGAAATCGTAAAAAATTGTGTGTCATTCATTCCTCCTTTCTACTTTATAACTAAGTATTGAAATAAGGCGGGTGTAACTTTCTAGCAGAGGCAAAATGATGTACAGGCAAACCCCCAAACACAGTACTTGCCTGAGACACCACGAATTACAGAATAGACCTCTTCAGCAGGGCATCCACGGAATACCTATACTATTGAGCGACCAACTGTGAAGATATAAATCGGTGAAGTTTTGGAAATAGATTGCTGTGAGATTCATTTTTTGCAATTCAACAGATGACTGAGGTCAGGATAGGCATAATGTGCCATGTTTTCCGCACTGTTTTTACCGACATTTTAGAAACTGGACACATTCGACATTTTAGAAACTGGACACATTGTCACAGGAACTGAAGGCAAGTAGAAATTGCAATGTCTCATAATGCCACAGCTGTTTTCAGTATCAACTTTTTAATACACTCAGAATGTGAGAATAAGAGGCGGCATGTTTTAACATGAGTTGGATTAGAGACAGGATGGTCAAGGGGATTAGATACACTTCTAGACACAGTTGCCAGAAGTTTCTGCTGTTTTGCGCCAGCTCAGATTACAAATGTGTAAGCAATTGCAAGTAGGCTACTGTATTTGTGGGTTTGCCTGACAGGACAGCACACAGAATTAGCCCTTATCAAATGACCTTGAAATTGTATTGCAAAAATCACGTGAAAATGGATTCTCCACACCCAAATGTGAGGTATTGCATTTGATCTATGACAACTATTCAACAATTAGTCAATATTACACTTTCCGGTGGCGGCCATTTTGGATTTCGTCGTTACTGGGGTTTCCAGGCCGAACATTTTGTAGACCATTTGAAAAATGTTTTTTTGTGTGTCTCAATCTAACTCCATGCCAAATTTGGTGCTTCCATCTGGCAGATAAACTTATTATAAGCTTAGTCCCTTCAATATCGCAGTTGCCGTAAAACAAGTAAACGTTATCATACCACATGTACCAAAATGCCGAGAACTAAAAAAGCCCCCATGTTGACCTGATCAACATTCAACATTCCTATTCCTGGATAGTATCGGTACAAGAAAATACCAGTGGCGGTTATTTCCCTTCCAGGTGACACCCCACCCCCAGGTGCCTGGTCTATATCATTCAACGGAACATTACATGCGTCAGTCACCAGCTGTATGTTTTTATCCCGCTCCGGCCGTCTATCCGCGTTTCGTTTCCAGGGCGGATCTCGGAAACCCATCGGCGGATTTCTTTTATATTGCAAACACACCCTTAGAGGGTGTGCATGTGCCTTATAGAGTTTATGAACTTCGACCTACTTAAATGGCAGTCCATCAGTCATAATTAACTTTAAATGCCCTGTTAACATGGTTAAGTGATCTCAGTATATGAAAATGAACTATCCCATAATTTAGCAGATTATTTTAGTCCACTAATTATCAGTTAATTTCTTGGGCTGGGCGAGTCTCTTACCTCATGACTTCACACACAAAAACCGCCCATTATTGAATCTGAATTACCATTGAAACTGCATCGAGTATATGTTTCACGATTCTTGTATTTGTACATGAGCTGAACTAGATTTATATTCATTTCAATATGCCCGCATCGACAGGGTGAACAAGGGGTGAGTCGATGCTAGACGCTGGCCAGGAGCGGTCGCGGTGATTGCCATCAATTCTAGTACTGCACCTGCATTCAGGCAGCGTTGGACCGGCGTTCCGTGTTGACTTTGGTCAGTTTTATAAAATCATACAATTCTGTGTAACACAATGTTCTCGACCTCCTTTGTTTTCGCCGAGCTGGCTAATACAATGAAGTATGGGGTCTACACTCCTTCGTGGAAGTTTTTGATTAATTATTCGAAATTTCAAATGCCAAGATATTAGATTGAGTTATTAAGTTATGTATCAAGTACGGATGCTAATAACCTTGTTGTTTGACCAGTCTCAACACACATGTTTTCTTTATTATGAGTACAAAAAGAGCTTAACTATCTCTCATTCTTGATAGAGTCTGCAATTTTGGTGTGATTTAAATGTGTTATACATGTTATGTTATGCCACCAGCATTGCTAAGATGTTAATCGAGCTATTGCAATCACGGCTGTATTCAATAAACCTTTACATTACATTTTGCATTGTGGGCTAACATTATTTACGAATACAATGTTTACTTCAATAAATTGTTAAATTGTGTCGTCTGCTACCGGAAGTGACATGCAATAGTGTACACCCCTACATGCAATGATTACGTCTATACACAGTGTAGCTGATGGGAATGAAAAAAACCTCTGCAACCTACACTCTAAACAATAAAGGTGCTTCAAAAAGAACCTTTCAGTAATATTACCATGCAACCCCAGGAGAACCCTGCAAGGGTTCTCCTGGGGTTGCATGGTAATAGTACTGAAAGGTTCCTTCTAAAGAACCTATATTGTTCGGAGTGTACTTGGGTGTTTCACAGAAATATCCTTGTTTCTCCATTTTCAATGTGACTAGGCGATATCACGTTAATGGCTGCGCACTCCTTTATCAATGGGAATGACTCATGCTTATATCTTGACCATTTGATTAACTTTCAATCGGCTAGATTCCTATTTAAGGCCTATTGATTATCAGTTTTAGTGATTCATCGACAACGTTTTGTCATGTCTTTAAGATATAGGCGAGTGATGAGTGGCTAAATTCACACTGTCTAGAAAACCCATACTGACTAGAAACAGTTTCCAAATGGACACTGTTTGCAACTCTATAACTATAGGCTACTGCCTTAATACTCCATACTAGTATTATTTCAATAGTCACCTTTAGTCCTTCAATTGTCGGTCCCGAATATAATCTTTATTTTCTTTTTTTTTCTTATCTCATTACATTCCAGCCTTTGAACATGTTAAAAATTACACATGAAATCAAGTAGGAAAATTTCAAAATCGTTGACTTCCATTTTGTCAAATCTGAATAATTTTCATTCACTTGAAATTGTGGATCGCTTCAGCGAGACACAACTTCAAGTGAGTGAAAAATCCAATTACATAGCGGTTGAAGGGTTAAGTTATTGCAACATATAAAGGCCTTAATACTCCATACTAGTATTATTTCAATAGTCACCTTTAGTCCTTCAATTGTCGGTCCCGAATATAATCTTTATTTTCTTTTTTTTTCTTATCTCATTACATTCCAGCCTTTGAACATGTTAAAAATTACACATGAAATCAAGTAGGAAAATTTCAAAATCGTTGATTTCCATTTTGTCAAATCTGAATAATTTTCATTCACTTGAAATTGTGGATCGCTTCAGCGGGACACAACTTCAAGTGAGTGAAAAATCCAATTACATAGCGGTTGAAGGGTTAAGTTATTGCAACATATAAAGGCCTACATTAAAAAAATCTAATTTTAAATTAGGCCTAGTGCTAATGTTCGAGACACCAGCACATTTTCCAAAAATTTTATCAATTTTTTTGTTGTAAAAAACCCTAGTTCGAATGCGCTTCAAGCGTCGCCCGAGCAAAGGGTTGATAATCATGTTCAATAAACCAAGAAGAAATAGGCAACAGTACACCAATTACTATAATAGACACATAATAAGCATATATCGTGTAGTCAAAATGTAATATGTAGCTCGCATGATGAAAAGTATATTAAATTTAAATAAAATACCACATAAGCAAACGGTATTAAGCGCCAATTTATCTATATGTATTTGACATTTTCGCAGCCCCGTCTTAGAATTTCAACCGTGTACAAGTTGATCATAACATGGTCCTATAATAATATGTTTAATTTAAGATCAACTTATCAGGTCACCAAATCGTCGCCTCGGAGCTAAAGGATCCTATCTGCCACTCTGACGAGTGTCAGATAGGATCCTTTAGCTCCGAGGCGACGAAATATATTACCTCAAAAGCCTGTTGTTGATGTGGTTATAAGAAAAGTTGAATAGCGACCCGCATTGAAGGAGTAAAACATGTATAATGGTCGTAAACCCATGACATAGATATTCAAATAAAGCGGAAAGATATTTGTGATGATTTCAAATTGAAAAAACCCTTTGGTCTCTCGGTTTATGAAAAATATTTCTGCTGTGTAAGAGTTAAGCATGTAAGATGTTACGTTAATTTGTGACTTTTTCTGTTGCATGCGTCCAGCAAAAACATACCGTTTTTATCCGGGGTTTGCTACTATGAATTTTCACACATGAAGAATAAAAGTGCAGCCCGTGCGTTGACCATCTTGTTTTTTTCAATTTTATTTCAATTAGACAACAATTACACCATTATAGTTTGCATAGAAAGTCATATTCACAAATAATGTTACATTATATTCACCAGGTGGGGTGACAAGCACACGGGCGGCCTCGTTTGCAGGGCGGGGGCCCTAGTATATAGAGTAGTGTTTAGCACCGCTGCCTTTCACGCTAGAGCCCGGGGTTCGTTTGCCGGTCTCGGCAGTTTGAAAGAAACAAAAATGTTTTTTCCCCATCCACTTGTAAAACTCAATATTGTGGAGAGCTCAGAGGTAGCGTGCTCGGCCTCAGTCTGCCAGAGCTCGAATTTCAAATCACGTGTCTGGAGGGCAGTGTTATCTCACTCATCGCACCATCCTCAGGCTAAACTGGGCCAGGAGAACTTCCTGAGGATAGTGAGATGAATGAGAAGACACTGCCCTCCAGACACAGGATTCGAAATTCGAGCCCGGGCTAAATGTTTTGGAAGCTCTCATGTTGTGAAAAAGCGAGCCCCAGTACCCATTGAACACTGATGTATATATCAGTGATCTATTTGTTTAACCTTTACAACGCTGAAATATTTTCGTAAATCAAGATAACAAAGTTGGTTTTCAAATTCAAATCAGTATAAAGGTGTTCATACAGACATACTGTGAGTGTGTAAGGTGTTCATACAACCATACAGTGAGTGTGAAAGCTGTTCATTTAGACATACAGTGAGTGTGAAAGGTGTTCATTTAGACATACTGTGAGTGTGAAATGTGTTCATGCAGACATACTGTGAGTGTGAAAAGTGTTCATGCAGGCATACTGTGAGTGTGAAAAGTGTTCATGTACACATATTCTGAGTGTGAAAAGTGTTCATGTAGACATATTCTGAGTGTGAAAGGTGGTCATGTAGACATATTCTGAGTGTGAAAGGTGTTCATGTAGACATACTGTGAGTGTGAAAGGTGTTCATGTAGACATACTGTGATTTTGAAAAGTGTTCATGCAGACATAACTGTGAGTGTGAAAAATGTTAATGCAGGCATACTGTGAGTGTGAAAAGTGTTCATGCAGGCATACTGTGAGTGTGAAAGGTGTTGATCTAGACCTAATGTGAGTGTGAAAGGTGTTCATACAGACATACAGTGAGTGTGAAAGGTGTTCATGTAGACATACTGTGAGTGTGAAAGGTGTTCAGTTTAAACATACTGTGAGTATGAAAAGTGTTCATGCAGCCATAACTGTTAGTGTGAAAAGTGTTCATGTGGACATACAGTGAGAGTAAAAAGTGTTCATGCAGACATACTGTGAGTATGAAAGGTGTTATTTTAGACATACTGTGAGAGTGAAAAATGTTCCTGCAGCCATACTATGAGTGTGAAAGGTTAAAGGTGTTCATGCAGACATGGTGTAAGTGTGAAATGTGTTTATACACATGCATATATATATATATAAATATATTCACTTATACACGTTTTGGAGTTAAATATGTTGATTCATAAACTTTGAGGGGTGAAATATCTTAACTCTTACACGTTGTGGGGTGAAAAATATCCACTCATACACGTTGTGAGGTGAAATATGGTCACTCATACACTCTGTGGGGTTAAATATGTTCATTGGGACACACTGGGTAGTGAGAGGTGTACATATATACATACATAGTATTACATACATGGTGTGGGGGTGAAATATTTTCATCAAGACACATTCTAAATACGTTCATTAAGACATTCACACTTTTAATGTCAAGGGTGTACATACACATATTCTGTGGGGGTGGCAGGTGTTCATACAGACACACTTTGGGGGTGGCACTTGTGTCATCTTATCTGTTTACAATATGCTGTCCTTCGAGCCGACACTTAATAAGTGTCAATCTTGCCTGCCTTATCAACTGACCGTCTGCTACATGTATGTTTTAATCTCAGGAAGCGTTAACTCATTTAATAATAAGTCCGATGTCACGTCGGCATTAAAGTGTCTATCTGCCACAAGGTGGCATATACGACCCCTTAATACCAACGTGACGAGAATAACTCGGAAATCGTGAACTTTTTCTTTCTTTATAATTATATCTTATGTCACTGAAGCTAGAAGTATAATGTCACTTCTATTTCTGTATAATTTGTATAATACGTGGCAGTACGCACTATTGAGCTATCACCCCACGGTGCAAGGTCATGGTGGGCATCAGCAAAAACAACGATTTTTTACTGCAAAAAACGGCATGGCTTCTCGAATGGGTCTTTATATCATATTTTCTCTGGTATATTGCATATTATCTCGGTATTATCTTTATCCAATTTGTTCAAGATTAATTTATCATAATCTTTTTACATAAGTTATCACAATACTAGATTTGTACAGTCGTCGTTGTCCTCGAGCTCACGGTCTATCTTTATTGACAGAGCGAGGCTATAGTCTGGTTGTTGGTTTGATAAGTTGACTTAGACACTGGCCAATATTGAATGGTGAAGGACATATCAGCACTTGATGACGACCAGATAACTGGCTTTGAAGTGCACTTACATCAATGCAATGTGATAAGTGCTGTCCTTGTCTAATTGAATATAGGGCCTCGACATCTTCATTTTATTACTTTTTGATGTTCCCCGATGGTGTGCAGGTGTATCGACGAGCTGTTATATGACTTATATATCACGGTCTATGGGAATTAATGTGCAGCTAAACTACACACTCATGTGTTCATGGTATTTGTGATGTTTAATGGCGGCCATTTTGAATTGATACCGTTAAATCATGCTAATCTACGAGGCGGCAATTTTTGTGCAAGTGGAGTTAGACACACACATGTGCGATATAGATAATAATAATATTAGGCCGACTGTATTTAGGCCTAAACATTGGAACCTAATTTTTAAAAATATAGAACAGCATTAGTAATTTGTAAATATATGCACAACATGTATCTAACCAGTCTTGAGTGATTATTTATTATTATGATCCATCCCGACAATATGCTCAAATAAGATTAAAATAAAACAGGCATGTCACAATAAAATATTTCCAGCATTAGCATAATAACGCATATGTTATGTTTTTTATCAGTTAAACCATTAAACATGTGGTCTATCATAAGAATAGTATGCTGAAGATCATATAAAAATTACTTGCTTTAAAACGGAAACAAGAGACAGTAACTAAATTTAAAATAATGCATTTTCTTGTCAAGATCGTGTTAAGAATTATCTTGGTACATGCATATAAATGTATGTCAATCTAAGCTATCATTTACATAAAGTGGTGTCACGGTATTTTCAAAACGATCTTACGGTAGACGACGCTGACCCAGCACTAATATATCACCGGGTCTGTTGTGTACTTTGCGCAAACACGTGTCATTCAACCAATACTGTTTCAATGTTGAACCACAGTCTTCGACGCTGGCCCGTCATTGAAACATCATCGGGTGATTGTACCGTCTTTTCTGACCGCTTCATAATGCTGGTGACCTTTAAAATCCCGGCGTCAGAAACACCAGATAACACGATACATTGGCCCAATGCTGAGGTAATGCTGGGCCACCCTCTGCGACGCTGGGCCAACATGATTCCAACTAAAACCCTTCAAGCTTTTAACCACAAGTATAATCGTGAATATTATTATTTCTGAACACTTGTTAAAGGCAAAAGTGCTTAAGCTAAGGACGTTATATTCGACATGTTCATAAGGACTGGTGTACAGAAATGTCAACCGTTTCACACACACAGCACTCCTCTTTCCCCTGAATAGGACAAAAACTCAGGCAAAATAAACTTACTAGTACCGGCCTCTTGCCGGTCCTAATAAGTATTTTTTAGATAAAACATACCTCATTTTGATCACTGTTCTGTTCTGCAATTATTCTCTGTAAAGCCAAAATGCAGTATCTACTTACTTACAAGTATCTGCTTACTTGTGAAGCAAGCAGATACTAGTTTTGGCTTAGCACTGCAGTAAAGAGAGATTGTATCTTTTTTAGTGAATGTTTTTTTATGTATATGCCTTTGTGATACAAATAAGACAGTGAAAATGTATGGGATAATTTTTCATTGATTCCGCCTTAAAACCGCCCCTGCTATAAAACGGCACTGACATATGTATCACTTTAGTCACGTGTAGTGACGTAATTTATAGGAAGCCTATATTTCTAGTGTAACAGCGCATGTGTGTATATGAAATCATGTGCATTACAGCGCGGGGATCGATTTTAGATGTCAGATTGCAGACGTCCGATTCTGACGTCTAAAGTCGATCCCTGCACTGAAAAAGTATAGTTATAACATAGTTATAGTGGCCATAGACCCATAACATAGGTATTCAAATGAAGCGGAAAGAGCTAACTAAGACTTTTATGATCATTTTTAATTGAAGTAAAACTCTTTGGTCTACATGCATGGTTTATATACAATATTTCAGTGTTGTAAAGGTTCCCAGCAATCACAAAACATTCGCATAACATTTTATACCACGTCTTCGACGCTGGTCCAACATTGTATTAAGGTTATACAAATGTTTCGTGTTTGCTGGGTTAAGGCTGTATAGAGAAAAGTAAAAATACAAATATTTAACCCTCCAATATTTTAGCTTCTGGTGACGCATATAACGCTGCCGTAGTGTACCAATACGCGTGCGCCATCTGACATTATGACATTATTTTGTTTCAAAATATTAAAATAAAATAATAACCTACCCGTGAAAATCCTTTGTCTCTCCTATTACATATATTATCATAATATGCCCGTATTTGAGTCAATTTGTCAATTTTTCATTCACTGCGAGCTGAAAATATGACAGAATGAATGGAAGAATGAATGAATGAATGAATGAATTGGGCTTTATGGCGCCTTTGTGCTAAACTGGGCCTGGAGAACCTTCTGAGGAAGATGGGATAACGCACAT
>OZ024914.1:53657149-53892149 GCA_964017125.1 Flabesymbios commensalis | reverse complement strand
TGCCCGCTTTAGATGATGTTCTAAAGCAAGGGGGGGGGGGGTGGCAGTAATTTCAGCAGTGATTTGTTATTATAAACTTGATGAATCGGAGTTTATATAGCTATATCACAGCCTTCAAAGTTGGATTATGTCTTCACAAGAAGCTACTTTGCCTGGTCATACACATCTACCGTTATTTCAATGTGAGCACCATGGCATCATCAGCTATCATGCTAGTTCCGTTTTCTGCGAACAATGATGGAGGCATATTGCTACATTCATGATCACCAATAAAGTTATTAATTTTAATGTCTCCACCACTTACTTTTTGTGTGTTATTTGCCGAAGAGTAGAAATGTCATTACTCTTGTCAGACGAATCAATTTCGCTTATAATACTATTTTGGTTTCTGGTTCTGAGTCTAATCATTCACGGGTGACAAGAGCTTCCTATAATTATGATCTTGAAAGTAATGGCAGCTTTGGACACCATTTCTTTCACATCAAGACCAGAAGCTCTCTGAACATAACAAAATAGCTAACAGGGAGCGATCCAAGTGGTTTTCAAGAGTTTTTCCAACATGACTCGCTTTCTTGCTTTTCTATGTCAGACATGGTACCAGGAGGAACAAAGTGATCCTTCCATTTGTTCAACTAAATTTCACTTAGGTGGTGGATAAAACAGAGTGTACTAATTACAGTCACATACATTGCAATGTATATTTGGTGATTGGTCGTTCATCTCAAGACAGCTATGCATTCACGAGTTTTGCCGCTGCAATGGGTCATGCAAACTTTAGGGCACTGTCATTTATTCACATTATTAGCGGACGAGATACCATCGGCTATTCATTCTCTACTGGCATGTTAAAGTTGGCTGAATGATATAACTACACTGGTAGACTTTGCTGATGATGGTGCTGCCATTGAAATCACGATATATGTGTGTGACCAGTCACAGCAGCTTTTTGTGAACTCATATTTCAACAAGAGAAGGCTGTGATATAGATACGCTCAGAGACAAAACGTTCCTAAATAATATTATTAAGGCAACACTGCTGAAGTTGTTGCCACCCAATGAAAATGCTTTCCAGCAGCATATAAAGCATGCAGCCAAGCCATCCTCAAGCCTTAGGACTATGGATGGGTAGTAGAAAATGGCAAGCTGACTCCTGTTCAGTCTACATGTACAAACCCACCGTCGCCACCACATATGATTCACAAAATTTCATCCCTGCATGAAGGATTGCAACAAGAACTGCTAGTGTGAGAAAAGGAAAATCCCTGCTAATTATGATGTGACTGTCGGTGATCCCCAAGCAAATGCAGCTTTGCACAACACAACACATAATCCTTATAATTAAATAGCATAACTGCATCATATACTTTTTAGGCACACTCACTTTCAATAATCTTATAATCGATATACAATGTAGTTGTGTGCATATTGCTTCCTGCAAACACTAGTTCCTCCGACAGTATTATTTTCAGCGCTCTTAATTTTTGTTTCATGTAACATTCGGCTAATTATGTTTTGAAGTGATTATTGTAACAATTGATGTAACACAACAAAGATTAATACTTGTTAAGAAGACATAAAATCACTTCAGGGCTGTCTCCATATTGATCATTGACCCTAAAAAGATAGGTTTAGACAACTTTAAAAGCAAATTATCCTAAATATTGACCGAGATATTGACAACTTAAGGTTTCTCGGTAATGACCGCCATTATTGGCCTCCTGTCAATTTCCAGTAGTCGATTTGCAAGGTTGTGCACCTAGGTTGTGAACCTAAATATATGTAGATATAATTTCGGGTGCCCAACCATTTACAGCACGCCGTGTCAGACTGTCAGTTTTCCAGAAAATATGATGTCAACCCCCTGGGTATTAGTTTTACATACTCTACAACATAACAGTTCCGTAATATAATGTAAATGATGTTTATTTACCTATTTTGTCGCTGTCATACACATGTAATTTATATGGTTTAACTTTATATCATGTTAGTATGTGAATTCAGAACAGTGTGCGGATGATAAACTCATTCTGTGAGGAAGTCATTCAAATATAACTATGGTGGCTTAGATGGATCACACAATTTTGCCAAAATATCAAACTATAGAGATCAAAAACACTTCAAAAACCTCTAAAAAATCATTTGACAGTATGATGATGTTCGGCATTGTATTCCTTGGTCCAAAAACCTCAATCAAGCCACTAAGATCGCTTAGATATGATATCCAGAAACTAAGATATCTTGATTTTCGATTCGTCTGTCGGCCATTTTAAATTATGGCGGCCATCTTGTATTAATAAATATAGTATTGTGTATAAGATGTAACTCTCCGAAATTAAATATATATTATCAGGCATTCAAACCATCATTTTATCCAAAAAAGGTCAAGTTGTGCACTTTTTGCTAAAACGTGAATGTTGGATATTGTATTTCGATGGTCACGTGACCTATGACCTTTCAATGACCCCAAAATTAATATTGTCGTCAAAATTGCATTATGGGATCTTAAAACCCGAACTTAGGGCCAAAAAACACATTTGTAGGATTGCCGGAAATGTATTGATAGCCGATTACTTTTTTTTCGGCGGCCATTTTGAAAATTTGAAAATTAGCTAATTAAATATGCAAAATCTCGAATGGTATCTGGCAGATTTGAAATCTACGGGAAAAAATACAATAGAAACCGTTGAGAAAAGTTTGACAGACATGTTTATTAGATTGGTTAGGATATATCCCTGTCTAATAATACTCACAGCCTGTATAGTTTATTACAAAATTACAGCGGAGAGACAAGTGCGCACCGCTACGCACAGAAAAACTCTTAAATGAGCGGCTGTTACTAGCAGCATCATATGTTCAGAATCGGTTTAAATAACAATCATTTCACGGTGAGCGAATATGGTTTTCAATCGCGCTCCGAGAAGACCTATCGAGCATGCACGACAAGTCAGCATTAGACTGTCACACGCATTTAGCTGATTACAGCCCGGGCAGACATTTGGTAACTATTCACTTGGGTTTTTAAGTGTTTAGTCAGGCTAGCGATCATAATTAGTCTGCAGTTTGTGGCAGTGGGCGGTGCCTTGCTCTGGGGCACGCTTCACGCCGCGTCAGTTTTCAAAACGGGCATTTTATAATTTTGCCATCTTTTTTCGCTTTCTCAAGGGCAAAACTTTTCGGGAAATATATGTTTTAATTTATTTA
Source organism: Flabesymbios commensalis (assembly GCA_964017125.1). Lineage (NCBI taxonomy): Eukaryota > Metazoa > Annelida > Polychaeta > Terebellida > Flabelligeridae > Flabesymbios > Flabesymbios commensalis. The sequence goes on along the minus strand of OZ024914.1, from coordinate 53,888,948 downwards.
TTTCTTTATTCCTTCGTATTCATTTCAAATAAATTATTCACAAACATTTAGAGCCTACTAGACTAAAAATTGAATACATACATGTAATATTAATCTAAGAATGTAAAAATCAAAGAAGTATCAAGTTTGGAATGTTTCGAAAAAAATACTTTCATCACCGAAAAAAAAAATACATTCCCCATTTTTTCAATAGTAAAATTCTACGTTCTACCTTCACATTGACAACTTCCAACATTCAATATTCAGACATAACAGGTGTACCCTATCAGATTGTATGTACTACTCAGTTCTTGAACATGATCCGACCTTGAACACGAATACGACAATATAACAGCCTTTTTAGGTTATAAGATTTTTTAAAACTGTTTAATGACCAAAATCACCAAAATCCTACAGCTTTTCTCATGATGTCCAGAATCTAACACTAATAGACGGTTTATAATTGATTGATTGATTGATTGATTTATTGATCGATTGTTTGATTAATTGATTGATAGATTGATCGGTCGATTGATTGATTAATCGATTGATCGATTGATTGAGTGATTAATTGATTGATTGATTGATTGATTGATTGATTGATTTATTGATTGATTGATTGATTGATTGATTGATTGATTGATTGATTGATTGATTGATTAATTGATTGATTGATTGATTGATTGATTGATATCTTGATTGTTTTCTTGATTGATTGATTGATTGATTGATTGATTGATTGATTAATTAATTAATTAATTAATTGATTGATTGATTGATTGATTGATTGATTGATTGATTGATTGATTGATTGATTGATTGATTGATTGATTGATTGATTGATTGATTGATTGATTGATTGATTGATTGATTGATTGATTGATTGATTGATTGATTGATTGATTCATTGATTGATTGATTGATTGATTGATTGATTGATTGATTGATTGATTGATTGATTGATTGATTGATTGATTGATTGATTGATTGATTGATTGATTGATTGATTGATTGATTACATATTGCCTTAAGTAACTATTGCACATTGTGGCAATATCACGATGGAGAGAAGCCCGAAATCTACATGTATGCCATATACTCTTATGACTTCAAAGAATAGCGCACCATACGCCCAATATCAAATCAACCTTGATACAATACTATTATTATACATACTATTATATATATTATATGCCAGTACCTGTATGCTGGAGGTACGGGCACGATGCTTTGAACCAAAGCTGGGTTAACGTCTGTGACGCTGGCCCACATTCAGCGTAGCGCCAAACTCGACACGGTTACCTAATACTTGGCAAATGTTGGCTCAGCGTCGAAGACTGTGGGCCAACATTAGCCCAGCATTGGGTCAACGTCTCCTGTTTGACCGCCTGCACATAGAAAGCGCTAGAGAGAAATGAGTGGGAGACGGACTCACAGACCAAGTGGCACACAAAGTGACAGACTGAGACAGACTGAACAGCCAGGGGTAAAGCAATATGTCCCCACCTCTGTGTACAGAGGGGAGATATAATGATAAATATGCCACAGTCTGTCAGATTTTGTTTGCGTTTTTGAACAAATAGATTTGACCGAACTACTTTTAATTTACAGCAGTTTGGTCGTTCTGTTTTACTAAATCATAAAATAAACATGACGCCGCCCACTCTTGTGAACTTTCACCATGTTGCGCATGGGGGTGGGCCAACCATGTTTACTCAGCGAATCATCTACTTTAACGGTACTTAAAAAGTCAGGAAATATTCATTTGGTGTGTAGGCCCTAGCAATGGGGGGGAGATAAAAATAGATTTTTCTGGTTTAAAATACCGGGGGGTACTTTGAAACAACGTACCCCCCCCCCCCCCGTACGCTGAACCTCGTTTCAACGTTCACCTCGGTATGCTGAGACTAGTTTCAAGGGGAGGTACCTTGAAACTGGCCTTTTTCTAGTTTTAGCGTACTGTGGGTACGTATAAACTAGTTTCAACGTACCCCCCGGTAAACTGAAACTAGTCCCAACAGACACCCCCCCCCCGGTATGCTGAAAGGGGGTACGCTGAAACGATTACACTGGGCCTGATCAATTATTTGATTTCCAATGTAAAGACCTTTTTTGCAGTATTAAACCCTATTTTCGAAACACCGAACCTTCTTTTAAATAAAAAAAAAACATCCGAATAACAAGCCTTCGGAACAAAGAACCTTCGAAACAACGGACTTCGGAAAACGAACAGTTTGAAGCCTGAAGCAGCTTGAATACCCATTTCGCTAATTGTCTTGTTCTGGAGTAGAAGAAGTCACGAGTACGTATACAGCAAGAACAAGACGTGCACAACAATTCCTTTATTATTTGTGCAAAATATTTTTTATCACTTGAAATACATATAAATTGAAAAATATTTAATTCTTTCATTCATTAATATAAAAGGTATTATATGATGCTAAGCCTTTAATCTCATGTCTATTCAGATTTGTAACAGCAAGGAAGAATCCATATTATCAAATACCTAGTTTAAATCTATCAAAACAGAACTTGAAGCCTAATTAAATTGTAGAAAGGAGGTTATGTAATGTAACATTACATTAATCATTCCATCACCAGAGCCTTTGTCCTCTCATTTCTATTGGAATAGTTAAGATAAATTTAAACTTTTAGAAATAAGAGAAAGTTAAGATAAGATCAATCATAAGATTTTTAATTAAAAGAAGAAAAAGTTTAGATTTGTGATTGAAATGAGAGAAAATTGAGATCCGATTATTCTTAAGATTTCTAATGGAAATAAGAGAAAGTCTAGGTACGAGTAATCTTAAGATCTCTAATGAAAACAAGATTAAGTTAATATACGATTAATCGTAAGATTTCTAATGGAAATAAGAGAAAATTAAGATAGGATCAATCCCACGATTTCCGATGGAAATAAGAGAAAGTTGAGATACGAATAATCTTAAGATTTCTTATGGAAATAAGAGAAAGATGATATATGAATAATTCTAAGATTTCTAATGGAAATAAGACAAAATTAAGATACGATTAATCCTAAGATTTCTAATGGGAATTAGAGAAAATTGAGATATGATCAATCCCACGATTTCTGATGGAAATAAGTGAAAGTTAAGATACGAACAATCATAAGATTTCTAATTGAAATAAGAGAAAATTAAGATATGATTAATCCTAAGATTTCTAATGGGAATTAGAGAAAATTGAGATATGATCAATTCCACGATTTCTGATGGAAATAAGAGGAAGTTAAGATACGACCAATACTAAGATTTTTTAATGGAAATAAGATAAAGTTAAGATACGACCAATCCTAAGATTTCTTAATGGAAATAAGCTAAAGTTAAGATCCTTAAGTATGTAAAACCTACTCTTCCGTGGTACGTGTATTTTCCGAGCAATACCAGAATTTGTTTGTATTACAAGATCTGTTGAAACCTTCGTATATATAATAAAGGCTGCTGTCTGACAGAATTAGAAACTTTGTCAAATTTAGAAAAGTTTGATAATAGGCTATAATTAAAACTCGATCAGAAAACGTATGGCTAACAAACGGATCGACTAATAGAACATACCGCAACCACGAGACATACAGGACATTACCGGACCTTACCCCGTTCGAAACCGCATGACCCGTCATCCAAGAACTATTGAAACAGTCTTAAAAAATCGTGATATGTGACCGTTTTTACAGAATTTTGCTCTAAAAAATGTAGTGGGAGTATTTGTTGCATGTGAAGAAGTCTATTAAATTGGAGATTTAGTTTCGTTGCGGTATGCATCCGGGGCGGACAATCCACCAGTATCCAATACAGCAGAACACAGTAGTACCTGCGCATCCACGTGGGGACAATGAGTCAGTCTTAATTAGGTTGGTGGTCGCCCCCCTATGGTCTTTGATGGCTCTATCGCGCTCGCAGCGGGTGTCACAGGTACCGCCCTATGATCTACCACAAACTTAAGTGGACCAAGCCGACGGCAATATACGCCGGCAATATACGTTCTGCAAAGCCAAAAGGCAGTATCTGCTTACTTGTAAAGTAAGCAGATACTTCCTTTTGGCTTTGCACGGCAGTATTATTACACCTTCACGCTCTCTGTCTTGAGGCATTTATATTCTTTGAAATTCATAGAAACAGCCCGGCAGATATAACAATATAGAGTTCATACGGTACAGACGTGCGCTTGATGGCCAACTGCAGGAGGGCAGCTGTAAAAAAAACTGTAGCGAATGTGATAAACTACAATCACGCAATTACTGTGGTTGTAGTTATTAACCCTTACAACGCTGAAATATGTTTGTGTAGACCATAGAGACCAAAGGGTTTTCAATTTAAAGTCATCATAAATGTCTTACATAGCTCTGTCCGCTACGTTTGAATACCCATGTTATGGGTTTACTGCCGTTATAAATATTTTGCTTTTTCAGTGTGGGGATCGACTTTAGACGTCTGAATCTGACGTCTACAGACGTCAAATTCTGACGTTTAAAGTCGGTCCCCGCACTGAAAGGGTAAATTATCCTGAAATAGGCCTATTCTTATAGCGTCTGAACTACAAGACCAGATTGATTTGCTTCAAATCAGCGCGCTTAGACATGTATTTTCGATATAAATTTTCGGCTCAATTTTTGTCTGCTGTAAAATTAAACTCTCCTGTTGCAATTATATTATCATTTCCTTTAAAATCACTGCGTATGTGTTTTAAATGTCTTCATCGGCGTTTTCTGCTGTGCAAAGCCGAGTAACTGTGTGGTTTTCAAGTAATCATTTACTGCTGCTTGTCGTTGCGAGTGAGTGATGCTTGTTAACTTGTTTTATTATGAGTGAAGACGCAGAGAGGGGTCCGGCGAACATACCACATTGATCCTGTGCTGGTTCAACGTTGGTCTACCGACAGCGATGCCGGCCCAACATTAAACCAGCACAGGGTCAGTGGGCTATGTTTGCTGGCAGGGGGCATCTCTGATCTTATAATGAAGAGGTCATCCTCATACCCTGCCATATGACGCCCATTTCACCCCTGAACACACCCTCCCAGATCCTTTCTACATTCCGAGTTTGTTCACATACACAGCAAATACGAGACATTGACCCATTGTTGGAGCAATGCTGGGCCACCGTCGTAGACGGTGGGCCAGCATTGCACCAACAATGGGCTGGGATGCACGCACATTTTGTGACTAACGTTACATGATAATATATTGTTAATTATACCTTCCAACTATAATTCAGTGGAATATATATCATCTGATAACCTACGTACGTGAAAATGATGAAACGCAACGAATTCGAAAAGTGGCAGGAATCATTCAATTTGGTTAACAAATAACCCGTTTCCTAAAGGTGCACACAAGCGTTATCGAAGGCTATAGGGCATTCTTCCCCAGAGTGTACAACCCATGAGGTCCTGCCATGTTGCTGAGTCAGCTGTCTTTGTCTATTGTATAAACGATTATGTTATATTGGGGGTATTTTCGCAAGGTTGACCCCACGGGTTTCGGATTACTATTAATGAATAAGTTAAATTAATTTCGTGATTTAAATTCTTGCTTAACCCTTGTCCTGCTAACTTTATTTATTTAAATTTTCACCCACTTGAAGTTGTGTCTCGCTACCGCGACCCACAACTTCAAGTGGGTGAAAATTACTCATATTTGTTTAATTTGAGACCAAACATTTACAAATCTTGATGTTTGAACAGTGTTGTCAATCCCAATAACAGTGATTTAAGCGGTTGATAAAAAATGAATGGATTAAAAACGACGGTTGTCGTGATCAGCCGGCAAAGTGTTAAATCCATGACGTATTCATCTGGTAAAATACATTTATCTCCATAGCTTCAAACTTTGCTTCAAATACTCTTTTTTTTAATATTAGCCCTTAGAACACCCGGCATGGTACATCTGTCATTATACATGTTCATATGGGACATGGCACAGCCAGACAGACATATACAGTGTCAGTTAAGCAGTGATCCTTGTCACAATCATGATCACGCAGATGTGAATATCTGTCCGGAGCGGTTACACTTGCATATATAATTATGTATGGTGAAGCTTGTCCAAGTGATTTTTAAATTATCCCCACTGGCTTTTCATACTCCTGATCCAATGTTCATGATAAACTAACACCGCGATCTAAAGATTGCTCCGAGTCAGATGACACTACCTATGGTAAATTATACATAATGACAGCAAAATGTTACAACTCCTTCAAGAGATTTTTTTGGCTTGTGGCATATATAGTAATTCTGGACCTTTTATTTTTACAATCACCACCGCTTTTGCTATCTATAATTATCACGAAAATGAAGACCTTCTGTTACAGCCAATAATTGTAAGAAGTCTGATGATGATATCGTATATCGGACGTTGACTTTTCAAAAATTGTGTTAATATTCGAGCTGTTTTTTTTTGTTCCAGTTATCAATCAATTATGTGATTTTGCATGATCAAAAAGTAAGAAAAGGAATGTCGACTCAGATTGCCATCCTGGAAGTATCTCTAAGATGCAATGATTTGCTTTAATAATATATTATGTGATTTCGATATGAATAATATGTGTTCTTGGCTAGGGACATGCAAATGTTACACGTGTCAACATTTGCCTGGTATATTGTAATTAAACTTTTTTATTGTTTATGTTATTATTATGATTATTGTTATATTTTACTGAATTATTATGACTATTGTGGACTACCAGGCTTCTATAGATAATACGGTACATGTACTGTAAATATGTCAGTTTCTGGAGGCCCAGCCATCAATTTTCCTCCGTTTTCTATACCTCCGATTTTTTGCTGATTTCTAGATACATTGTGAGACTCTCTGAATTTGGAATAGAAAAATGTTTTGAATTGGTTATTTAAATTAAAATAAACTGGACGACTAGTTAAAATATTAAAAAAGGCTCGTCTTTTTTCAATGTCATGAGTCGAAAGCTGTTTGAATGTCAATCCTCGGCCTCTATGTGTTCCCATCTCTATCTCAATCACAGGCGAGGTGCATCAAAACAACCATCATGATAATATCATCAATGAGCCGACTAACTAATATATAAATATTGATATTGGGCTATATCGATCATAAATTATTTTGCCCCCCACCCTATAGTTCACATCAGCTTAGATTTTGACAGTAAACATATACTTCCAGCTGTGCTGCTGCACCAAGTTCTGGTAATTCCTCGCCCTAAATAGCAAGCCATATTCATAGCTTGAAAAAAATAGCTCAGTAAGTCACTGTAAAATTTGCAGTTTTGAGCGCAATCAAGTTAAATCTGAACATTTGAAAATAAATTATCCAGATATTGATCAAATTGTTCATTAAAATGATTTAAAAGTTATACCTTCACTGACTTATTATGTTCTGGGACTGGAACCTGTTTCAATCATTGTTGTGTTTGGCTGGGGCTTTGACGACATCACATTTTCTTTTATCGGAAGATATTTACAATGATTTAAATAAATGTCGGCTTGTAACAAGGGATTTCATCTATGTTTTTTGTACGTATTGTTTGAACTTCGCGTCATGGCGGCCATCTTGAAAAAAAATATTTGGGGGCTGGAATAAAACAAATAAGACTGATATCCTCCCTGTTCTTAAATGACCATGTAGTGAGATGATTTGAAGTGGATGTTTGCGTGTGACAAGAAATGCCATCCAAGGTTAATAAAACACAAAAAAGCTGAATGTGGCCGGCCCCTTATTAGAGCGAGATGAATGTTGGATTGAAACATGTTTGTTTTAAGTTTTAAGATGTTCCACCACCTCTCAAAATTTCCTGAAGATCGACGCGTTTTTATTTATTGGACATAAAAATGTCAAGCCAGAGAGGGAATGTAATTAGTTATTTAAAATATATTCCGATCTCGTAACTTAAATAATTAGGTTTTCCATTCAACATTGATCTTTTTTTTTTCTTTTTTTTCAATTTAACTGTTCTCTTCTTTCAGATGTATTGCATTTTCCTCTCTGCTCGACTTCTATCATTTTCATATCTTCGTTTTTTGTTTCTTTCCTCTAAATGGATTATGTCTTCTTTGTTTCTTTCTGCTATGCTTTTATCTCGGACGAAAATATGTACACCCATTGAAATTTGTGTGTTAGACAGTAACCAACCTAATAATATGAGCTGGCAGCATTTCACACATTTCAGTGTTGAGCAGTGTTGTTCTCTGTGTTTTTTGTGATAGGCTTTGCGCATATGTACCACTGTTTGTTCCCCTCATATCAGATAGGACTGATGTTTCTATCTATTCATTTTTTTATTTGTTTTTTTTCTCACAGCTTCTTCTTACTCTTACATACTCAGCTTTTGTTGTTTCGATATGGTGTTACTTTCCATTCTTCTCTGTTTTTGTTGTTTCATTCTTCTCTGTTTTTGTTAGTTTCCTTCAATCTGTTTCTATTGTTTCCATTTATCTGACCAAATGTTTGTATCCCTCTTCTTGTTTTTTGTTGTTGTTTCTTTCCTTTCTATTTTGCTTGTTAACCCTCACGCATCAGTTTTGTTTTTATCTTTACTCTGCTCGTTACTTCTTTCTGCTCGATTTTAACTGATCCCTTCGCTGGCTTTTTGTTGCTTCTCTTTAAATATATTTTATTTATTATTTTTTGTTTTAAATTTCCGTCTGCTGGCTTTGGGTCCTACCTTCAGTTTTATGGTGTGTCTCTTATCTCTGTTTTTTTATTATTTATTATATCCCTACACTTATACACATAGCCATTTCTTGTCACTCTACCCCCCCCCCCCCCCCCGGTAGCCTCCTTGCTTCTTGCCGTGATCTGCGGGCAAATAGCTATTGGTATACCCTGGTTCCTCAGCTCAACAGCGGTGCTATTGAAGCTCCCGTATTACTGCAGGTATTGCCAGTGCAGTGTCACTACAGTGCAGGCACTGATGTTGGTCGTGGTAGCATTGAAACAACCAGCAATAGAGTGTTAAACATTTTGTGACTCACGTGGGATGAATGGAGTTACCCCTAGCTATTGCTACTCTGGGAACTATCCGACCCGAAGATAGTGGAGCCGTGTTTTGTAGGAAAAAACCCCGATTTTCTGGACGTCTGGGCATGCCTGGGGGTAGATCTCCTAGACGTTCAGAACCACTTATTGGAATAGTGACGGAAAACACTCGCAACTACCCACCATGTCCTATCACCCTACCCTCACGTATATCATTCATCTCATCAAAGGACTGCACTGTTTTTATCGCATTACAATGTCACTCAAATGACCATTTATTGCCGAAACTTGACGTAAAGCAAGACTACATGTAATTTACTACTACAACCCCCCCCCCCTGCGGTACTGCCATTTGTTTGGTACTGTTTCTTCCATGTTTTTGTTTGCGTCCCTTCACTCAACTTTTTTGTTTTATATAGGCTTTTATACACACGTTGTTTAATTTTTTTCTCAAGTTCGCCTCTTATCTATGGGATTAGTGTGTAGATTGAAATGCTCTTTGTGCGTCAGCGACTTGGCACAGCCGTAATGTGACACATACAGCGTATTACTGTTCCAATCTATCTCGCACCACAATACGCGTTTGAAAAGATTCTGACAGGTTTATGATAAGAGGCCCGATTAAGGATGGCGTCGCTGTTAGAGACAATGAACACCTCAACCCTTGCCCTGCTAGGCCCGTATATATATCAAGTATCTGTTATTTTATCGCAATATCCAGTGTTTTACTTTGGCAATGCCTTTTAACATGTTTTTAACCCAGTATGTGATACCATGTAAATTGTCGTGTGATTTTAGCAAATTAACCATATTGTATATACATATGACAAATAAGTCAGTAATGACTTTTCTTTATGTCAATAAATATCTATCTATCTATATCGTCCTCTTGGATATGAAAGGGTGTATCTGCCACAAAGTGGCAGATACACCCTTTCATATCCAAGGGGACGATATATATATACTTTTCTAGCACGCTTCAAGGGGAATATAATGACACTGATATTCATGCATTAGCTCGTGGTATAGCGCTAATTAAATTAATGACTTTGAGAGATGTTTATTAAAAAAAATATGTTCTTCATTTGAAAATGTAAACTGCGTCAGCAATTCCAGTTTCAAAAGAATGATAAATACAAATTTATGATCCAGCAGGGCATGTCAGTGGGCAAAGCACTAATAGACGCTGGTTGTTCTTTTCGACCCGTGTAGCAATTTTTTGTCCTCTGGTTTGCGTGGCTTAATTTTAAAGGTTATTTTCTGCCAAAAAGTGGCAGATACGCCCTGTCATTTCCAAGGGGACGAAATGTGAAGAATAAGCTACTTACCTTATGGAAAACAATAAGTACATAGAGTACCAACTGTTCGCAGTATCAAACATCCGGCTCGATCCGTAATCGAACCCAGAACTTCCAGGTTACCCGTCACAACCCAACCCACGTTACCCTTTATGTCAGACAAATTCTGCTCAAAAACTCATTATTTATTGATTTTCATATTGCAAGAAAATGGTTCACCCTTTGCCTGCTGATCACGACTATTGTCGTTTTTAATCTGTTTTATTAGTCGACCAACCAATAAAATGTGTGTTTAAAACTGGATTGCAAATATTTATGCTCAAATTAAACAAATATAAGTAATTTTCAGCCACTTGAAGTTGTGGGTCGCGGTAGGGAAACACAAGTTCAAGTGGCCGAAAATTTAAATAAATTAACTTATCCGGATAAGGGTTAACTTAAGGACAACAATATAATAAGGAGTGATCGGTACTAGCCATTTCCATACCTCAGCAATACAAGGGTTAAATATTAACCCTTTAACTTTAACTTTAACTTTATTTTTTTTCAGTTTTTTTATCAGCACATTAAAACACCAGCTTTCTCTTTACGAAGTGTTAACGATAAAAAGTTACATCAACCAAAAATATTTCAAAATCGTTGACCTCCATTTTGTCATTGCATAATTTTCACTCACTTGAAGCTGAGGATAGCATGAACGATCCACAGCTTCAAGTGAGTTAAAATTTAAATTAACTAATAATGGCGGTTACAGGGTTAATCACAGTCACCTAGATAAAAATATTATCTGATCTCTGGGGAGATAGCAGACATAAACTAGATGTCATGGTCCTTATCACACTTTGCACAATATGCTTAACCTAGCTGCTAACTGCTCCATTAATATTACTGCATGTCTGTGATGTGCATGTATCTGCTTGTCTGAGGCTGCACCCCGGCGCAAAGGCAAACAGTAGTAACCGCTTATTTCAAAAAGTAAGCAGTTACTGTGGTTTGGCTTTGTTCCTATGCCGCAGAAGCACGGGTAAAGACAAACAGCAGTAACTGCTTCCTTATTAAGTAAGCAGTTACTGCTATTTGGTTTTGCTCTGCAGCACAAACAAATCTAACAGCAGGAACTGCTTTATATTATCTTTCTAAAGTATTTTTTCATGATCTGTAGCCAACGTAATTCCCCGCTTTAAACATGTTAAATGATAAAATATTTGAAAAGTATTAAGCAAATTACTTTTTATTTATTAATCACCAACAATACTCGTAGCGCGGAGTGAGCAAATTGCACAATTTTTAAAAATTGAAATTATGATCTTTAAATGTGGATCTGGGGATGGACTGCTCCCAATCCAGAGACACACGAGACATACGCTTTGATCATAAAGCAAACAGCCGTACCTGCTAACTCAACAAGTAAACGGTTGCTGCCGGCTGCCGTTTGCATTTGTATGGCGGTAGTATGGAATGCGAATGATTGAATGGTGACAGTCATAAACTCGAGCTAATCCCAGGTCTATTTGCCATAACTTCTGTTTTCTCGCGCAGTTCCCTGAAGGATACAAATCTCTGTGGGGCGTCATAACGTCCATGCAGACAGAAACTCAAAAAACGATGTCACAAAAACTCTTTAATTTTGCAATCGCAGCCATTTTGAATTGTGTTCATAAAAACTCCCACGATGTTACGATTTTTCACCGGCTGTTACATTTTGAAATGTACCAGCAATTGTGTACTTTGTTGTAATGAGTTGATAACAGGTGTGGTTAAACTATCGAGTGGACTAGTTATTCTACATCACATTATGTGGTTGTCACGGGCTGACAAGTGTAGTTAAATTGTTTAGCGGACCAGTGACGCCGCATTGTACTAAGACGTCATTGAGTTGACATGTGAATTTACCAGCGTTTAAAGGGTCTGGGGATTTTGTGTCATATGGCGAGGCCTGGGTGAATCCAGCAGTCAATATAAATAGCACAAAGGCCTTCTTTATTCAAGCCCCCTGTTCAGTCACTCCCCCTAACAACTCCGTTGCGAATGTTAAAGCCAAAGCTGTGTCTACAGTCTTTGTTAGCTATAGTTGAAGTGGCTGTGAGGCCATATGTTTTCATGTAATTCTGCAACAATATTGTGCACTGTCAACACAGCCTTGCAATTTGCATACTATTGCTCGGCAAACACAGAACTTGACCCGATATTGGTTTAATTTTAGGCCGGCTTCTGCGGCGCCGGTCCAGCACTGAACCGGCACCGTCCTGGATCTTTGACACCTGGCAAATTCACGACAGCACACGACATGACACTGAATTTAAGTGCGCTTATCACTGCTACACACAAATGTGTCTTTGTGTAATTCGCCCACTAGTATCAAGTCCCTTGATAAGTATACGCTAAGAATCGAGTAATCTAAAGTGGGCATCGCAAGCCCGGCCTCAGACACATATCACGTGTGCTAAATCAAACAGCACCAACTACACACTTCTTAAGTAGGCAGTTACTGCTCTTTGTCTTTGGACTGCAGTGCAGGTAAAGACAAACAAGAGCAACTGCTAACTTTTCAACATGTTCAAGTGCGCATCTACTCCCAGCAAACACGAGACGTTGACCTGATGCCGGTTTATTGCTGGGCCAGCGTCACGGACGCTGATGTTTTCCTCACTTCTATTTGTCAATACATTGCAGTGCAGATAAAGACAAACAAAAGTCACATTTTTTTCTAATTTCAAGCAATTTCAGCTGCAAAATATAAAAAACACAAACAGCAGTAACGGCTTATTTTTAAGTATTTTTATCACTTAACCTTTAAAGCGCTAAGTTTAATGATTTAATTTTCACCCACCTGCATGAATTTGGTGAAAATTACTGATATTTGTTTAATTTGAGACCAAACATTTGCAAATCGTTATGTTTAAAGACTTAACTTTACTTATTTCATTCCCAAATGATTTGATCTGCTAATAAAACAAGTTTAAAACGACAATAGTCGGTCTTAGCGCTTAAAGGGTCAAATCTGGAAACTGTTACTGCTGTTTGTCTTTCTGATTCAAATTCAATTTTATTTATTTATGTTTCAGGCCACGTATTCTCGTACAAGTCACGATATATCGTAGACTTTTGATTGGTCGAGACGGCCGTCTCGACCAATCAGAAGCCTACGATGTATCGTAACTTGTACGAGAATACGGGCCCAGGTACATTTATTAAATCTGTTGAAGTGTTCTGTTTTTTTAAATAATAGATTACCTCCGCACACCGACCAAAACACGCACTTCCCACTTTTCAAGTAGGGAGTTAATATTGTTTGTCATTGGAGTGCAATGCAGGCACTTATCAAAATGTTCTAATGTGCAATTGCCATTCGTCATTGCATTTCAACATTGACACAGACGAACAGCATTAAGTATATTCTTGATCATTTGAAACAATACCAGCTTCAAAAGATGAAAAATACTTGCAAAGACAATCAGCTGCAACGGCCTCCTTTTCAAGTATATTTAGCATTTATAGCTGGGAATTGTTACTGCTGTTTGTCATCGCCTGTGTTTCTGATTGTCTCTGCACTGTGATGCAGGCAAATACAAACTACAGTACTGCTCTGCAAAGTCAAAAGGGGGTATCTGCTAGATACTGACTTGGCATTACAATACAGACAAAAACAGACTAAGACACATTGCATTATATTGAGGTATTTTTAACATTTGAAAAGATGAAAAATGCAAAGTCGACCGGCCTAGTTGCAACATAGCTGCAACCACAATTTCGCTGTTGATGATAATGTTGAGCTATTAGACATTGATGGCGGGTCCATTTATAACAACGAAACACAATCCTAGATCATGTTATTGTTACATATAGTAGGCCTGTGATGTCTAATAATAATAACACATCAATATAGTGCTGAGATTATACCTTCCGTAATTGTCTTTTTTTTGTCTATCAGCCATGAATCTTCTGAAAAGTCGCAGCCCTGTTGACTTCATCAGTTTTATGACAACAAGCCAGAAGTCAATGCTTTCATCACTGTAGGCTACCTCATGGAATTTACTATCGTTTGTCGCATAAAGTGGCCAACATCTAAGTCATAACAAATGCAAAGCAATGTTTTGCATAGCATAGGTAGTCTTTTGTCTGAAATGCACTTGTCCTCTGGTTTGCGTGGCTTCATTTTAAAGGTAATTTTCTGCCAAAAAGTGGCAGATACGCCCTATCATATCCAAGGGGACGAAATGTGAAGAATAAGCTACTTACCTTATGGAAAACAACAAGAACATAGAGTACCAACTGTTCGCAGTATCAAACATCCGACTCGAACCCAGAACTTCCAGGTTACCCGTCACAACCCAACCCACGTTACCCTTTATGTCAAACAAATTCTAAGGATCACGTCAACGATCCACAGCTTCAAGTGAGTTAAAATTTAAATTAACTAATAATGGCGGTTACAGGGTAATCACAGTCACCCAGATAAAAATATTATCTGATCTCTGGAGAGATAGCAGACATAAGCTAGATGTCATGGGCCTTATCACACTTTGCACAATAGTTATTATGCCTAACCTAGCTGCTAACTGCTCCATTGATATTACGGCATGGCTGAGATGTGCATGTATCTGCTTGTCTGAGGTTGCACCCCGGCATGAAGGCAAACAGTAGTAGCTGCTTACTTGAAAAGTAAGCAGTTACTGTCGTTTGGATTTGCCGCAGAAACACGGACAAAGACAAACGGCAGTAAATGCTCATTTTTTAAGTAAACAGTTACTGCTATTTGACTTTGCACTGCACCACGGACAAAGGTAACAGCATGAACTGCTTTATATTAATCAACATAGCTGCAACCACAATTTTGCTGCTGATGATAATGTTGAGCTATTAGACATTGATGGCGGGTCCATTTATAAAAATGAAACACAATCCTAGATCATGTTATTGTTACATAAAGTAGGCCTGTGATGTCTAATGATAATAACACATCAATATAGCGCTGAGATTATACCTTCCGTAATTGTCTTTTTTTTTGTCTATCAGCCATGAATCTTCTGAAAAGTCGCAGCCCTGTTGACTTCATCAGTTTTATGACAACAAGCCAGAAGTCAATGCTTTCATCACTGTAGGCTACCTCATGGAATTTACTATCATTTGTCGCATAAAGTGGCCAAAATCTAAGTCATAACAAATGCAAAGCAATGTTTTGCATAGCATAGGTAGTCTTTTGTCTGAAATGCACTTTAAAAGTCCTCTTTCCTATCAATCAAATCCATTTGTTCTATAACCATCATGACTAAATAAAAAACGTAGATATAATCAAGAGTCTGAATCATTAAATTAATTTCTTCTTCTTTTTTTCTGCTTGCTTTCCCTTTTGTATTTTATAATTTTCTCCTCAAACCTCAATGTCAATGTCAGGTTTGAATCCATCATTTTTCTTGTATTTACATATGTCCTTCTGCAGACGTCAAAATGGACACTTTGGTATCCAATTACCCCGGTCGCAGGAACATAATGTCTCAAGGATATTTTGCCATCGTCATGCTTCAGAGAGAGGGTTTGGACTGTTTTTCATCATCTAGATTTAGATGGGCATGTGCAGCACTTTGCGCTCATATTGCGTTTTTGTACCCGAAAAATAAAAATCATATGACATGTGTTCTTAAGTAGGCCTATAATACTTGGAACGTCAGCGTTATATAATCTTTAGAGACGTTATAAATCTCACAATGCGTTAGTCAATCTTTATACGAAAAGCAACCCCCATTAGCCAATCTCTGACTTCGCGTTAGTCAATCGTTCCGCTTTTATTAGGGAGTCAAATTTACAGAACTCTTACGTTTTTAACAGCTCCTGATATTCTCTAAATATCCCTTGCAGTGGGTGAATGACTGGCGCGTAAATTGTTGTAAAATACTTTAAAAGAACAGAAAAATGATTTACCCACTTTTGGTGGATCAATCTTGGATAAGTTTCGCCCAAGTGGGACTGGGTATTGGAACAAATACGTTTAGCAGCTGAATTGACTATCACGTGGGTTCTGTGAAATGATCTTCATACATTTATATCGCATCACGTGGTTCTGTTACCATGGTTACGTTTCACTTGGCTCTGTTGTTTTCACATGGTCACGTATCTCGTGGTTCTATTGCCCACACATGGTCACGTTTCACGTGGCTTTATTGCCCTCAAATGATCACGTATCATGTGGATCTTTATACTCCTCAGTTGATAACGTAGCACGTGGTTCTATTACCCTCACACGATCACGTATCACCACGTAGTTCTACTACCCTCACATTTGTTATGTTGCCCTCACACTGTCACGTATCACTTTGTTATATTGCCCTCACATTATCACGTATCACTTTGTTATATTGCCCTCACATTTTCACTATCACGTGGTTCTATTGCCCTCACATGGTCACGTATTACGTGGTTCTATTGCCCTCACATGGTCACGTATCACGTGGTTGTATTGCCCTCACATGGTCACGTATCACGTGGTTCTATTGCCCTCACATGGTCACGTATCACGTGGTTCTATTGCTCTCACATGGTCACGTATCACATGGTTCTATTGCCCTCACATTGCCACGTATCCCGTGGTTCTATTGCCCTCACATGGTCACGTATCACGTGGTTCTATTGCCCTCACATGGTCACGTATCACGTGGTTCTATTGCCCTCACATGGTCACGTATCACATGGTTCTATTGCCCTCACATTGCCACGTATCCCGTGGTTCTATTGCCCTCACATGGTCACGTATCACGTGGTTCTATTGCCCTCACATGGTCACGTATCCCGTGGCTCCATTGCCTTCACATGGCCACGTATCACGTGATTCTATTGCCATCACATTAGCAGGTATCACGTGATTCTATTGTCATCACATTATGAAGTGGTTCTAATGCCCTCACATTGCCACGTATCATGTGGTTGTATTGCCATCACATTGCCACGTATCATGTGGTTCTATTTTCTCCACATTGCCACGTATTACGTGGTTTTATTGCCAGCACATTATCACGTGGTTCTATTTCCATAACATTGCCACGTATCACGTGGTTCTATTGCCATCACATTGCCACGTATCACGTGGTTTTATTGTCATCACATTATCACGTGGTTCTATTGCCTTCACATTATCACGTGGTTCTATTGCCATCACATTGCCACGTATCACGTATTCCCATTGCCATCACATTGTCACGTATCACATGGTTCTATTTTCCTCACATTGTCACGTATCACGTGCTTCTATTTTCTTGACATGTTCACTTATCACGTGGTTCTATTTCTCTCACTTAGTCACGTATCACCTGGTTCTATTACCCTCACAAGATCACATATCACCTAGTTCTATCGCCCTCACATGGTCACGTGTCACGTGGTTCTATTTCCCTCACATTGCCACGAATCACGTGGCTCCATTGCCCTCACATTGTCACGAATCACATGGTTCTATTTCCCTCACATTGTCACGTATTACGTTGTTCTATTGCCCTCACATGAGCACGTAGCGCGTGGATCTATTGCCCTCACATTATCACGTATTACGTGGTTCTGTTACCCTCACATTGTCACGTGTCACGTGGCTCTATCGCCCTCACATTGTCACGTATCACGTGGTTCTGATACCCTCACATTGTCAAGTATCACGTGGTTCTGTTACCCTCACACTGTCACGTATCACTTGGTTCTATTTCCCTCGCATTGTCGAGTATCACGTATTTCTATTGCCATCACATGGTCACGTATCACATGGTTCTATCGCCCTCACATGGTCACGTGTCACGTGGTTCTATTGCCCTCACATTGTCACGTATCACGTTGTTCTATTGCCCTCACATGTGCACGTAGCACGTGGTTCTATTGCCCTCACATTGTCACGCATCTGGTGGTTCTATTTCCCTCACATTGTCACGTATTACGTGGTTCTATTGCCCTCACATGATCACGTATTACGTTGTTCTATTGCCCTCACATGGTCACGTGTCACATGGTTCTATCGCCCTCACATGGTTACGTGTCACGTGGTTCTGTTACCCTCACATTGTCACGTATCACGTGGTTCTATTTCTTTCACATTGCCACGTATCACATGGTTCTATTGCCCTCACATTGTCACGTATCACGTGGTTCTATTGCCTTCACATTGTCACGTATCACGTTGTTCTATTGCCTTCACATTGTCACGTATCACGTAGTTCTATTACCCTCACATTACCACGTATCACGTTGTTCTGTTACCCTCACATTGCCACGTATCACGTGGTTCTGTTACCCTCACACTGTCACGTATTACGTGGTTCTATTGCCCTCACATTGTCACGTAGCACGTGGTTCTATTTCCCTCACATTGTCACGTATCACGTGGTACTATTTCCCCCACATTGTCACGTATCACGTGGTTCCATCGCCCTCATATGGTCACGTGTCACATGGTTCTATTGCCATCACATTGTCATGTATCACGTGGTTCTGTTACCCTCACATTGCCACGTATCACGTGGTTCTGTTACCCTCACATGATCACGTATCACGTGGTTCTGTTACCCTCACATTGTCACGTATCACGTGGTTCTGTTACCCTCACATTGTCACGTATCACGTTGTTCTGCTACCCTCACATTGTCACGCATCACGTGGCTCTATTGCCCTCACATGATGGCGTATCACATGATTATATTGTCCTTATATTGTCACGTATCACGTGGTTTTATTGCTTTCACATATGGTCACGTATCACGTATGACGTATCATGGTAACGTATCACGTTATGGAATAATGCATAAATGAATGTATGAATGAATCACTGACTGACTGACTGACTGACTGACTGAATAAATGAATGAATTAATGAATGAATGAATGAATGAATGAATGAATGAATGAATGAATGAATGAATGAATGAATGAATGAATGAATGAACACAGGATTTGAAATTCGAGCCCTGGCGGTCTGATGCCGTGCACGCTACATCTCGGTCACGGAGGCTCTTCACAATATTCAATCTTCACGAGTGAGCGCGCGGGGGTAGAAACATTTTGTTTCCTTGAAACTTGAAGATATCTGACTTTCCAAGCAGGTAGCTTTAACCACTGTACCAGGACCACCGCCCTGTTATGGTATAAAATTAGGCTTTGATATTTTTATGCGATGTAGATCAATTTGGTAAACCACAATACTTGTCTCGGGAAATTGTATCAATTAATCACAGTGTGACCTGACTTGGTGATTAAATGAAATGAATCGGGCTTTAGGCCACCTTTGTGCACATATAGGCTAAACTGGGCCAGGAGAACCTCCTGAGGGTGGTGAGATGATTGAGATGACACTGTCCTCCAGACACAGGATTCGAAATTCGAGCCCTGGCGGTCTGAGGCCGAGCACGCTACCTCTCGGTCACGGAGGCTCCCCACAATACTGACTGACTTGGTGATTAATGTTCATTAGTCATAACGTCCCGAGACACGACACGCAAATTGCTTGAATCGTGATCGTGGGGACGTGGGTTGTGGGACAGTCTCGTCGTATGCTGAAGAAAACTATCAGAATAAATTACTTTACTTGTCACTTGCCACGATGTTGCTTTGATACTGGACCAGCGTTGCATCGCAGAGTTGAGGTGGTGTTTGAATTTTAAATCCCGTGTCTTTGGGGCAGTGTCGACTGTGTCATCTCTACACCCGCGGGAGGTTCTCCTCGGCGAATTATGTGCACAAAAGTGGCCTAAACCCCATTCATACAACTAGGGCTTTAAAGTCAATCTTCGCGAAATTTGTGCCACACACGGAGGGCGACATTCTCGCGATGCGTGTTTGTCAATAATTGGGTGAATGTTAGCCCAGCATCTGCAAACAGTCGGGAAAGATTTTCGCTTGTGTGCCGGCCTGGCTGTTCAAACCATGCCCGGGATTAGCCATTACGACGAGAGTTTACTTGTCAAACCCAGACGTTAGCCCACTTTGGGCCAACGCTGGGGCAGCAGCTGACCCGGTGCTTTGTGTTGGGGGATTTACTTGTTAACACGTACCTGGCTATCGGCGATCACAGATAAAACTGCCGTGATTAATACCCACATCAAACAACAAACGTTCACCCAGCATTGGGCCACCATAGCAGATGTGCCCCACGCTGGATAACCGATGTGGGCTTGTTGGTTTGACAAAAGACGTCTGATCCTGCATTGGTTCAATGCTGGAACACCGTCGCAGACGGTGGACCAGCATTGAACCAATGCAAGATCAACAACTCGTCTTCATTTGGAGATGCTGACCACTACTCATAAGTGGTCATCTCACAAAACCACCTGTCCATTCTGACCAGCCTGTGGTCCCAGCCTGTGGTCAAACTGACCTAAGGTCAGCAGGTCAAAACTGAGGTCATCTCGGATATTATACTTGCGCAACGTGCCGGATTCACGTTTGTCGCTATGTTTACTGGCGCTGTGTTCAGCTGAACAAATTCCAGACTTGTGTACCTATGTAAATATTGACGATTTTAGTGACCGACGGGTGTGCCTTATACAATAAACAGCCAGCAATCATACGTGGTGTGATCACTGCGTATTGAATGTAGGCTATACAAAAGGGTCAATGGTGACCAGTTGAGAAGAGTTTCTGTTGTACTCTTCTGCCATTCAGTTTCACATATTATCACCCACAGTGAATGATCTCTACTGATCATTATGTGAATGATCCTTGCCCTGGCGGTATATTGAAAACCATTTAATATATTATGGGGGCTATCCCAGCAAACACAAAACAATTGTATAACGTTTGTACAATGTTGGACCAACGCCGACGTTGTACAAATTTTATACAATTTTGTCATGTTTTGTGTTTGCTGGGATATCTTCGGAAAGAGTACTTATGTGAAGATGAAAAATGAGATGTGAGTCAATTTTATGCACATATGGTCTGAACTGGGATCACTAGGAAAACTTGCAGAGGATGATGAGATGAATCAGGTGACACTGCTCACCAGACACAATATTTGAAATTCGAGCCCGCTACCTCTAGGTCACCGATGCTCCTCACAATCGTGAGTGGACAGAGAACATTTTGTGTCTTTGATGTCTGAGGATGATGTCATCGTTTACAAACAAGATATTTAAACCATGGCTGTCACTTATTTTTGGCCATCTAGAATTAAACAGCTGTGTTTAATCGAATCAAGAACCTTCTCAAGTTTTTTTTATCAAAGCCTGCTAGGCAGCGCCGAGCAAGATCCACGATCTGGACGACACAGGCATGCCACCTCTCAAGAGCGACCTGATATCATTTACTCTATGGTGACGCCCGATGGCCGAGCCACTATATACTGCCCTGCAAAGGCAAACAGCTGTAACGGCTTACTTTTCAAGTAAGTGGTTACTCCTGTTTGCCTTTGCATGACAGTATATTGTAATACAACCAACTCCGCTTGAATCAGTTTATAAATCAAAGCAGTTTTTATTAGTCTTGACGGTAGTTGGGGCTGCTGTTTTCTGTTAGTTAAAGCAAGGATTCTAGTATCCTTGGTTAAAGGGATAGACCACCACTCATAATACGTGGGACAAGGGGTGCCACAATGCACCACGCCATATACATCATAAACTACAGTTGGTAATCTGAGTCATTTTCCAATGTATCATCATATACATTTGTAATGTGGAAAATCAGTTTCTGCAGAAAGAGTCCCTTGTTTGCGATGCGATACCTAAATATTTCACTATATCTAGGCCTAGCCAACGTGATTGTTTTTAATATCGAAATGACCAACTGAATTACGATGGGGTATTGCATCTTAAATTTTACATCTCTCACGCTAAAAATCGATAGAAACTGTTTTTACACATACACAATAATTTATTATGTACATTATGATACCTCGGAAAATTTCTCGGATTACCGGTTTCCCCTTCTACAGTGTACCACATGTTTAATTATAGTTGGCTGCTGTTTTCTGAAGTTGCAGGGCATCATCACGATTGATATTAAATTTTGTAGACTTGGTCCAACCGCACACGAGACTCGAACCCAATGCTGGATCAGTGTTGAACCAGTATCTCCGACGGTGGCCAACATTTAACTGGCATTGGGAGATGGTCTTTTATTTCCAGGGGTATCACGCAATACAAGAGATTGGACCAGTTGAGGGCACCCTGCAATCTTCAGAGGAATTCGTTCTCACTCAACGTGGAAACAACTAAGTCGGCCTCTGTCAGGATGATTCAGGGAGTCTATGAAGAGAACCGAGGAGGCAGGTACAGCAAACACGAGACGTCGAGCCAATGCTGTTATGATGTTGGGCCAGCGTATCAGATGATAGGCCAATATTAAAGCGGTATGGGCTCAATTCATCGTGTTTGCTGGGTACATGTAAATAGTCCAAAGTTTCAGTCTCTGCTGTGATGTAATGTAATTTCTAGATTTAAAAATATGTCTTCCTTTTGAAAATTTGAATATCATTTACTCCAGAGAAATACAAGATGGGTGCCAACGTGCGGACATAATACCTATCATAGCCTTAAGGTGGTGAATGAAACCTTGTGACCTTCTTTTCGTGGGACCTGTTTGGAATGCAGTCGACTGAAATTATAAATTTAAACATCAGAACCTCAAAAACGTAGAAGAAAAAATGCGCGATCAATCGTCGTATTAGTCAATGAATGAGCATCGTGTTGTATCAGAAATAATTGAGTGTTGTAGATAACGAGGGTCATTTAATACCGTATTTGTAGCACGGCGTTCAAGCTGTCCAATTGTTTGCAAAATTGATATAATATCATCAATGGGCAACTGAAAACCAATTAAGGGACGCAGAGGTCAAAGTTGAGTGGGGAATGTCTATAAGAGGCGCGGAATGAGCGGGTCGTGGTTTACATTTCAATGTGTTTAGTGAACGGAACGCTTTCAGTTAAATCACGATTAGCTTCTCTGTATGGATAATAACCACACACTGTCTGAATTTACGGCAATACAAGCCATTGATCCAATGTTGGATCTATGTTGGCCCTACGTCTTCGACGCTGGACCAACATAGATCCAACATTGGATCAATGGTGATTGCTGGGGACCGCAACGTAGAATCACGACTCCATCAAAGTTTGAAACTCTCTGAGGTACATGCTGCCGTGCACAGTCAAAAAGCAGTATCTGCTCACATTACAAGTAAAACAGATACTGCCTTTTGGCTTTGCAGAGCAGTACGTTATTAAGTCTAACTTTAAGCTGTTACTGAAGAGGTCTGGTGGGGCTCCATCAATGAACCCACTTGCACCACAGGAGGTGGCTCAGCTCAGTTTAGTCAACATACCACACAAAGGTGGTCTAAAACGACATTCATTTTGTAATATATTGTTATACCAATAGCAATTTTCCAGTTGATATGAAGTGCATGGTTAAATAATGTAACGAAAGAGATGTTTGTTCCGCCAATGTGCTTTAACCTTGATAATATTCTTTAATTGAAGTTTTCACCAGTTTGAAGTTTTGAACGTTATTATTGAAATATTTTTTATTGGTGAAAAATTTAGTGTTTTCAATCCCGCTGTGTATGCTCCGTCTTCAAACTGTACTATTTAACCCCGAAGTATTTGTATAGAATATTATAAACCAAGAGACTAAAGTTTTTTAAATCTTAAGTCATCATAAATGCCCGATAGTTAGCTCGTTCCGCTTTATTTGAATAGCTATGTTATCGGTCTACGGCCATAATGATTTTTTAACTCTTGAAGAACGTGGACCGACTTTAGACGTCAGAATCTGACGTCTACAGACGTCAGAATCTGACGTCTAAAGCCGGTCCCCGCGCTGAAAGGGTTAAAGCCGATGGGCTTAAAACATCATTAGCTGCTTATTTTTTTCAAGAACTTTATATATAAAGTTTTTGCTTTTTTGAATTGGAAGTAAACGTTTGTCAGGGGCTGCATACAGCTGTTTGCCTTGGCATAAAAACCTGATGTTTGTGTTTCGTCTGATGTACCGTTCAGAAGAATTATGTTTAGATATACCAGATGTGTAACATAAATGTACCAACATAATAGAGACATGATGGTCATACAGTATTTACAATGACTTGACATTATTATCATATTCTTGCTCATTTATATCTAAAACAGTGGTCGTGATTTTATGTTTTTTTATGTATTATGTTTAAACATATGTTTTAGACGTTGCATTTCTTATTTTTTGACAAACGGACATTTCCAAAGATATTATACAACTTTGACCTCAGCTCTACAGGGTACATTTTGAAAACGAAGAGGAAATCTGTTTATAACTTTAAAATATGAATGAATCTCGAAATGAAAGCAACACATTCAACTTGAATATATAACATACGGTTTAAAGGCATGCTGTTGATCTTGACTAGTTTGATTATTATTGACGTAATAATACATTTGGTCCACCTTGCATATGAAAGGGTGTATCTGTCACTTTAGAAAGTTGTAGATACACCCTGTCATATCCAAGGGGCGATATATTAGGCTATATATCAAGCCTTTTTGTGAAATAGTGTGCAAAGTCTGATACAACAGCATAAATGTTATGCATGTCTGTGCAGAGTCCTCTAACTTTTATATGAAGCGAAATAAAAGATATGTTTTCATAAAATCATTCATTATCAGGATCATAACTGATTTTAATTAATTTGGCACAACTTGATCCGTTTATAATGAGTTGTAATATACTTGAATATGCGGATATAAACTTCGAAAACACTATAATTAACTTGATTCATGTCAGTAAAATTTGAGTGGTAGGTTTTGCGGTGTGGGCCTACCAAGATCATAAAAATCTACTAATAACCCACTTTTGGCATTACAATAATGGCGTATCACCTTATCGGATCAAATATCAGGGTATAAACACCGTAATTACAGTTACCTAACATGATATAGATTGAGCCCCAGAGGCACAAGGGCAGTAATTACGACTCCGCAAAGTGTCGCTGATATTGAAAGTTCAAAGTTAACACATTAGCACAGACAGTGAGGAATTTAAATGGTACTCACACCCTTGGAGCGCTGACCGCTGCAATTTTTTTGCCACTTTTGCCACGCGATCCACAACAGTTTTTCTTAAAGTGTCCGAAAAATACTGCGAATTATGCAATTTAACCCTTTCACCGCTGAGTTATCTTATTTAATATTTCATCCACTTGAAGTTGTGTCTCGCTACCGCGACCCACAACTTCAAGAGGGTGAAAATTACTCGTATTTGTTTAATTTGAGACCAAACGTTTGCAAATCGTGATGTTTAAACACCTATACAATTCCTCATAACTGCCAATAAAATAGGTTAAAAGCGACTATGGTCATTCTTAGCGCAATGCTAAGTCAGAACGCATAACAGTGTCACTGAGTCAAGGGGCGTTCCACTTAAAAAATGGTTACGCGAGTGCTGAATAAAAACAGAGAACCTTTATTATAGTCGACATCGGTCACATCGGTGCTCAAAGGGTTAATAATAGACTTGCACAATAGGGAATGCCTGCGGTTAAAGTGGTGTTAATAGAACTACGTGATGAACGGGATGTATGCCATGTATAGTACTGCCGTGCAAAGCCAAAAGGCATTATCTGCTTACTTTACAAGTAAGCAGATAAAGCCTTTTAGCTTTGCAGAGCAGTATACAGCGGTGGATGGCGGAGTACTCGAACAGTGGAGCAATCTTCTTTTTTGGGTTGTAATTGATTGATTTTCACACTTAATTATGTGTGCGTAATTTATAGGTTTGTTTGACGCAACCTTGTTAGCAGGATTCTGGTTACACTTGTCTTGTCCCAGCAAATACGAGACATCGACCCATTGTTGTTTTAATGTTGGACCGACGTCAAAGACGGTGGGCCAAAATTTAAACAACATTGGGTCAATGTCTCGTGTTTACTGAGAAGCTCTCCGTTTGCCACGCAAATGAGGATCCGATCAGAGACAAAATTATCAGGTTCCACCCAATGTGGCATGTTTTGGTTTTTGAATAGAGATAAGAGCAATCCTCCACTAATGTCACCATCAATCCTCATTGTGCGCCTTGACGGTCTAATACACATGTACTAAAACGTGCTCACTAAATATATACTATTTGTTGTGAAATTCATTTTCCGGTGCAGCTCAAATCTGCGTCCGTGTTACGTTTTTTTGAATTGGCGACATGATGTGATCCGGAGATAATACTATTTTAGTTCTGAAATAATTTTCAATGTGTCTTAAAATGTCATCAAGTGGCATTTGATTTGTCACTATTTTTCAGGGGTCATACCCTCGAATTCTTATTTGGCACGCATGCCATGACTCCCTACTGATTCTCCAGTATTAGAAGTGATCCTCTCCCTACAGTATTATTCCTGGATACGCTACAGCCACGGTGAATGTCACAGACTGGTGATATTATGAGCGCTGCAGCGCACAGAGGGTCAGCACGTGCGGGGGGTAAAGTGTGCTTCTATTCCGTTGTTGCAGACTCCGGCGTGGAGATATAGCGCACAGGAGATAAACGCAGTGACCCAGTGAACCAGTGCTGATTTAATGTTAGTCCAGCGTCGCAGACGCTGGACCAACCTTAAAACAGCATTGAATCAACGTCTCGTGACATGAGATAAAGTTAGATAACGCTGTTACTGTGAGACGAGTGAGCGGCGTCCCCGGGGGAGGGGGGGGGGGGGGGTAGACACCACCACACACCACTCTAGCTTTAATCCCGAGACGTGGGGACGCATGACAGAGCAGTGGATATGTCAGTGTGTGTGATATATTTCAGATTAGTGACATACATTCTGGAGGTCATATGGACGGGCGATGGATATATTCTGCTTCAGTGACACAATGAATTGATATGTAGCGGCAGTGGATGTATGTATATTTTTCAATATTTAGTTACATCACAATGACAAGAATTTTTTCACCATGTTCTTAGCAGAGCAGTGATGTAGGTACGCATATTTTACAATAGTGACATAACAGCAATATTTTATCATGTTTGTAGCAGCAGTAGGTGTATATTGTATTATATATGTACATTTTAAAATATTTGTTGACATCATAATGATAATTCATCATATCATGTTCACAGGAGTGTAGGTATGCATTTTACAATAGTGATAAAAAAGCAATATTTCATCATCTTTGTAGCAGCAGTATATGTATATATTTTACAATACTTAGTGACATCATAATGATAATTCATCATGTGCACAGCAGTGATGTAGGTATGCATATTTTACAATGCTGACACAACAGTAATATTTTGTAATATTTATAGCAGCAGTGGATGTATATGTATTTTATAATATTTAGTGACATTATAATGATAATCTATCATATTTACAGCAGTGGTGTGCGTATCTTACAAAAAGTGACATAACAGCAATATTTTATCATCTGTGTAGATGTATTTAGATTTTGCACTGTGACAGTGCAATACTAATAGATAA
Organism: Flabesymbios commensalis; assembly: GCA_964017125.1. Taxonomy (NCBI): domain Eukaryota; kingdom Metazoa; phylum Annelida; class Polychaeta; order Terebellida; family Flabelligeridae; genus Flabesymbios; species Flabesymbios commensalis. The sequence continues at coordinate 53,861,299 of OZ024914.1, read as the reverse complement.
TACTATTTTAGTTCTGAAATAATTTTCAATGTGTCTTAAAATGTCATCAAGTGGCATTTGATTTGTCACTATTTTTCAGGGGTCATACCCTCGAATTCTTATTTGGCACGCATGCCATGACTCCCTACTGATTCTCCAGTATTAGAAGTGATCCTCTCCCTACAGTATTATTCCTGGATACGCTACAGCCACGGTGAATGTCACAGACTGGTGATATTATGAGCGCTGCAGCGCACAGAGGGTCAGCACGTGCGGGGGGTAAAGTGTGCTTCTATTCCGTTGTTGCAGACTCCGGCGTGGAGATATAGCGCACAGGAGATAAACGCAGTGACCCAGTGAACCAGTGCTGATTTAATGTTAGTCCAGCGTCGCAGACGCTGGACCAACCTTAAAACAGCATTGAATCAACGTCTCGTGACATGAGATAAAGTTAGATAACGCTGTTACTGTGAGACGAGTGAGCGGCGTCCCCGGGGGAGGGGGGGGGGGGGGGGGTAGACACCACCACACACCACTCTAGCTTTAATCCCGAGACGTGGGGACGCATGACAGAGCAGTGGATATGTCAGTGTGTGTGATATATTTCAGATTAGCGACATACATTCTGGAGGTCATATGGACGGGCGATGGATATATTCTGCTTCAGTGACACAATGATTTGATATGTAGCGGCAGTGGATGTATGTATATTTTTCAATATTTAGTTACATCACAATGACAATGATTTTTTCACCATGTTCATAGCAGAGCAGTGATGTAGGTACGCATATTTTACAATAGTGACATAACAGCAATATTTTATCATGTTTGTAGCAGCAGTAGGTGTATATTGTATTATATATGTACATTTTAAAATATATTTATTGACATCATAATGATAATTCATCATATCATGTTCACAGCAGTGTAGGTATGCATTTTACAATAGTGATGAAACAGCAATATTTCATCATCTTTGTAGCAGCAGTATATGTATATATTTTACAATACTTAGTGCCATCATAATGATAATTCATCATGTGCACAACAGTGATGTAGGCACGCATATTTTACAATACTGACATAACAGTAATATTTTGTAATCTTTATAGCAGCAGTGTATGTATGTATATTTTATAATATTTAGTGACATTATAATGATAATCTATCATATTTACAGCAGTGGTGTGCGTATCTTACAAAAGTGACATAACAGCAATATTTTATCATCTGTGTAGATGTATTTAGATCTCGCACTGTGACATAATATAATATTTTTAGCAGCAGTAGATACATGTAGATGTTGCAATATTTAGTGATTTAATAAATATATGTTTTCGTGTTCATAACAGCAGTATTACCCTGTAACATAACATAATTTTGATAACATCACATAGCAGCAGTAAATGCATAGTCTAATCGTCACCTTGGATATGAAATGGTGTATCTGCCACTTTACAAAATGGCAGATACACCCTTTCATATCCAGGGTGACGTAGTAATAACAAAAACGGAATGACAATTCGTACATCATACTAATAACAGTCAATGGGAGCCTGTCATGAATAGGCACTGCTTAATAAAAAAACTACAAAAAACATTAGTGAACATAAATGTACTTATATTTTACACTGGTTATATAATATAATACTGATTTATAGCAGCGGCGAATGTTTATTTTACACAATGGACGTTAAAAGATACCGATCTAGTCATGATAGTAGCAAGTGTTATTATGATAGTGTATTCTATGCTATGCAGTGACATACAATACAACACTCATCTACGACAATTCCCAGCAAATACGAGACATTCAAACAATGTTGGTTTAATGTTGGGCCAGCGTCGAAGACGGTGACCTAACGTTAAATCAACATTTTTTGAATGCCTCGTGTTTGCTGAATGCATGTATTAACCCTAATACCGCTAAACTCGTGTCCTTTTAAATCCGTGATATGAGCTGCTTAACATTACTTAAATCACAGTTATTGTGGACAAAATAAGTGTTTAAACATCAATATTAGCAAATGTTTGGTCTGAAATAATTTTCATCCACTTGAAGTTGTGGGTCGCGGTAGCGAGACACAACTTGAAGGGGATGAAATTTTTTTTTTTTCAACGTAGCGCTCCAAGGGTTAAGATCAATGACATTGTATCATATTGATCTTTGATAGCAATGGCTGGATTATTCCACACTACACATCAACAACTGGGGCCGATTTCTTAGACGATCTTAAAAGGTAAGCCGATAGTTAAGTCAATACTAACACGAGTATCCAGTATATTCATGTAGTGAGCTAACAACTTACTTCGTAATTTTAAAAATCGCCTTAGAACACGATCCCTGATCTGTTACAGCATCACTCATTTGAATGACAAGTATGATAGCAAAATGTGACATATGATAGCAAACTGTGAAATCAGAACTAGATGTATCCTGCAACAGTGACATATAATATGACAGCTCCGGTAAATACGATTTATTAACCCGACGTTGGGCTAATGTTGGTCCAACGTCTACGACGTTGGACCAGCATTGGCCCAACGTCAGTTCAATATATCATGTCTAATGGGGTGGTGTTTTTACACTGTGACAGATAATATGCCAGTCCATGACAGCGTCGCTAATAAAGATAAGGGCTATCCAAGCTTTGTTATTCAAACTGTCAAATATATTTATGCATTGCCGTGCCAGATAAATCAATGTTATTTATAGATTAACACGCCATGCAAAGGTAAAAAGCAGTAACTGTTCACTTCTAAAGTAAGAAGTTACTGCATTTTGTTTTTTAAAAGCAATAGACAATAGACAATAATTTCTTCATAGGATCTGTTATTTAACAGACATGTACAAATAAAGCCAGGTGGGCTTAATGACAATATTATACAGTGTTATTATATATACCTATGCTGTTATTTTCCCAAATAACATAGTTTCGGCCTTGTGCAATAACAGTTACTTTGTCCGTTCAGTTTTTACTATTCATCATTGAAGACAAAGACGTTTGAGGGCAAATACTCAGTATTTGCCCTCTTTCGTTGTTATCGCCCACTTTCGTCTCGTACGTATTACACTTTTATTAAACCAGCAATAATTTTGTGGAGCCGCCATTTTATTGCTCCACTCACTAAAAATTAAAAAAACGCAATAACTTTGTGATATGTGGTCAGATTTACTCGCTGTTAATTTTAATATGTTTTTCTCTGTGTAATCGTTCAGTATTTTTATAATATTTGGGTAAATCTGAAAGGTTCGTTGCCATTAGACAGAAATTCCGTCTCTAGCGTCGCTGGCTGTCAGTGGAAAGCCATGAGAGACTGTTGCACAGGTTACGTAGCCATAGGTCAAGGGTGTATTCAAGACTGTCTATCATGTCTATAGCCTACATGATATATTTATTCAAGGTTTATGTTATGTTATTTTATACGATGTAATATTTTTCAATGAAAACACATTTTAGGCCTGTGCTTGTGTTTGTGTATCTAGTTTTATGCTTAGTTGGCCATGTTAGCCGGTAGTACTCAATGTCTAGGCCTACATCAGACAGTAGGCTATAGACTATACTATAGGGGCCTATAGATGGTAGGATAACAGTCCGTTTTCACTGTGAAGCCTGAAGACACGCCGCGTGTGCGTTAGCGAACATTCAGGCGGTTACAGCTCTATGTTCAGAAGGTCCTATGTTTAGAAGGTTCTATGTTCCGAAGGTCTTTTGTTCAGAAAGTCCTATGTTCAGAAGGTTCTATGTTCAGAAAGTTCTATATTCAGAAGGTTCTATATTCAAGAGGTTCTATGTTCAGAAGGTTCTATGTTCAAAAAGATTTGTTCAGAAGGTCCTATGTTTAGAAAGCACGGGTGACTATTTGTCAGTTATAATTGGGCACACGACGTTGAATCAACGTCAATGACGTTCATTAAATATCGCAAAAACGTTGTATACCCAGTGGGTTTCCAAGCTTAAAATTAGTGACGTTTGATCAAATTTGATGGACTCATTAAATTGTAGATATGACAGTTATAATTATATTCCATAGGAGGTACGTTGTTCGAAATACCATATAAAAACGAGTGATATACATGTAGAAATATCAATTATTTTATCTTATGTGGTCTATGGGATTATTCTCTGTTGAATGTAATGTCTAAGTGGCATGTGGTGGTAGGTAAATATTCATATATATCACAACGCTTACAAGTAAATATACCGGGTGGTAATAATGCACGCTGGTAATGAGAAAAATATTATTTAATCAATTTATTTTAGATGAATGATATACAGATGATGATGTGAGGGTAGGGTGATAGGGCATGGTGGGTTATTGAGAGTATTTTCATTGAAAAATATTGTATATATTGCCCTCTATAAATTCATTAGCTTCGTCTCATAATTTCATTACATGTCAAAGGGTCTAACTTCTTCTAACTACCTTGTAAAACTAGGCCTACCTTGTAGAACTGAGGAATCCGCGAAATTCATTCACCCTTATTAATGAATTTAATGTGAATCTGACTATAGAGAAATTACCCCCAGACGGTCGCACACTTGGGTTTTGCTATGCAATGTAATGCTGAAACACCTTGGCTTTTCACACAGCTGCGATATCCTCGGGTCGGATAGTCCCCAGAGTAACAATAAGAGCCTAACAGAGGGTAACTCTATCCTAGCCGCGGTGGCTGGAATAGGTGTTAGCCACAGACTCCATACAAAATCGTGGTCATATCTTAAGGATATAATTTTTTTTTTAATCAGTAACATTTTAGCTACGATGTCGCATGCTCTGCTCATTTCCCTCACAGTCATTAAAAAGTTGTGAACATTTTTCAGACCGTGGGGTCGAGATCGCTCTCGGGTAAAACGAATCAATCCAGGGCTAACTCCATCCATCCCACGCTATACATTAGGACAGAACTAACCAGTAGCGCATGTTTTTCGTTAATTTGTTAATTACTCCGTCATTAGTATCAACCGATTTTCATGAAATTTTGTAAACGTAAAATTATATGCCTTATTTCAAAAGTTAGACGATTTGACATGTAACCTAGTAAATTGTAATTATGACGTCCCTCTATCAACCCATTACGCTAATTATGGAATTCTATTACATGTCGAATGGTCTAAGTAAATTTTTACAGGTGTTAGGATTTGACTTAAAAATGGCCTGTGCAAAATTTCAAAGAAATCGGTTCAGAATCGTTGAGGAATCGACGCAAAACATGCTCTACAGATTTACCAAAATAATTGTGACCCATGACAGGCCTATGGTTAAAACAAGGCTCTAATTGGTCAACTCAACAATAGGGGCCTACAACGCATTTTGGGGATATGCAGGGGGTTATAGACGACCCCCCCCGAAATAGACTAAAATGAAAAAAAATGAAAGAAAGAAAAGTGTCAATGGCGCCGTATATAACTCATCTTTGTAACTGCAGATGTTTTTGGTTTGCACTTTCGAGATGTCTAGGCTATAGGACAAGTTCACAAGTTCACACTATTCGCGGGGTTTTAATTTTCACGAATTTCTCGTAGAGAAGAAATTCGCGAATTCCAGAATCTCGCGAAAATTATTATTATAATAGCACTACTAAAGTGAAAAGTCCCAAAGTCAAAAATTCGCGAAAATTTGAACACGAAGAAATTACCAGATCTACATGAGTGCCATATTCCTGAATTGCGCGGACAATCCTTCTGTGATCACTCCTGGTTTGTGGCTGTTCACTATGTTGATTGAAGTTCCAATAGCGATTTTGGCAAATTATGGACGGACAGATGACAGACAACGCGATTTGTTATCACCTGAAACTGAAAGATGTAAGTTTTTTCTATGTAAAACAAGGAATTTTCTGAATATAGGACCTTCTGAATATATCTGAATATAGGACCTTCTGAACATAAAACCTTCTGAACATGGGACCTCCTGAATATAGAACCTTCCGAACATAGAACCTTTTGAACAAATATTTTCTGAACATAGAACCTTCTAAACATAGAACCTTCTGAACATAGGGCAGTCACCCATTCAGGCCCTTAGTAGGCCTATGCCTATAGACCTACACACATGTATGCAGGTTTAAAGGTGTAGGCATTTTTATAATAGTCTTCTTTATTATGTCTGATGTCAAACATATTGTTTATAAATTCATAGGCCTACCTGTCATCGGTAGGCTACAGGTAGGGCCCTAGACCTCTACGTAGCCTAGCATATAGGCCTAAACTGAGATTTAGGCCTAGTATTTTATCATGTGAGGATGTGTACGATAGCCCGGTTCCTGAGGCCCTGTAAGCAGGTAAGAGCGAGTTGACCCGAACAAAGATCACGAGTGGGATTAACCAGCTAACAGTAGGATGAGTTGGGCCTATTCAGGTGACAAAACAAATACAACATTACCCTTGTGTTTTCAGTATCGGCCCTATTATTTTGTCTCGGTGGCAGTATTTTGACTCGGCCTCCGGCTTCGAAAAAATACTGGCCACCTCAACAAAATACTAGTGCCAATAATGAAAACACCGGGTAATATTGTCTATTTATTATATACATGAATTAATTGATTTTTGTACAATACTGATTATGTGCAAAAGTTTTTAAATTCCAACATGTTCGAGGTATTCATTAATTTATCAAATGTGAAAGCCGATGGACGAATCGTATGATGTCTTTTAATTAATTGGCTTCGAAGAGTGTTGAAATTTGAGCAATTCATAATAAAATGAAACTCTCCCAGTTCACTCACACACCAGTTACACTTTCTTTGTTCTCTCGGTATACCTCTATGACATCCAGTTTCAACTGGTTGTGATTTCTGCAACGGAATCTCGCAAGTAATCGTCTGTTATTGTAGGTTAATGTTGTCAAATAGCTTTCAATTTTGAGGTTTGATTTAAAGATTCTGTAGTTTAAACACTTGCTGCTTTGTTTGATTTCTGCTGCCCATTTTTGTTTAAACTGATCGATCGAGTAGGCCTAATCTTTGTTTGATTTGTTGTTTGAAGCATTCCTTACTACAAGGGATGACTTGACTTTCCCATATACCAGGGAAACCACAATCTCCCAGAATCGTTTTAACACAATTAAGCCAAGGCGATTTATACACACTTTCTCTGTTCAATTTGTATAACAGTTTCTACATTAAGTTTGAAATTTTAGTTTTCTCAGCGTCTTGAGAAATGTTGGCCCAGAGCATAATCATTCTTGTTTGGGCGGATAGAATTACCGGGTATTGACCTAGCTCACCATATACCATGTTTGAACATGCTGTCTTGTTTACTAATAATATATATTTACATAATCTTAGATAGAGTTTTTCAAGAATTTCTGTTCCTTCATGGGCCCAAATTACACTACCATATAAGAGCACAGGCTTTACAAGTGTATCAAATAGGTGTGTCATAATATCTACTGGTAATTGCAATTGTCTGCCTCTGCGCAGCAGTGTAAACATCGCTCTGGTACCTTTGTCATACAATAGTTTTTTTGCTTTAGTGAATTTACCGTTGAAATTAAAAATAAGGCCCAAGTATTTATATTGGTCGGTTACTTACAATTGTGTTTCACCAAATTAAAATTTAGGGATGTTTCGTGTTTTTCCTCTTGAGAAAATAGTTATCTTGGTTTTGGATACGTTAATATTTAGTATCCAGAGATCGCAATAGTTTTTCATTAGGGTGATTGATTTCTGTAAATCTTCTGCCGATTCAGAAACTAGCACAGTGTCATCTGCGTAAAGTAGTACATACAGTTTCAGGTATTTCAATACAGATTCGTCTAGTCTATCTTTGGTTATTTTATTCACAACAGTCAACCCCTTGTGTGCAACTTGTAAAAAAAGTTGCAGGTCACCAAGGTATATAGAAAACAATAAAGGAGATAAATTTTCGCCTTGTCTTACCCCAACAAGACATGGAAATGTATCAGAAATCTGACCATCACTGGTAACACACGATTTTGCTGTTTTATACATGTTATGGACTGAAATGAAAATTTTCCCCGATATATTAGATTCGAGCAGCTTATGCCATAACTTAGTGCGAGATATACTATCAAAAGCTTTGCTGTAATCGACAAAGCAGCAAAATAATTTTTTACGTTTATGATTATATAAGTCAATTAATGTCTTAATAGCAAACATGTGGTCAGTCGTTGAATAACCAGCCCTAAATCCTGCTTGCTCGGGCCCGATAATATTTTTTTTATCAACAAAAAGTGTCAGTCTGTGATTAATAAGATTGGAAAAAAGTTTACCAAGGCAACTTAATAATGTTATTCCGCGGTAATTGCTGAGGTCTGTATCGTCACCTGAAGATTTATATATCGGTTTAATCACTCCTATACTCCACTGCACTGGTACTATTCCTGACGCTAAAATTACGTTTAAAAGTTTAGTTAACATGGTAGCAGATGGTAGTGATTTGTCGTGGTGACTTTTTCAGGAATTCATTCACAATCTGGTCAGTTCCGGGACTTTTGTTATTTTTTAACTTTGCGATTAACTTAGTTACTTTTTCTGTTGTGAAAGGGTCATGAAGTAGAGGGTCTGAGTCGTTAAAGTCAAGGGTGGGGACGTTTTGATTGTCATAACTGTAATTTAGGTTTTCAAAGTCTTCCTTAAATATAGTTATTTTTGTTGTTAATGATATTCCAGTAATCGCGCGGGTTTTCAGATTTTATTTTTTGTATTTTATGTATAACTTGCTGTTTATATTTCGTAACTGCTTTGTTGATTTCGTTTTTGTAGTCTTTGCCTGTTTGCCGTAGTTGTTGCAAGTTATTGTTGTTTCTTAGGCGTCTGTATTTATTTTTGTGCTTTACGTTTATTTTCACATTCCTGGTTGTACCAGTTTTTGTGCGGTTCACTCCGCACACGAGACCTGCTGCATCCAGGCTACGTGCCGCATCGCTGAACATTATCATTAATGTCGCTAACGACCTTGTTTACCTCCGTTTGCATGGTTTGTGAAGTGTCACTACTCCGTCTGTCCAGCTCACGCATTATGCCACTTACGTCACCTTCGAGTAAAGTTTGATCGTATTGGATGCCTAATTCGTGTTTCCATTTTGGTTTCAGTGGTAGGGAATTATGTTGCGTTAAGTTTGGCGGTGGTGTGGCATGATGCGTGTCCGGATCACAGTGCGATTCACGTCTTAGAGTGAGGCGTACAGCATTATGTACACCAGAGAGCATATGATTAAAATCTTCTACTTCAAAATTTACAATTGTTGAGAACAGTCTAGGTGTGCAAATAAAATAATCCACTACACTAACATTTCTACATGTTGGTCTACCGACCTGTGCGTCATTACCCATGCGACCATTTACAATAAACATATACAGTGATTTACATAACGTTAATAATCTGGTGCCATAATTATTTACAATGTTGTCAAAACTGACTCGGTTTTCTGGAATATTCATGTTATCAAGTGATACATATTCATCAATTAATTCGATTTTATCTTGGCCCATTTTCGTCGCCTCGGAGCTAAAGGATCCTATCTGCCACTCTGACGAGTGTCAGATAGGATCCTTTAGCTCCGAGGCGACGACTTGCATTACCTGTCCTAGCGTTTAGGTCACCGATAATGCAAACGTCAATATTATTGTATTTAATCCGTAAATCAGTTATTATTTCTTCCAGATTGTCAAACATGGATATTTTTGAATAGACCGAATTTTCCGGGGGAATATATATTAAACATAAAATTAAATCATTTTATGTAGAGCAGAACAGTCGAACTCCTGCATCAACCCTTTCATAACCCAACCCCTAGCTCCTCTTTGAACTGATTTTGTAATATTCAGCCCTGCATACCCCAATTCTACTTTTTCGCAGCCAGTCCCACATTATCACGACTGTACGCATCCTCATTATGGAATTGACCCTTATAGCGCTAGGATCGACTTTAGACGTCATAATCTGACGTCTGCAGACGTCAGATTCTGACGATTCTCGCACTGTTAGAGTAAAATATTTATAATGGCCGTAAACCCATAACATAGGTACGCCTACTCAAATGAAGCGGAGAGAGCTAACTAAGCCATTTATGATGATTTCAAATTGAAAATCCCATCGGTCTCCATGCTTTATACAAAAATATTTCAGCGTTGTAAGGGTTAATCAATTCATTATCATAATCGTATCCCTTAACCCTTTAACCGCCGGTGTCGTTTTTCCACTTAATCATATGACCATATTAGGTACCGCCTTTTAAACATGTTAAAGCCATAAAGTGACCTCAATCAGCACGATTTGAAAAGAGTTGACGTCCATTTTGTCAAATCTGCATACTTTTCACTCACTTGAAGTTGTGGATCGCGTCAGCGAAACACAACTTCAAGTGGGTGAAAATTCAAATTGAATAATTTGGCGGTTAAAAGGTTAAAGGTTTATCATCTATATCCATTTTGGTCTGTATGCTTGTCCTTCCAGGTAAGCATACAGGTGACACCTCCCTGGGGTCTTTAAAAAAAATTAATGGGAATTTATCATTAAATGTGCTAGATTTCTATAATATGTTTTTCTTCAATTTGTGTAACCACACTGTATTTGACTATGTTTTACAGACTTGAAATTGTGAGTCGCGCTAGTGAGATACATTTTTTATATAATGGATAAAATTGTCAATGCTATAATTTAGCGCTTTAAGTGTTGACCGAGGTTAATCCATCCTACCAAGGAGGTTATATAGACCATATAACCTCCTTGATCCTACAGTACCAATTGTAGTGATACACGCAATACCTTGGACAACCTATCAGATAACATAATACATCGATAAAATGGAACAGATATTTAATGATATCTTGATAAATAAATACTAAAAATCAAAGATTTTCAAGAGACACGAGATCGTCTTCGATGAAAATGTATTGATTTTTAAGCAGGGTGTCTATTTATACGATTATGTTAATCAGATGCTGTATATTTCTTATTGACACCTCAGCAACAAAAATCGAAAGCGGGCGGTGTAGGCTCCTATATATTGAGTTTAATTGTGCAATATGTCTCCATCTCAAATAATAAACTGATACTTGATTTCTAACCATATTTGGCAACGTATAAACGTTATCATTACACGGTCTATTATCATGATTATAGGCATGGAATGTTTGAACAAGTACGTACAATATGTTGCTTGAGTGTCTAGCTAATGACGCACAATAAATACACATAAATGTATTTATTTCATTTTGTCGAAGTTTAACAATGTATAACTTTATATGCCATGACTTGTCTGGTGCGTTATTGTGTGCTTTAAGTGTATATATAATCATAATTAATATAGTAAGCTATACTTTACATACACTATTACATTAACTTTTCACTAGAAAGCTATTTTTACTGCACTCGTATCATTTTGTTATTTGATTTGTCTTATGTTTTATCGAACTTTAATAAGCTTTAACTGTATGGTGCTGCTCTATAAGCCAGTTTTATGTATTTTGTATATATATTTTTAAGTTTATTTATCTATTTCACAGCGTAATTATAGTCTGTCCGAGTGTGGAAAATGGTCCAAAATTAAAGCTAATTCTTAGCTGATTATTATTTCAATTCTCAAGCAAAGTGATCACACACGTTTAATTTAAGAATGCATAGTTTCCGTTTCATAGTGAAGCATTCACACACGATAGATCTAAGAATGCACAGTTTATGTTCTGTAGTGAAGTATTCACACAAGATTGATCTAAGAATATACAGTTTAGTTTCTGTTTTGTGGTTAAGCATTCAGACAGGACTGATCTAAGAATGTTTCGTTGTGAAGTATTCACACACAATTGATTTAATAATGCTTAGTTTATGTTTCGTTGTAAAGTATTTGCACACGATTGATCTGAGAATGCATAGTTGATGTTGCATGTTGAGGTGATAACCCACGATTGATTTAAGAATACACAGTTTATGTTTCGTGGTGAAGTATTCACATACGATTGATCTAAGAATGCACAGTTTATGTTGCATGCTGAGGTGATCACACACGATTGATTTAAGAATACATAGTTGATGTTACATGTTGAGGTGATCACACACGATTGATTTAAGAATACATAGTTGATGTTACATGTTGAGGTGATCACACACGATTGATTTAAGAATACATAGTTGATGTTACATGTTGAGGTGATCACACACGATTGATTTAAGAATACATAGTTTATGTTACATGTTGATGTGATCACACACGATTGATTTGAGAATGCATAGTTTTTTGTTTCGTGGTGGAGTATTCACACACGATTGATTTAAGAATGTATAGTTTCTTTTAGAAAACAAGATGTATTGCCTCACCACCACGCACGTGTATATAGATAACATTTCCAAACGATGCCTTCTTGTACAGGCATAATAATTGCTATTATTAGCAATACACATTGTGTCAGAAGCAAAACAAGTAGTATCCTATTTAAAATTAGAAATGGGGCTCGCAACAGTAGATTATTTGAAGAGAATACCTCGGCTTCGCCTCGGCATTCTCTTCAAACAATCTACAGTTTCCCACCCTTATTCTATAATATAACCTCTTCACCTCCCCGAGCCTGTGGTAATTCAGATCAATGCTCCGACATCAATAAACAAATGTCGACATGTTTCCTGTTCACAACCACATAAGTACAATCGCAAGGGTACACGTGTGGTCTCAATTGGCGTAGTCTACCGGAACCAATTAATGGCCGCACCTGCCGGTAGTGCAGTAATCAGCCAATCTACGCCAGTCATTCTGTTGTTATTCAAATCAGATAATAGTCAACCCTCTAGCGTATCATTCACAAAACCCATACATTATTGATATCGGTTTCACTGAACAATTATTTTTTGCTGTACGCCTAATTTTTCGGTGCAGACCTGTGTCAGTGTTACGTTGCTGTGAATTGGCCCCACCCAGCATGGCATACCAGTTTTGTTTTGGATAGTTTTGTCGGAATCAAGCCTTTGAGCTCTAGACAATTTAATATTAATTTTCAGTCACTTAAAGTTGTGGATCGCGATAAAGTGACTGAAAATTGGTTGGACTTGTGAAATTTAATTTTATTACAAGGTCACACAAAAGCTAACCCTGTACTACTGATTTTTTTTAATTTTCCATTCATTTGAAGCTGGAATTGCTAACGCAGTTTCCAGCCTCAAATGATGAAAACATATTTTAATCAAAAAATAGAAATTCTGTAAATTGAACTTTTTGTTTAACTTAGCATCTAAGACAATCTTTCTTGTTTCTAGTTTATTTGTTAGAAAATGACATTTTTTCTTTACCTTGCAATTGACTTTTCGACCTTGAAGATGATCTTGAAGCATCATAATGTTCTTAAAAATGGATTTTCCTGGCAAAAAACACACCAAAAAGAGGCATGACACTTGTTTCTATTATTATTTGTTGAGTCCTATTATAAGAACTATGGCAGAGTGGGATGTGGCGCTTTGGTAGAGCGCCTGACTGCCTCGCAAGACATGTATGCATCCCGGACTCGAACCCCTCTGATACTACGTGGGTTTTTCAGATAAATATCCTTGTTTCTCCCTTCTCAATGTGACTAGGCGATCACTTTAATGGCAGTCTCATCCAGTTAAGGTTGAAACCAGTAGTATATCGACGTTCCTTTCGCACAGGCACACGCGCTGCGCGCTCCTCCACAATGGAGTGGCGGCCATTTTCGATTTATTAAAATTAGGTGTCTCCCCATCAATTGGATTTTAGGGGATTTTTATTAATATTATGTTTTTCTATTTATGTAATGATTCTGAACTGATTGGTGAAAAAATAAAAACTTTTGCAATTTGTGGAGGGTCATTTCATATTTTGACTGGACTACACCTCCCACCTACATGTATATAGATATAGATATCCTCCGTCTGACAGGCAGAATATCATCTACAAAAGCAACAACAGTTCTACAATGTTTAGATAAAAATAGATACACACAGATATGGCAATGCCGCGGAAAGCTCCATAAATCTCTCTCTGGGATGTGTTTACCAGTTTCTGATAAAACATAACCCAGCAAACACTAGACGTACATTGAACCAACATTGGTTCAACGTTTTGCGTTTGCTGGAAAATGCAACATTTGTATGTTTTACAGCCATGTGTTCATACCACATTTTATTTTATTTTATGGTTGGTTTAAAAGATTATGTTAATTAAAGTCAGCACATATACCGCCCTCTAAAAATATGGATTTACCTCGACAATGAAATTGATGTACCGTGCTTCTAATACCTTCAGACACTTGTTTTCAAAAATTGTCACTCATTATAAAATTGTTATCAAGTGTCCTGTATTGCTGATCTATTACGCTTTCAGAAATTATATATTTTGCTATTTTGTGCAAAATTATAAGGACTTGAATTCATACATGCTTAGCCTATGGTGAAAATAATAATTAGACACATGTGTTGGGAGAATCGAAAAAACTTCTGGATGATCAACGCTGCTCGAATAAAAACAATTGGGGTGATAATAAAGTATCAAAAACGTTTTATTGCTATTTTTGCTAGTCAATTTTACTCAGGAGGATTGTTTGAGAGTTTCACAACACGATGCCATCCCCACAGAATTTTCTAGAAAATGATTAAAATATCCTGTTTTTAGGTACCATTTTTTGCTGATCTATTTTTTGTAAAAAATGATACTTTTCCCAGAATTTCTTGATCAATAATGTTAACGGATACCCGGTATATACTTTTTCCAAATTTCAAGCGAATAGCTTCATAATTCACAGAGTAAATTATTTGCAACTGCAGTATGTCTAATACGTGTGGTGGATCCATATTTTTAGAGAGCGATGTATTTATGCTCATCTGAGATGTCAGCAGATATATGGCAAAAACATGCATATGTAGCTCAATCAACTTTATAAATTGCATTCGTGTTTAACCCTTTAACCGCCGGTGCCGAATATATTCGTGTTTTCATTTTTTTTAGCACATTAAGTACCACCTTTTAAACATATTAAAGAAAAAACATGACATCAACCAGCAAGATTTTAGGAGAGTTTACCTCCTCTTTGTCAAATCTGAATAATTTTCCCTTACTTGAAGTTGTGGATCGCGTCAGCGAGACACAACTTCAAGTAAACTTCACAACTGGGTGAAAATTCCAATTGAATAATTTGGCGGTAAAAGGGTTAATGATGCTGTCTGAAAAGACGATTTGTGTTTCTGTACCGCGGTAAATAAATGGCTCCGTTAGATATGCCGCAGCATGAAAACATAGAAAAAGACTATTGTTTTGATTTAAATGTTCACAGATGTGAAGAAATTACAAAATTACAAAAATCAAAACCACCTGTTTAAAATATGTGGAACAGTTTAAACTGAGGGTGTTAATTGTTTTATAGCGATGTATGTAAACAATGTATGTATATTTAAAACAGGCTAACAAGTACGTTATGTTATGTATATGTATGTGTGTATGTATGTAAATATATATTATATTTTACTTGTTCTCATAGTAAACACATTCTTTAAAGGAAAAAAATCATGTTTTAAAAAGTAATTTTGTACGTTGCTACGCTTTCCAGAGTGTATTTTACCTACTATTCATATTAATATTAATATATAATATATATGTAGTTTTTTTTATCTCTGGTTTTGGCGCGGGCAACATTTCTATATTATGTGTTTTAACCTTGGGGCGTTTTTATCTGTATTATAAAGCTCACTTGTATTATATATTATATAATTGAATGTTTGTTTTTCATATAGCAAAATCTCTACAGGGCACATATGAAAAATAGCCTGACTGCTAATAATGTCCACCCTGTATAAATATGTCTCAATAAATAAATAAATAGATGTACATAAGAAAATCTTACTTTTTTGTTTTTGATGGTGGCTAAATTATTTGATTTTCAGTTTTGTTAATTCCCCCAAATGTGAGAAGCAAATGTAGCCATACACAATCTCACTTCGGTTGCTGAACTAGGCATATATGGATTGTTCCATGTAAAAAAAACCAGTCAACTTCATATTATCCATTCTACTTGATGCGATCACGCTCTCCATTAGCTTAGATCAATATAACATGACATGAACTGATGAATAACATATTTACCATGTTCAACATGTCAACATATGCTAACAAAATTAGATTTGGCTCACCAACCATGGCAGGAGGGTAAACCTAGCGAACAGGAGACGTTGAGTCAAGGTTGAATTAACGCTGGAACAGCGTCGCAGACGGTGGAACAACATTGATCCAACCTTGAACGGCTCAACGTGTCGTGTTTGACGGGAACATTATTATTGGTTTAAAATGAGTATTGCAGTTAGATGCAGTATTCCCAACGAACACTACGCTGCCCCAGCATTATACTAGCATTGACTCAAAGCCTAGATTGCTGTCAGGTTTGGTATTTTGCCTTATAAAACTGTACATGTAGTGCTAAGATAACAGTAAATATTAACTCATCAACCGCTAAGGTATTTCATTTAAATTTTCACCCACTTGAAGTTGTGTCTCGTTACCGCGACCCACGACTTCAAGTGGGTGAAAAATATTCATATTATTTGTTTAATTTGCGACCAAACATTTGCAAAACTTATTGTTGAAACACACATAACTGTGATTTGATCATTTTGAAAAACGGATTAAAAACGACCACAGTCGTGATCAGCGGTGAAAGGGTTGAGTATTAAATTGTAGAAAATGAGTATTATTATTGGAGCGGATCCTTACTGTAGGTGATTATATTAACACATCATGCGAAGACGAGGCGCCGAGACGATGCTATCTTAATGTTGGACTAACGTTTGCGATACTGCTCCAACAATTGACCAGCGTCGCAAACGGTATTTCAAGAAGGATATGCCGTACTTTTCACATGTCATAATTATGTCAAGAATATTTTTTACGAAAGAATGCGTAGGCCTGCGAAATAAACTGACAGGGTACGGCAACTTTTAGAAAATAACAATCCTCAAAACAGAATATTTTTTAACCAAATGCTACGTGCCTTTTAATATTTTCAAATATAATTTTGTATTTACTGTAGTTTTGTTTTTTCTATTCTTGGTTGCCGTTAGCTTTCCATGCTCTCCTGACAAAAAAATTACATGTCATGTATAAAAGGTAAATATTGTTAAAAAAATGAATTCTATGACTTGAAATTGTGTCTCGCTGACGCGATCCACAACTTCAAGTGAGTGAAAATTATTCAGATTTGACAAAATAGAGGTCGACGATATTGAAATCTTGGTGATTAACGTCACGTTTTATGTTTACCATGTTCAAAAGCTGGTATGTAATGTGGTAATAAAAAATGAAAAAACCCTGAATATAATCGGGACCGGAGGTGAAGGGGTTAAATGAGGTTTGGACTAGCTTTAAATTTTAAAACAACATCGTTTCAATCTCCCATATTTATGATTTTTACAGCATGGGTGGGCTGTAAAAAAGGGACATTCACCCAATGCTTTTTCAATGTTTGCTCACCGTCTTCGACGCTGGCCCAACATTGAAACAACATTGGGTGAATGCCCCGTGTTTGCTGGGTGGATGGCAGTGAGTTATCCTTCCTAGCAAACACAAAACATTTGTATAATATTTATACAATGTTGGCCCAACGTCTTGGACGTTGGCCCAACATTGTATAAATGTTATACAAATGTTTGCTGGTTTGTTATTTTCACAAAAAAACTGTACATGAAATGTTGTGTTATAACAGGGATGCGACGAGGGAGAGATAGAAGGATACATTTCTGTATGGCAGCCACATTTGTATGGTTTGTACACGACGCAGGCTGCACACATATGTAAGGGGTCACCCACCCGGCGAGCACGGCCGAGGGAAACAGTGATTTTTTGGTTGCGAACCCGCTGATCTGTTGTCCCGGGCGCACAAGGTGGCAGACGAGATAATTTGAGGTGTGGCTGGCAGGCGGCGACACTGTGTAAGGGGGCGATACGATCGTGACGGTCGGTCTGTGTGACGGGGAGTGGGGGGTGGCGGGGCCTGGTGACCCCCTCGGCAGTTGGTCACGGCAGAACTCACAGGCGCGTCACGGGCACGGCCTGGTTGTGGAGGGTGTACTTGAGTCAGTCTGTGACAGTGAGGGCGACAAGTCACTTCACACGAGCCGCTGACACGGCCAGGCCAACGTGCACCAAATTAATCAACTGAAAGATTCAGCATGTGACATATGCAAACTGAACAGCAGTTTGGAGTGACTAGCCATATTCTGGCAAACTGAACGAGCTGATTTGGGGATATACATGTAGCTGAATCTAAATAAAAAAAACATCATAATTCATTATGACATGTGACAGCTTGAATGACACGGCCAGGCCAACGTGCACCAAATTAATCAACTGAAAGATTCAGCATGTGACATATGCAAACTGAACAGCAGTTTGGAGTGACTAGCCATATTCTGGCAAACTGAACGAGCTGATTT
Source organism: Flabesymbios commensalis (assembly GCA_964017125.1). NCBI lineage: Eukaryota > Metazoa > Annelida > Polychaeta > Terebellida > Flabelligeridae > Flabesymbios > Flabesymbios commensalis. The sequence continues at coordinate 53,842,931 of OZ024914.1, read as the reverse complement.
GGAGATATACATGTAGCTGAATCTAAATAAAAAAAACATCATAATTCATTATGACATGTGACAGCTTGAATGATCAGCGTTGGACCACGTGACATAAACAAACTGAAGTCTCGGCTTGGAGTAACCACGTGTAGTATATAAATTGTGCACTAACTACGTGCTCGCATTGTGATATAATACTCCAACTGCATACACCACTTTGGAGTAACAGTCATGTGACATATGCTTTGTTATTGTGTGCCCGGCATACACTAATTTCACGATTTTCTTCGGAGTATAGCCAAGTGACATAATTATGCCCCAACTGGAACCATGTTTTGCTTTGTGGAGTACTAGCCATGTGTGCCATGTGACATATCTAGCCATGTGACATATACACCAACTGGAAACCAAACCATGTGACAGAACACCAGATGCGTACTTCGCCTTCGATGACCATCATCAGTAATTCAGAGACACGTTTGGCCTGTGTTATTTTGGTAATTGTGGAGGCGTCCTCATAATGGGTTGTAGTCATCACGGCCATCATTTGACCTACATCGTCATCACGATATCCATCCTCTGCTCTGTGCAAGGTAAGCAACATGTGCCAACGCTGGTTAAATGATGTGCCAACGTCTGCGACGTTGGTCAAGCATTCAGTCAGTGTACAACCATCTTCAACATGTGTATGATAAAATATCGAAGCATTCACCTTTTTTGGGAAGGCACCCCTCACTGAGACATTTCTGAACTAAAAGTAAGCTAATAAAACCTAATTCAAAGTCAGAAATAAGTTTCTGTGATTTGTTAATTGACATTTCATCGCGCATATATATATCGTTCCCTTGGATATGAAAGGATGTATCTGCCACTTTAATAAGTGGCAGATACACCCTTTTATATCCAAGGAGACGACATACAGACTGGATATTATATAGACTACTGGAGTGTTATCGTGGTTATGAAGACGTGGTGTGAAATAAGCCATACATAATTATAATAATCCCTTTTTACTGTTTTAATAGAATAACTCGAGTTGTATAACTCGCTAATATTGTCTTTTAAGCATGTTGAATCCAGAATTTCTGACCCAACTACTAGCGGTGAATTCTACCAGTTCCAAAAGAACAAAATCGTAACTGAGTTCAAAAAGGCGTGCTTCAACGAACTTTTATATTTATTTCTCGTAACTTTTAAAATGCACTCGAGACTAGCACGAGACGTTGGCATGATGTTGCTTTATTGTTGGCCCACCGTCTACGACGCTGGCCAAACATTAAATAAGCATTGGCACAAAGTTTCGTATTTGTGTGGGAATTGGTGCCTAAAAAATTATTGAAATTGGCATCCTCTTATACTTGACGTATTTTTTTTATTATTATTAATTTTTATTATTATTAATTTTTATTATTATTATTTTTTATTATTATTAATTTTTTTATTATTATTTATTTTTATTATTAAATTTATGAAATGCCATTTGCCAGAAAATCAGTCGATATGATTTAATCGATGCTGACTTTATGATTGTCCAACGTGTACGACTCTGGCACGGCCATAAACCAACATTGGGTGAACGTCTCCCGTTTGTAATATTATTGTTTAGTTGTTGATGTCCTCGGGGCTATCGCAGGTAAAGGGATTATTATATTGAGCTTGTGTAGTTGCTCGTGTCCCAAGTAATTCGAGACGTTAAGTCAATGTCGGATTAAGGTTGGCAGCCTTAACCCTTTAAACGCCAAATTATTCAATCTGAATTTTCACCCACTTGAAATTGTGTCTCGCTGACGCGATCCACAACTTCAAGTGAGTGGAAATTATTCAGATTTGACAAAATGGAGGCCAACTGTTTTCCAATATTGCTAATTGATGTCATATTTTATCTTTAACATGTTTGAAAGGTGGTACTTAATGTACTAATAAAAATGAAAACCCGAATATATGCGACACCGGCGGTTAAAGGGTTAAACCGCTGGGCGCGACTATATCCGTTTTCATTTGTTTTATTTGCCAGTCAAATCACTGCTATTGAGAACGGAATGAGTGTTTAACCCTTTCACCACTGAAGCCCGTTTTTATGTGCTGAATGCCATAGCATTCAGCACATAAAAACGGGCTTCAGTGGTGAAAGGGTTTAAACATCAAAATTCGCAAATGTTTGACCTCAAATTAAACAGCTGCGGGAAATTTTCACCCACTTGAAGTTGAGGATCGCGGTAGCGAGACAAAACTTCAAGTGGGTGAAAATTTAAATAAATTACCTTAGCGGGATAAGGGTTAACAGTTACCAGGTTACAGCGCGGAGATCGACTTTAGACGTAAAAATCTGACGTCAGATTCTAGCGTTTAAATTCGACCCCCGCGCTGAAAGAGTGAAAATATTTATAATGATCGTAGAGCCATATCATAGGTATTGAAATGGAGCGAAATGAGCTGACTTGGACATTTTTGACGATTTCAAAATAAAAAACAATATTACAGCGCTTTAAGGGTTAGACCGCCATTCGTTTGCTGGGGGTCGCCCCGTGTGGACTGAACGTCTTTCAGCTGTGAAGTGTGAACACCATAAAGTTGAGCGGCACTTGTGTCGTAGGCCATGCATGGCAAAGCCGCACGAGTCCATGATTAACTGCAGCGAACATGTATCTGCCCCGCAAAATCGAACGGAGGTAACTATTTACTATAGAAGTTGGCAGTTACTGTCGTTTGCTTTTTCAAAGCCAAACAGCAGTAACTGCTTACTTGAAGTAACTGAGAAGTAAGCAGTTACTCCTGTTTGCCAATGAAAAATCAAACAGCGGTAATTGTTTATTTGAAAAGTGAGCAGTTACCACTGTTTGTTTCTGCCATTGCAAAGTCAAACAGCAGTAACTGTTTGCTTGAAAGGTAAGCAGTTACCACTGTTTTCCTGTGTACCGCGGATTGTTTTAAACCAACATGACAAGTGCTGGGTCAACATTAGACAGATATGTTTCAAATTGTTTGTCATGTCATCATGGTCATGTGAAACGCTTTGTCAGCCGGGCAATTCCATAATTTCGGACGTAAACTTCGCACACTTTACCCAATTGCCGAGCTCAATATAAAATAAGCAGAGATTAAATTTATTTATTATTACATGTGTCTGTGCTACCTAATGATTTGGCATAGTTATTATTACTGGTTATAGTTCCACTTTTCTAAAATATGCGAAAAATAGCCGGTGTCGGACGTAATCGGAGAATAGCCATTTTTTATGCATGCAGTGTTGTTATCAAATTTTCTGTGATTTATGCAACTTTGTACAATAGTTTTTGGTACAATCAATAAATCAATAAATGTTGTATGTTTGTAATGATAGGCAACATAGTTCAATTTGTTGAAACAGGAATAAACTAATCATGGTGTCGGACGTAAACTTTTTCGGTGTGGGACGTAAATCTCTGAAATGGCCATTTGATTTCATGGATATAATAGATAATAGGCATAACTTGACAACCTAAAATAAAATATACACAACTACCGATGAAATCTACATTTTTAATCTTCAAATTTAACAAAAAATATATTGATGAAGTAACATTTTAAAATAATAAAGAAATATCAATAATTTGTGCATGAATTTTTATCAAACGCTATTTTTTGTAAAAAAACATTATAAATACGCTGGTAAGAAGCAGCTTTCATTGGCTGCCAGGACAGCCAGAAACACGAGGAACATTAATAGTTCAAAACTGCTATAAATTTAAATTGTCAATATCAACAATGTGGGCATGAATTTGTATCAAAGTCTTATCTTGCAAATACTTAACAATATACAAGCACTGGTTCGAAGCAGCATTGATTGGCTGCTGAGAACTGCCAGAAATACATGTGCAACATCAGTATTTCAAAAAGTCTAAAAAAATAATTGTCAATATCAACAATTTGTGCATGCATAAAGTTCTAAATTGTAAATAACATTTTATTAATATACAAGCACTGGTGCGAAGCAGCTTCCGTTGGCAGTTGGCAGAACTGCCAGAAAAATATTTGCAACATTAATATTTCAAAATTGCTGAAAAAATACAAATTGCCTATAACTAGGGCCTACATGTATCAACAATTTGTGCATGATGGCCTGTGGCACGAAAATGCAATTATTCTAAATATATACATCAAATACAGACTAGAGCTGATTGAAAATGAACTTGGGCATACATTCGATTTAGCGAGTTTAAATCAGTGAAAAAAGGGAAAATTATATCATTGCCTTATAAAAATTGTGCATTATTACATTAGACAGCAAATCCTATATAACACTACATAACATGCATAAAAATACCTTCAATTTAAGGTATACCATGTGCATCTAGCTCAGTTATTTAGGTCAGTTTGATTTGAAATGTAAAACGATATCCTTGTAATGTTTTTTCAAGCATTTTGACTTATTTATTTATTTAATCACCTAAAATTATTAATTATCACATAATAGCTTATATTTTGTTTTTATTATATGGCATAATATGTGTATATGACCAGCAGATATAAAAATATATGTATACAAATAAAGTTTTAGCTAGATATAGGGGTGTCTAGACGGCAAAATTCACAAAAAAATATGTCACGTCCGTCCCCCCCCGGTGAAAATCAAGGAAGCAGAAATATTTGTTATTGACTATTTAGTGATTATGTAGTCTTCAGGTGATATGTTAATTATAGCCACTTTGAATGGATAAATGATAAGAAGATTTCTGGCAGATAGCACAAATATGGCTGTCACGTCCGTCCCCACCCTGTCACGTCCGTCACCCATAATATGTATTTACACGTAAAATCTTGAATAAACTGTTAGGATCATAGTGGAATAAAGCTGCAATGTAATAATTTATATTCAATGCATATTTTAAAATAGTTCATATTATATTTAGAACTGTTTTCTACTCGGCAACAACAAGGTTAGTTTCCAGGGGGACGGACGTGACACGATTTTAGAAAGTCTAATCTACACTCTTTATCAAGCACTGGTATTTGACAGATAATGTTTTGACCATTTATAAAGTATCCTAGCACCATGTGAAGCAATTTAGATTATTAAAATAGCAATATATCACAATTTATAATTTTAACATATATTTGTGTTTTCCAAAACCTACATTTATATTAGATATCATAACATGAATTTACAGTGTAACAGGTTGATAAAAGACCATTTACTCGGGTTCAGATCACTTACATGTTACATAGATATTCCTACCAAACTATGTAGCTGATCTTTAATGGCTGGGTAAGGAATACATATATGTATTTATTCAAATACCTTCACATAGAGCTGTGTACAGAATATGCTTTATCTTATCTATCAAATGATATTTGGAGCTAGTTGACATTCATTTAATCAGACTGATAATTCCCTGTATCCAGCTGACTTTGTAAGATTTTGTAACAAATGTGCGAACAAAGTTAAAATTTAGTATTAAATTTAATGGAACATCATTAAATAGACCATTTAAAAGCAGGTTTGCTTTTTCAGTAATAACATTTTTTCTATGTAAATTTCATATTGCTTTCAGGGAGATACCTTAATATGTGTCAGGTCTGTCCGCTAACTGACCATGTTTACTGATTTCAATGAGTTTCTATAAACACTGTAATATAATACATTTTAAGAATACAGTCTATAACTGTATCAGTTTACATATATGTGGCTTTATTTATGTAGATTTTGCGCCAAATCAGGGATTTTTTTTTGATACAGATGCTAACCAATTTAACCACTTTTCGTGCACCAGGCCGCATGTATTTCTATCATTTGAAGACTTAGTTTGAAAATAACATTATAAAAGCACTGGTGCGAAGCAGCTTCCATTAGCTGCCAGAACTGTCAGAAACATATACATGTGCAGCATCAATATTTCAAAACTGTTGAAAATTTAAATTGTCACATACGGTCATCAAACATTGTTAATAATTTCAACATCCGAATTTGAATAAATGCAGAATTGACAACTGTCTGAGAAAAAAATGTCACGTGACGGTGTCGGACGTACACTGTGTAGGACAATCAAAATGAAGCTTGTAAAATTTCCCACTAATAAAAAATATAATTAACATTTTTGCAGGTTCGTCAGGATTTCCTAAAATTTGCCATGCACAATATCAAATTACAGGGTTTCCCCCAGAAAAATGAAAAAGCATCATGGTAACTGGCGGTTCGGGTTCAGCGTAGCGCACGTAGTCTCGGGTTCGGAGGAATACCCCCCTCCGGAAAAAAATTATATGAAAACGTCTTTATATATACCTTCTAGTAACTTATAGAACAAATTTGTATCCATTGTTTGCACTGGTACATTTTTTCTGACATTGTAAAATATTAAAGTGAAAAGTCCTAAGGAAAACCATACGGTCTGTCGATCTTTTATTTGTTAATTAGGCTTTATATTGACTATACCGTTTTTAGAATGACCACTGTTGCAGGCATATGTAGACTGAAAAATGAAAAACTAAGCATTTGATAAAATGGGGAGAGCATTTAATGATTTTACTGGAGCATCATGGTATTTGGAAAAGCAGCATGGGAATTACTGAAGCGGCACTCAGGTTAAAAGGGTAAAGCATCATGTCATGGTACTATGATGCTTTGACGCTTTAAAATGGGGGAAACCCTGAATGATATAAAAGACACTGCTACAAATACATGTATTGTATTTATGTGGTGTCGGACGTACTACATATGTAGTACGATAGTTAACACCCACAAGGTCCATAATATAAATATATATCAAATTAATATTTTGTAATGGTATGCATTAAGATTGATAATTATATTAAAAAGGTAATGACAACTTTATTTTTTGAAACAATAACTGAATAAGGCTTACTTTAGTTTTAAATTATTTATTATATAAATATAATATACATGTATATATACAAGTACGGTAGAGTATATTTAAACGTGGGCTATTCTAAGGTATGAGCATGTCTCATTTTAATTAAAATCCAATAAAACAATGTGCATAGCTTCTTTAGAAAAACATGTCAAGAATAAAATAATGCATCTAAAAAGATGTATTTCAATTGCAGATTTCATTGTTTGACAGGTTACCAGTACTTTTAAAGTTATTTAATGATAACTGTTTTAAATTTGTCTTCTTAAACACATTTTAACACATTCAATTGACCTAATTAATAGCTGGAATGAATTTAAATTAATAGGATTATGATCCTTAAGACCCTTTCAGCTAATTTTCTCTATTACTAAAACAATAAATGGACCAGTTGATCATCTTTGTGAGTGATCCCCATATGGTGTCGGACGTAAACCTAATTTCGGTGCTGGACGTAAAGTTCTTAACCCCTTGCTCCCTGAGATTTAAGATAAGACCAAGATTATGTGACCAAATTAAAATGTTCATGATAGCTTTCTAGCTTTACAACTAAGGTATGGAATATATCCGGGCAAAGTATCAAGCACACAATAGAAATATGATGTTTTTCGATGTTCTTCGAAATTAAAACAATCCTTTTTTGTCACAAGATAAAGAAAATTTCTGGGTTTTTTGTCAAGACATGCATATTTGTTAAAAGTATACAATAGCCCGATATTATTTAATACATTTTTTTAACGTTCCCGCCCAGTGAATATGTATTATATTTTTCACATTTTTTATACAAAATAATTCTATCTCTTTAAAATTATCCAATTTTTTTATTTTTAGCTTTTTCTTGAAACAAAAAGTGGTACAAATACAAGGAACATCTAGTCCGAGAAATGGAACATCATTTTTATTGATCACTCAGTTTTTAAATTTTAGTAATGTGGTTGATGAATTTGTGGAATTGCCCAGCCGCGGAATGTCGCGCTTCAAATTTGGTACGATGAGTAAAATAATTGTTCGTGGTCGTGTTGATCACTAATTTGTGTGCGTCAAGTAAATCTCATTTTTTTCAATACAATAACATATATCATGTATATTCATGATATTGGAACGTACAGTTTCCGATTTAGTTAAAGTATATGGGTATTTTAAGTTATTTATTTATTCATTTTTTGGTTTATTGGACCTTATATAAACATATATATAAAATAATTGTACAACATTATTATAAATTGTAGATACAATAATGGCGAGTTTGATAATAATTAGAAATCGCATTTTTTTCACCTGTAATCGGAGGAAACGAGCCAAAGCTGCGTCAGTTAGCTAACTTCAGACCTATTGTGCTCTGCAAATCCAAAAAAGGCAGTAACATCCTTTTGGATTTGCAGAACATAATTTCAGTCACTGGTATATTAGTTTGAGATGGTGTCTCTATAATGTTAAGTATCTTAAACATGTTAAATGTATGTATATCCGATTTCTTTTTGGTTTTGGAAACCCTCGATATCATGGATGTGGGGGGAATACAGCTGGGCAAATTATTCGCCGTAAAATCAAGAAGCTCTCTTGAACATGGTAAATGCGAACCCCAAAATTACTGTGGCAGATGGCTACAGGGAATGTGCGGTACCGATGAGCAATAAAAAACGTCGCGGGGGCATAAACTAAATACCCTGCCCCCTCTGTCACATCTGCCCTGTTATAAATATATAGTGTCGCGATCGAGGCGATAGATATCGCAGAAAAAACGCGAGACATTGACACATTGCTAGACCATAGTTGGCCCAGCGTCTGTGACGTTGGGCCAACAATTATTGTCTAACATTGGGTCGACGTCTTGTGTTTGTTGGGTACCACTTCCATTGTCCTGTTATCATTTTTGATATTGGTGTGCATGGGGAGCATTGGTGACCGAGAGGTAGCGTGCGCAGTCTCAGACCACAGAGACTCAGTCAGATTGCTGTTTCTGGAGGGCAGTGCAATCTGATTCATCTCATCATCCTCACAGGAGACCCTCCTGGCCCAGTTTAGCCTCTATCCACGCAAAAGTGGCATTAACCTAATGTCCAATTTGACTTTTCATGAAATTTTGAAAACCCTGTTTTCTAATCATGCTAATATTCCAGCAACAAATTTCAGCAAGTTAGTGAAGTTAGGCCATACTGACATTGTAATTCAAAGATGAAAACTGAAACAACTTTAGAAGAATATGACAGAAGAGTAGTTATGTCAAAACGGAATCTTTCCACGTTGCGATGAAATACGTATATTTTATGCGTCACCAGCACGCAAAGTTTTAACCCTTACATCACCGGTCCCGATTAAATTCGTTTTTAACATTTTTTAATAGCGCATTACAGATCAGTTTTAAACATGTCCAAGATCAAACGTGACATCAATCGGCAAGATTTGAAAATATTTGAATGCCATTTTGTGAAATCTGAATAATTTTTCCCCACTTGAAGTGGGTGTCAAGTGGGTGAAAATTCAAGTTGAATAACTTGGCGGCTAAAGGGTTCAGGGGTCGTATTCTCGTACAAGTTACGATATATCGTAGGCTTCTGATTGTTCGAGATGGTCATCTCGACCAATCAAAAGCTTACGATATATCGTAACTTGTACGAGAATACGGGCCCAGGGGAATACGATGGATCGTATTGCACTACACTTAATTTATATTCGACCCACGCCATTAAATTCTGACGTGAGACGTCACAGGAAGTAAAGCGTCACCCTTACAAACATACCGATTCAATGCCGGCAGGCGCTGGCCCAACGTTAAACCAGCATTCGCACCCGTGTTTGCCGAGGCACGTCTTCAAGTATGACATTCCATTGTCACCTTGAATACTATTGCTACCCCACGCACAGCCAATAACCCTGTGAAAACCCATAAGGCAGCAACTGCTTGCTTGAAAGGTAGGGAGTTACCGCGTTTTGAATTCGGGGAGCGGCACAAAGCCCCGTGTCAGGATTAACCGCTCCACGTTAAACCTTTCAATGGAAAAACAGTTGACTATACACACTGACTCGGCATGCGGCCAATCTCTGAATGTTTCTCAAACACCGAGCCAATGTGATTATAGGCCGTACAGGGACAGCTTTGTGTGGCGGGGCATACCTACTGCAACTGTCTACACAAACACGTTACGGTTACTGCTGAGGAATGCTGACTTCTAATGTCAAAATATGGGGAAATATGTATTGTCTCATCAAAGAAAATAAAAGCAGAATTCTAATTCAATTTTCCTTGGTCTCATTGACATGATCGATGAGATGTGGGTTTTTTCCAAGACAGGTATACACCATGCACTTGTTTAGCAATTATTGATGATAAGCAAACGCCAATCGAGACAGAACATCGTCTCTATGATTTCCACTTGCATGCTTGAATAATTGAACATGATGAATTTATGAATGAACATTATTGTTTTGATGAACGAATCGACGAATGAATAAATGAATGATTGGACATGATGAATCAATAAATGAATCGATGGATGAATGAATGAATGAATGAATACAACAACAGACGAGCGAACGAACGAACAAACAAACGAACAACCAAAAAACGAACGAATATATAAATGAGATTTCAGGCGACTTGTGTGCACATACAGGCTAAACTGGGCCAAATAACCTCATGTAATGGTGAAATGATAATCACATGAGCTGTTCTCCAGCGACAGGCTCTCGACGTTGTAACCTTGGTGGTATGCGATCAAACACGCTACCTCTGGATCACGAAAGCTCCACACAATACTAAAACGACGACATAGTGTTCATTTACCTGTTTACAGCCCTGTTGGGCACAAGGGGTGTCCGCGCCCTTATAGAGCCATTATCAGCGGTACATAGCCTGTAGCCGAACAACTTAACATCTGAACATGAATGACAGCGGCGTCAACATGAAGGAGAAAAACAACCTTCTGTTTGACAAACAGCCTGGCAGACTTGACATATTTGATCTGCGCACTATGTTCTCCGCGGCACTCGCGCTCCGCAAAGACAAAAGGAAGTATCTGCTCACTTGACAAGTGAGCAGATACTACCTTTTGTCTTTCCATTTATGTGTTGCGATACGCAGCCAAAAACGTAGTGAGTTTATTTGAAAAGTAAGTAGCTGCTATATATATCTTTTTTTTTGCGTACCGTAGATAACTTGACCCTTTCTACAGACGGCAGATTCTGACGTATAAAGACGGTCTCCGCGCTGAAAAAATTAAAATAGTTCTAATTGTCGTAGACCTATACCATAGGTTTTCAAATAAATCGGGAAGAGCTAACTAAGACATTTATCATGTTTATGATGATTTCAAATTGAAAAAAACCCTTTGGTCTCCATAGTTTATACACAAATAATCCAGCGCTTTAAGGGTTGATGTTCTGAAGAGGCAAATGGAAAGTAAGCTGTCAGTGCCCTACAACCACGAGGCGTTGTCCCAATGTTGTTTTAATATTGGGCCAGCGTCGAAGGTAGCAGCTGTTTACTTGAAAAGTAAGCATTTGCTGTTTTTGGGCTGTGCCCCACGTCACTGTGTCCACGTCGCCTTTGACAAAAGTAGGCCCAGTAGTCAATTAAGAATATGTGCGGCTAACACGCATACCATTTATTGAAATTGTTGGCATTGCCGATGAGTTTTTACCCTTTCAGCGCGGGGACCGTCTTTAAACGTCAGTATCTGACGTCTATAGACGTCAGCTTCCGACGTCTAAAGAAGGTTCCCGAACAGAATTAAACAAATAATAATGGCCGTAGACCCAGCATACAGGTACGTGTATTCAAATGAAGCGGAAAGAGCTAACTAAGACATTTATGATGATGTCGCATTGACAAAACCCTAGGTCTCCATGGCTTACACAAAAATATTTCAGCACTGTAAAGGTTAAGCACAGGACACTCGTTTGTCAATGTGTGATCAAAAATGTTTTCAATTTTGCATTGACGGGTCGTCACCTGGTTGCTAAAGGGTCGTTTCTGCTACGGGACAGACCCTTGAATACCAAGGTGGCGAGTTTACTTTCTCTATAGGTAGAAACCTTATTCTGCTTTATTCTACCACTCTTTGTGTGCTAGGGGTCGAAATAATCTTGGTTGATTCCAGTTCGTTAAAATACCACAAATATAAGATAATCTTCATTGACACTTTATCTTTATAAATAAAGAGCTGATAGAGTATTTAATTGCAAATTTACCAGTCGCTAAAGTCAAGAGCCCTCATTCATCTCACTTTATTATTAGCAGAATACGTAAACATCAGTTAATCATTTAGTGACCATGAAAGTCTGCCCGCATTATTGACCTACACCATGTATGCATAAATATAAGATCGTGTATATAATATCATACACCTGTAAGGCAAAGAAATTATTTCGAAGATACCAGCAACACCACGGATTATAAATATCCCAGTAAACACAAAGCATTTGTAAAAGATTTGTACAATGTTGGGCCAACGTCGAAGACGTTGGGCCGGCGTTGCACAAATGTTATACAAATGTTCTGTGTTTGCTTGGATCTACTTCAACGCTAATCACGTCAATATCATCTGATCATGCATGTAAGAAAATGCCACATAGTAAAATAACACATAACTCATATATAGACATACCAATGTATCCATTTGTTTAGGTCGTTAAGTGTAAAACACTTGACCTTTATGTCTGGTTATACTGAGTGGTTTACACCCTATACAATTTTATGGTCTTCAATCCTTCAATTAATCAGCACATCCAATAATATGTCATAAATGTGAAATATCTGGCAAACATTGTAATACATTGATATAATATGAGTCAGTTGTGCACACGCCAGACACAACTTCAGGTGTGTGAAAATTAAAGGTGGTCTATCACCCCTAATATGGTATGAATAATTATGTCCTTATATGGGGTGATTGGCTATCATGTGACCCTCTCAGAGGGTCACATGATAGCCAATCACCCAATATAAGAAAACACTTGTGCCCCATCTTATGGCGGCAACTTTGATTTATTTGTCATAAATTTATTCATACTATATAAGGGGTGATAGATCACCTTTAAAATTAATATATGGGGCTGCGTTTTAGAGTAGACAGAAATTCCGTCTCTAGCGTAAATTTAGACTGTCAGTGAAAGAGCAATGAGAGGACTCTACCACAGGTTAGTTTTAGAGTGAACACAGCCTCAAGGTACTTGCATCATCTAAGGAGTAATAACCAATGATTGTATGAAAAAACGTTCCACGACCCAAATAAAGACGCCTCATCGTAGATAGCATCAAAAAATATTTATCTAGCTATAGGCCACACACGTGAATAGGTTAGATATACTCTCTGAACTGAGCTATTACGTCGCTCGAAAGTGTGCCACCAACAAAATGTGCTGTAACCCTATGATTTAATGATGACGAGCTAGGTGTGTGGAAACCATCGCTTTTGATAGTCATCAGAGGACGTATCAAATAACCCTTATAGCGCTGCATAAAAAATCAAAAATCGATTTTCACCCACTTGAGGTTGTGTTTCGCTACCGCGATCCACAACCTCAAGTGGGTGAAAAGTAGTTATATTGTTTGGTTAGCAATTGGGACACTGATGTCGACTACAGTAGACATTCTGTGTTTTATTGGCACCTGTATAATCAGTTGTTATAAGTAAAATATGCTTTAAATCTTGAAACACTGATATATGTTGGGACTTTAATTTCGCAAATCACACAAATTTTCAGTCACTTGAAGTTGTGGATCGCGGTAGCGAGATACACCTTCAAGTGAGTGAAAATTTAAATTGAATAACTCAGTGCTCTAAGGGTTAAATTGAGATCAACGTTTTGCAAATCTTGATGTTTAAACACATTTTGTTCCCAATAGCCGTGATTTGGTAATAAAATGGGTGAAAAACGACTATAATCGCGCTTTTAGCGGGTTAAACTTGCATGTTTTTTGCACTATTGAGATATATTGGTCTGTATTGAGGGTTGACTATAGTAGAAATATTAAGCACATTTTTATAACCTTCGGGGGACACACAAACATATAATTATCAGATTATATCAAAGTATAATTGAGGCGGCAGTGTCGTACTTGCCACTTTGCAAAGTAGCAAAGACGACGTGAGAGGTTCGCTACACAACATGCATATAATAAAAGGGGCTTATTGTGATTTTTGTGGTAGGAAACTGTTTCTGTGTAGTTTACTGAAACGCTTGCACATATCTCTTCAAAGCATTCTCGTTTTCATAGAGAGACACCGGGGCGTCTGTGTCGCGATGTTATATTTCTGAGCAAAACACTTGAATATAATGTACTTAACTTCACTCAGGTGTGAATAATGTAGGTCTCTCAATAACTCAGTATGTGCGATAAAATCTCTGGAGTAGTTGCAAGGTTTGCATTCTCCCCGGGGAGTTGAAATGACACATAAATAAACAGGTCCCGCGAAGACGTAAAGTCGTTGGTGTGTCTTTTGAACGAGATATCGACCTAAAAACGGTAAAATCGTACCTTTAAACTGTACATTTTCGAATGTCGACATAAGCAAAGTTACAATGGTTTTATATATATTAAACTGCACACTCCAAGCGATGGCAATATCTCCAGCAAACCCAAAATATTTGTACAACATTTGTACAATTTCGGTCCAACGTCTTTGTGATTATACACCATTAGCGTGATTATTGGTTCCCTCCAAAAAGTGATAGGAACGATTTCAGCTATCATGTCTCTAATGTGTGTAATAGTCTCAATGTGTGTAATTATCCCAGGTAACTATCATTTCCACTTACATGCTTACCAACGAACCATTAGTCATCTTGTCATTCTCGTATGACTGCTGAATACCTGTGTAAAGGGAATCGTGCAGACTTGAGTATACAGTATATCATGTAAAACCATGATTTACAATACGCATTTCACGTTTCTGTTTGTCAGTAACACTTTCAAATTAAATAATATTTTTATAATATTACAACCCAGCAAACACAAAACATTTGTATAGCATTTGTGCAATGTCGGCGCAACGTCTTCGACGCTGGTACAACATTGTACAAAAAGTATACAAATGTTTTGTGTTTACTTGGAACATGGTCTCCATTGTTAACAGGTCAAGAAAAAAACTACTCTACATCTTCTACACCGAAATACCCAAGCAACAATCGTTCTCACTCACTCACTCACTCACTCACTCACTCACTCACTCACTCACTCACTCACTCACTCACTCACTCACTCACTCACTCACTCACTCACTCACTCACTCACTCACTCACTCACTCACTCACTCACTCACTCACTCACTCACTCACTCACTCACTCACTCACTCACTCACTCACTCACTCACTCACTCACTCACTCACTCACTCACTCACTCACTCACTCACTCACTCACTCACTCACTCACTCACTCACTCACTCACTCACTCACTCACTCACTCACTCACTCACTCACTCACTCACTCACTCACTCACTCACTCACTCACTCACTCACTCACTCACTCTTTGTTACAGCCGCTTCTGTTCCTGCTGCTGGAGTGACGTCACAATGGGATTGCTCCTTGGACGATGACGTCACAAATCCCCAGCTTGCCCAGTGTCTACAACGAGGCCAGAAGTTCGTGGGGAGATACATACGTCATTTACAACCAGATGAGAACGAGGTTGTGAGGAGACCCTTTGACAAATGTAGCTCCTTTATCCTGTTGCATGACTGTCTGCAGCCCCTACTGGATAACTGTGTGGCTTTGAGGGAACACGTTCTGGCAGAATGGGGCCCCATCTTGGACGTATTACGGTGTGCCTGCAGCGGCGGAACAGGTTAGTAGCATACATGTAATAATAAATTTAGCCATGAAAATAAATACTAGTTTGCCCTTTCATCATGTTCATTTGAATTTCCACCCACTTGAATTTGTGTCTCGCTGACGCGATCCACAACTTCAGGTGGGTGAAAATTATTCAGATTTGACAAAATGGAGGTCAGCGATTTTCAAATCTTGTCAATTGATGTCACATTTTATCATTTACATGTTCCAAAGCTGGCACTTATTGTGTTAATAAAAAAATTGAAAACCTAATATAATTGGGACCGGTGGTTAAAGGGTTAAAGACACGGATGTTTAAATACGAACATTTTTTCACCAATAGCATATTGATTATTCATTAAACGTTTATGTGATATATCACATAATACAACTGATTAAAAGTATAGAAGGTCATTTTGTAAGTAAAAATATTTTTTAACCTTTTCACTACCATACATGACGGAAATTTCCGTCGTCATTCGTCAATGAACGTAACCATAAAATGACACAAATTTTCGTCAAATATATACTACATTTATGTATTTTTCGTCATTTGAAGCTGGAAATTGCGTTAGCAATTTCAGCTTCAAATGACGAAAAATAGAACTCCTACACCAGTATATCTGGATCCTGGCATGTACCCCGGCCTGGAAGTCAAAGGGTTAATTATTTTAGATCCAATTGCGGCAGCAATGCCAGCTGAAAATGAATCAAATTGACGAAGTAAAGCAGCACATACATGTAATAGCGTTCATAAATAAAGTTTAACCCTTTCAGCCCATGCAGCCAGGGGATCGACTTTATACGGCAACATCAGACTTCTAAAGTCTACAGACGTCAGATTCTGACGTCTAATAAAGTTTTTCCCGCACTGAAAAAAAAAAAATTAGATTTAGACTGGTCGTAGACCCATAACATAGGTGTTTAAATATAGCGGAAAGAGCTAACGCAGATATTTATGATAATTTCAAATTGAAAAAACCCCACTGGGTTGATTGGTTTGAATAAAAAATATTCTCAGCGCTTCAAGTGTTAAAACTCGTGACTCAATAATTATGCTAATCATTCGTTGCAGAATGCATTGAGCACCTTCAATGCTTCGAGGAAGAATTCGGAGGAACTCTAGTCCGTAACTGTGACAGACATTTCAAATTGGACATACAGCAGCATACGAGGAGTCGTTGTCAGTAAGTGGTATTAACTATTTATTTTCTAAAACGTAAGTTTCTTTCAAAAGTATTATAGTATATGTCAGTGTGTTGTTGTATATCATGTATATAGGCCTATTATGTTACAAATTGAAGCAGCAGTAACTGCTTACTGACAGCAAGGCTTACAGCTGTAGTTTTCCAGCAAACAAAAGACGTCTGACCAATGTTGGGCCAGCGTCGCAGGGATTGCCTCAACCCCTTAACCGCCAAATTATTCAATTTGAATTTTCACCCACTTGAAGTTGTGTCTCGCTGACGCGATCCACAACTTCAAGTGATTGAAAATTATTCAGATTTGACAAAATAGAGGTCAACTCTTTTCAAATATTGCTGGTTGATGTCACATTTTATCTTTACCATATTTAAAATGTGGTACTTATTGTGCTAATAAAAAATGAAAACCCGAATATATGCGGCACCGGCGGTTAAAGGGTTAATTTGATCATTCTTCATCACATCGCTCTCTCAATGACCCCACGCCTGTTTTCTCTATTGTAGTTTTCTAGGAGAAGCCATGCACTGTAAGAGGCGGTTGATCACGTCAGGGTGTGGTCATCACATGGGTCAGTTTGCCTTCATGATGACGAGACAGGCTCAGAGGCATATCCTGGCCAAAGAGGACTGCTACGTCTCCAGACATGACCACTATGCAGGCAAGTTGTCCTTCTTTAACATCCGGAGCGCCGAGCATGACTATAGTCGTTTTCAATTCTGTCTTGTTAGCAGTTTATATCGGGAATCTAGGAATGAAATGTTCGTTTAATCATAAAAATTTGCAAATTTTTTATTCCAAATTAAACAATTATGTGTAATTTCCACCCACTTGAATTTGTGGGTCGCAGTAGCGACACACAACTTCAAGTGGGTGGAAATTTAAGATAAATTTAAGATAACGTAGCAGGAAAAGGGTTAATGTTATAGTCTATTAGATTTTTGATTTATTTTACAACGACCAATCTGACTCAATTCGAAAAAGGTTAATCACTTTCAAAAAAGGTCATAAATGACACACTTAGCCCTTTCTGCGTCTTTTGAAAACCTATATTATTATGGTTTCTCAACCATTAGGCCTATGCATACTGTAGATCTGGTAATTTTTGCGTGTTTATATTTTCCCTATTATCGATTATTATTATAATAAATTTTCGCGAGATTATTAAATTCGCGCATTTGTCCTCGCGAAATTCGCGAAAATTAAAACCTCGCGAATATTACCAGATGTACTGTATTTTATTCACTTCACTTCACTTTGGTCAGATTGTGACGTCAAGAGTCGGTCACATGGTCACCGCACGGAAAAGGTTAAAATCTATTTTTTCCGCTGACCTGTGACCTCCAGGACTACCCGTGTATATATATGGGGTTGTTAGGATCACAATGAGAAGAAGTGTCATTTAAAACTAACAGTGACATCCTGACATAAATTTAACAAATAACCGTTACCTTAAAATGTTCCAAACCATATAAACGTTTGTCGTACTTTGTACAGGTGGTTTGGTGTACACTCAAAAGTGTTCTCGCTACGTTCCATACAGCATTCAGCAGTGCAGGGATGACTATCTTTCACCAGAAACTGTCCTGGTGTTCCGTGAAGAGGAGAACGACCTGGTCGCTGTGAATGGTCGCAAGACTGTCCAGAGGGCTTGTCAGTAAGTGATAAAACTAGCAGATGTAGTACAGAACGTACACAGTACGTAATAATGTTACTCTGGGGACTATCCGACCCGAAAATAGCGGAACTGCGTTTTGTTTAGCTAAACACACGTCTCTGGGGGTAAATCCCCTAAACATGCCCATAACCGCTTATCGGATGAGTGAAGGACAACACTCTCAATAACCCATCATGCCCTATCACCAGTAAGTAATACAACTTCGGTTACTTACGGTATATCAGTTTAACTAAATTGATGCACATAGGCTATGCCAACGAGTACTACAACTAGTAGATGTACAGACTCTGTAGATCTGTAGATCACCTAGTTTTGCTACCGGTTGGCAGTGTTTCTCGTTTGTATGTCCCTTGTACAACAGAGGACATACAAACGAGCAGCACTGCCGAACGTACAAGAGCAATACATCCATAACGTACAGATATGTGAACAAGCAGAACGCACTCACATTCCAATAAGCAACACCAATATAGATCAGAGATGGCGTGCCAACACATAAAGCCCCAATGACGAATAGATAACATGTATGTCAATTAGTAACAGCATCATTCATAATATAGTGGTGTTGTACAGAAAGCATGACAATAAGTAATACACCCATTGCGTACAGCTGGAATGCCAATAAGTGAAATCTGCATTTATACGCTCATTGCCATAATAATAAATTTACATTATGCCATATACATTATAACATATTCATACAGCATCATTACGTTGTCATTGACTATTGTATTATAATACCGTGATTCATTCAAATATCAATATTTATTATATCCAAATACCCATGTAATTTTATAATAATTGTGAATTAGCAAATTATTTATAATGACTTATGTCTAAATTGATCATTTCATAACGTAAATTGAAAGTGATACTACATATGATATGAATATAGCATGCTAATACCTAGTAACATTGTTTTAACCCTATCAGCGCGGGTACCGACTTTAGACGTCACAATCTTTCCTCTATAGACGTCAGATTCTGAAGTTCAAAGTCGATCCACTCGCTGAAAGAATACATTGTTTATAACATAGGTATTCAAATGAAGCGGAAAGAGTTAACTAAGACATTTATGATGATTTCAAATAGGTCTCCAGGGAATATACAAAAATATTTCAGCGCTGTAAGGGTTAACCTTGTATTGTTGAATTCGTCGCCTCGGAGCTAAAGGATCCTATATGACACTCGTCAGAGTGGCAGATAGGATCCTTTAGCTCCGAGGCGACGAATTGTCTGTTAGTATCTTACATTCATCTAAAGCTGGAATACAAGCTCCTGATTTTAGACATATTAAAAATAAAACGTGAAATTAATCATGAAGATCTCCATTTTGTCAAATCTGAATAATTTTCGTTTATGATCGCGTCAGCGAGACACAACTTCGAGTGGGTGAAAATTCCACTTGAATAATTCGGCGGTTAAAGGGGCAAAATTGAATGATGATAAGTATTTATATTGGTGAATAACATACATCTCACCAATTGAATTGGTTGATTAACCAGTTAACAGAGCATAATTCGTCTCCTCCGAGGCGACGAATTTTAGAATACCATGAACTGTCTGATCAAATTTATTGGCATTTCAATTCGTTGGTTTGAAACATAAAAAGGGGCTTCTCGGGACACGTTTTGCTGGGCATTATTTTTTAAACCGTTGCTCATCATTTCGTGTATTTATTTGTTTATCATCAAGGGATTACAACTCCTACCAGTCATGCACCAAGCAGTACAGAGATGGGTGCCCCACCTTAGTCAACCAGCTCCTGAGCTTTGACGAGGAGCACAGAACGTACCTGATGAAGATGCAAGTCATCTGTTCGCAGGAAGACAACGGTATGTTATCTGACTGACAATTTCACCCACTTGAAGTTGCGCTTGACTGACGTGATCTGCACATTTAAGCGGATGAAAATTAGTTATATTTTGGGAAATTTGGAGGTGAAGTATTTTCAAATCTTGCCGCTCGGAGGAACGTTTTACATTCAAAAGATGTTCCGTGTTGAAAGTTGAAAATATTTTTTATGTTGGTGTTTGATGCTCAACATGCTATTATTATCTGAGCATAGGTACGATTGGTGATGCAAAGAAGTATGTCGCGACACGACAGAATACTCTATTCCAGGAAAAATACATGTGTGACTTGTTTTGATTTACATTTTCACATTGCATTTTAATCGTGTGTAGAATATACCAACTTTATTGTGATAAAACGCGAATTTAAAAATAATTGAACATTCCCATACTTCATTCCTGATAACTGTGATTTAACCTGCTAATACAACACATTAGAAACGACTAGCGATGAATGGGTTAAAGTGCTATTAAATGCATTGTCGTGATCAGCAAAGTCATTTATTGTTGTATATGTATCTCCTTATCTTAAGGATTATTGTGATCATATCGTCGCCTCGGAGCTAAAGGATCCTATCTGCCACTCTGACGAGTGTCAGATAGGATCCTTTAGCTCCGAGGCGACGATATGTATGATTGTGTACATATCGTCGCCTCGGAGCTAAAGGATCCTATCTGCCGCTCTAACGAGTGTCAGATAGGATCCTTTAGCTCCGAGGCGACGATATGTACACAATCATACTGATCCATTGTGTACGTCTCTGTTACAGTATATGGTACACACGTGCGGTGCTACAGGGAGGCCTCACGGAAGAACAGGTTACAGACATGTGATCTTCTCTGGCCAAAACTCAACCGCACCACACCCTACAAGTTCTACTGTCTGCCAGACAACCATCACACCACAAAGATGAAAAGGTGCACAATTATCAAACGCTGATTTTGTACAATGGCATGTATTCGATACCAATGAAGACATGAACATTATATATTATATTGCAATATTAACACAAAACTTATGTGGTTGTCAAACAAACTGTATTGATGTTTGTCATGGTTATATTCTAAATTGCATACGTGTTTTTAATACACATTGTACTGATTTGGTGATCCATCTGGTAGTCATAAAAATGCACTGATGTATGTTGTCATTATGTTGTCGTCAATGTGGTTGTGATACATAGTGCTCTGATTTGTGTTTGCCTGTCATAATTATGTTGTCAGCAATGAGGATGTCATACATAGTGCTCGGATTTGTGTTCGCCTATCATAATATTATTATGTTGTCGTCAATGTGGATGTCATACATAGTGATCTGATTTGTGTTCTCCTACCATAATTATGTTGTCGGCAATGTGGATATCATACAAAGTGTTCTGCTTTGTGTTCGCTTAGAATGTTATGTTGTTGTCAATGTGGATGTCATACCTAGTGCTCTGGTGTGTGTTCGCTTAGAATATTTTGTTGTTGTCAATGTGGATGTCATATTATATTGCTTTTATGTGAGTTCACTTACAATATTATGTTGTTGTCAATGTGGTTGTCATACATAGTGCTCTGATGTGTGTTCGCTCGCCATAATTATGTTGTCGTCAATGTGGTTGTGATACATAGTGTTCTGATGTGTGTTTGCTTACCATAATTATGTTCTTGTCAATGTGGTTGTGCTCCATAGTGCTCTGATGTGTGTTCGCTTACCATGATTATGTTCTTGTCATCGTGGATGTCAAACATCATGCACATAGTGCTCTGATGTGTGCTCGCTTACAATATTATGTCGTCGATGTGGTTTTCATCACATGTTATCACTTTAATTAGTATTCGTGTTGAGCTAATGTTTCTTCAAAAACTTACACTATTTTATCCTTGTGCACACAGCTTATAATAAAGTAAACAACTATTGCTGTATTTCTATTGTATGTGTACATATTGTAATTATTGAAATACATTTAACCACATATTTACTGCTCTGTAAAACCAAAAGGCAGTAACAGCTTACTTGAAAAGTGAGCAGTTCTGCCTTTTGGCTTTGCATGACAGTATTCTCCCCGGTATCATATTCTGTATATATTTATAACCTTGTTTTTTTTACAGGGAGCTGGACACCATCAGATCCTGCTACAAGAGTGAATTCACCTCCATCTGCGGTGAGGAGGCGGCCGCGGTGATGGACACGCTGATCCAGAAGGCGTTCCAGGATCCCAGCTACCTGTTGCTGGGGTACCAGCCGCGATGCTGGGCCCACAACCCGCCCTACCACCCGCCTCCCGAAGGCGGTAACTCCACCCTCCTGGCGTCCCCTGTGACCACAAGGCGGCAGCGCACGCGAGAGAGGGCGGCTACGCAGTTTCCGGTGATAGACAATCCACAGGGAGATGAGTGGGAGTCGGAAACGGCGAGAACTTATGCCACAGAACTAAATCACAACGTGCCACGCAAGTCCAGCTCTGGCAGCGTTTTGCACAGTACATTAGCAATGCATAGACTCATACCATGGGCATGCTGGATTTTGCTGATCCATAGATCGTGAACGATCCGTCCCAGATGACGACAAGCAAGCACGAGTCGACGTCGATTTAAGCTTGGAATAGTAGCAGCATTACTGTGATATTAACAATCGTGATTCATTTGTAGCCATGCAGCATACAATAATAGTCAATTGAAGTGGTGAGAGTACGGACGTTTTAGGCAGGAGGGTTCATACTGCCTCACGAAGACAAACAGCAGTAGCTGCTTACTTCCCAAGTGAGCAGCTACTGCTGTTTGTATCTAAATGACAAAGAAAACAGTAGTAAATGCTCGCTCTCCAGTAAGGAAAATGTTGTTTTTCGCCTTTGCACAACAGTGTGAATATCGGTCAAATATGAGCTGCAAGACATAATTAAGGCTTGTATGTGGAAGAAAACCCAACTCTTGGCTCATGGATTAAACATTTTTTCGAATAAAGCGGTGGTAGGATAACCATTGCTTAGTTGACAGTATGTGCGGCATTCTTGCATGTGGAGATATGGTGCTAGATGCAGCAAGGTGCAAACCAACTTTGGAGACAGCCCTAAGAACGATTCGGCATGTGCCCTGTAATGTTTTACCGCTTTAACCGCGAAGGTTTTTAATTTAAATTTTCACTCACTTTAAATGGATGAAAATTATTGAGATTTGACAAAATGGAGGTCAACTATTTTCGAAACTTTTTTTATTTGACATGTTTGAATGCTGACATATAATGTGCTCATAAAAATGGGGAACCCGATATAAGAAACTACCACCACTTAGTTTTAGTCATGATTGTCGCAAATTCAAACTGCATTAACCCTTAAACAGTTAAAGCGCTTAATTCTTTTTGATAAACCATGGAGACCAAAGGTTTTTTTTCAATTTTAAATCATCATAAATGTCTTCGTTATCTCTTTCTGCTTCATTTGAATACATGTGTTATTGGTCTACGGCCATTATTAATATTTTTACTCCTATAGTGTGGGGATCGACTTTAGACGTCATAATTTACGTCTATAGACGTCAGATTCTGACGCCTTAAGTCGATCCCCGCACTGTAAGAATAACAGTGATTGAATTGAATTTGTTTTGCAAAATACCTTTGTCGGATATTAAAAAATAAGAAATAATCAACTTTTAACACATGGGTAATGCAGCAGGCAAGTGTTTCTGATTTTCTGACAATCATGACTCCCAACTATAGTGGTGGGCTAGCCTCTTCAAGCTTTCGTGTGTAATAGCCATGATACCGTTTTAGAATAAGTTGTGGAAACCTCAGTGCATGGACATATAAACTATTTCACAGACATGCGCTTTCTATCTACACCATTTATTATTGTCAAAAACACAATCGATATCGATTTTATTTCGTCGGTGAGTATAGTGGAGATTATGGGTGTCTCGTTATGCTTTGATGAACCTGCTATTGCTCATTATACTAACCCTTTAACCGCCAAAGTTATTTAGCTAGAATATTCACCCACTTGAAGATATGTTTCGCTGACGCGATCCACAACTTCAAGTGAGTAAAATGATTCAGATTTTACAAAATGGAGTTCAACGATTTTTAAATTTTGCTGATTGATGTTTCGTTTTATCTCTAAAATGCTGAAAAACTGGTGTTTAATGTCCTAATGAAAAATGATAAAACCTAATATAATCAGGACCGGCGGTCAAAGGGTGAATCTGATTACTTTTGATTCTGATTAATCTCCTTTAAACGTCCATACATATTTATGTGTTTCTAGCAATATTTTACACCGTATATCGTGTACATCTGGAAAAAGGTACAAACAGAAGTAATACAGCCGCTAAACACAGGCATGTACGTTTAGTTTATATATATTCACCAGGTGACGCTTATTGATACTATCTCTGTATCGACCGCGATGCTTTCTGGGTATACCCCTATCCCGTTAATGTTTCACAGTGGACTACTACTTTGATGGTGGTGAAATAATTAAGACAAGTGTGAACTAATATGTTTTATCAGCGAGTGCTATTTCTATATCGTGTTTATAGGAAATGATCTAGTCATACGTGTCACCGAGATAAACCAGCTAACACGACACACTTAGCCGACATTGTTTTAATGTTGGGTAAGCGTCGCAGACGCTGGCCCATCAATAAAACAACGTCGGTGAATGTGTCGGGCTAACTGGGAGACAAGATAATGCATTGAAATATCTCATCCCATGTTTAGATATTTTTTTTACTACGCATGATCTGATGCTAAATTTCTCAAAGGTATTTCATGAGACAAAAAAGTTTTGTAATTGCAGCAGTGACTCAGTTTTCATACTCCGTGTTCTCTGACTGTCTCATAACAATAGTCTCTCTGAGAATTTAGCAATATATTTTTGCAACAAACGTGTGCCGTTTATTCTACCAGTCTCCGGTGTCTGCATTCGTTATTTATAATCACTATTTGCATTGTGTACTGTTATTTATGGCTCGACTTTCATTTGGTCTATAACCGCCTAATAAACCAGGGAAAACTATTTTTCTGTCTTTGCCTTACGTTAGTGACAAACACCGATCCATCGATTGCATCGCGTTCTTTTTATTTTGTATGTCAGCAAATGTTAATGTTTAAACACACGTTTCGTTCCCAATAACAGCGATTTATCCGGCTGAAAAAAAAGATTAAAAACGAATATAGTTAAATCCAATTCGAAATGTTTTCTATGGCAGTTGTGTTAGACATTGTCAAAATAGCAAAGGAGCCGGCGTAAAAGGGATGCTTCAATTATTCTGGTGGTTCGAGCTAAATAGACATTGAAATTTTCGACCACAATAAATAATTCAGTTTATATGTAATTTTCATAAAAGTAGCATGGAACTTCAAATTAAAACAGCCCGAAAAGCTGTAGGTAGCTAAAAGTGGTCCTACTAGTACCTAGAAATATAACGGCCATGTTTTCAACCACTGAGTATAAAATTATCTGACGGCGATTTGTAAAACCACATCTGTAGGTTTATAATTGATGTCTTCAAAACTATTTTATCAGATATCTTCCATTATTTGCCTTAGTTCGAGTTGTGTCATGTAATAGAGTGATAATAATAAAAATAATTCGTAAATGATGCTATAGATAAAAAATATCATAAATTTGCACCGATAAAGCCTATTTAGAAACTAAACTGACAGTGTGTTTAAATAAAGATTAGTCGAGTAATCATAAAAATACACTAAATGCTATTGATTTGCAATTGAATAATATCGTAAAACGCGATACAGATAACCACAAATGCTCTGCAAAGCTAAAAATTTGTCTTGTGGCTAGGCGCAGCACCACAGCTGGACTAAAATCAAATCACAAAAATGACGTTTCTGAATCCGGTTTGGTTGAGCAACACTTTCGTCCACGAAAATAAATCTGTAACACTTGTGACAGGTGCAGTTTCAAAACAAAAGCGAAACCCTCGACGCAGTACAGTACTTGGATCGATTCCTCTCAAATATCACCATATCGTTGGACCGAGTCAGAGATATCCAGGCAATGCGAAATATAATGAAAGAAAATTGCTATGCCCTTTTTGCGTGATGTTCATGACCAGTCTTTTTGCACTTGGTCCGTTGCGTTGTTTTTCTATGCACTTCTAATTTCAAAAGGGTCATCGTTATAACCGCAAGCAGACGACTTTCGACAAGGTTGTTTGAAGAAAAACTACAAACCTGAATCAAGCTTTGATCCCATATCTAAGTTGGAAGCAACCTGAATGAAGGCGAGCCTAATATAATTTGTGTATAATTATAAGTCGTATCACAACACTCAGTTTTTGATACATGAGTATAAAAACATTGCATTTTATTGCACTTGCCACGATAAGATAATACAGAAAGTAAAAGTGATCTTGTCACAAGTATCCTTAGAATTATCAGCTCCCAGTTAGCAGGATTCATTGAGCCGGCATTGGTTTAGTGTTGGGTCAGCGTCTGTGACGCTGGCCCACACCACACCAATGACGCACCAATGACGGTTCAATGTATTGTACTTATCGGATTGCAGTACATTTCGACATACACTGCTAATCAGTGCTTATATGCTACTAATATAATACATTAGTAATTCTCACACCAGTGATAACATCGTCACATGAGAGAACATACAATACAGCATATTATAATTACTCGTTTTAGAGTAGGCGCGCTTTCCAAGCACTTATAAATAAACTGTTTTTTATATATTTCTACTATAATGACGTGATATAGGCTAGCACGTGTGATATTTTATGTGATATAGCTTATGACGATAATTATCTCAGCGCAGTGATTTTATTCTGCATTTCTAGATTATATGGTCATATTTACCGTCATAATTTAGGGTACGACATCCAGTTCCATAATTATGCTTAGAATAAAAGCATACATTAGTAACCGGAATTAAAGTTGAAATACTCACAATAGGAATAGCTTAACATGGCCACCTAAACATTTTAAAGCATGCCAAAGCTTTATAACTTTAATTTTCGCCCACTTGAAGTTGCGTCTGGCTACCGCGACCCACAACTTCAGTGGGAAAGCATTACACACATATCTAGATATGTACAATCTGAATCAAAACATACGACAATCTAGCAAATGTAATGATCATTTTTCCTTCAACTTTTCTTGTTTGAAAGAAAACGGCCATGGAAGTGATCGGATTGGTACTCTAACCCTTACAACGCTGAATTATTTTTGTTCACCCGTGGAGACTAAAGGGTTTTTAGTTTGTCGACTCGACAAACTTTTAAGCTGGTTTTCCACACAAACGTCTGTCGTTAACTTCCGTTACTATCTGTTCTGTCTGTGCAATATCAGAAGGCAATATCTGCTCCCTGGTATACTAGGCATTTACTGCTTTTTAACTGGCGTCCCGTCTCTTCCTGCCATAGCGCTGCCAAAAGGCCGTATTTGTTCACTTGTAAATCAAGTATATACTTCCTTTCCGCTGATGTCACTGCCTCCTTTTGGCTTGCACTGACTCAATGTTGGTTAAATGTTGTACCATCATCTATGACACTCTTCCAACATTGAACCAACATTGTTTCAGGGTATTGAGTTGCCGGTGTTCCCTGCAAAAATGAGACCTTTAGCCAATGCTGTTTTACAGCTGAGCCATGGGCGTATACGATGGGCCAGCAGTAAGCTAGCATTGGGTGAACGTTCATCTTGTTAAGGACTATATACTGGTATGCCGATGCTGGGCTAATGTCGGCCCAGTGTTGTAAACGGTGGGCCACTATTAGGCTAACATTGTGTCAATGACTCGAGTTTGCTGATCAGCTGTGACCGCAACCCAGCAGACAGGAGGCATTGACCCAATGTTGTTCTAATGCTGGCCCGCAGTCTTCGACGTCGGCACAATATTAAAACAACATTGGGTCAATGCCTCGTGATAGCTGGGTAGGTGTTCATGAATGCCAGCAGTCTGTCGCCCACCCCTCTCTGCCTCACTTGACACAACCATGTTATGTTACGCAATATAACAATTAGGTCTTGGCTAAGATATTTATCTCCAAACATTGCAAATTTTGTATTATTAAAATCAGATTTTTGGACTCGGCAGTAAAAGGCATTGCACATTGATATAATTTATACACTTCTGGAGTGAAAAATGACCGAATAATGTAATTTATTGCAATGCCCGATCATGTGGTAAGTTAACCCTTTCATTACGACCATCTGACATGAAAAGGGGACAAAGTATGGTGAACTATACATTTTTATTTATTAAGTTTATTTTGCCTGAGTTTGTGTCCTATTCAGGGGAAAAAGGGGTGCTGTGTGTGAGAAACGGTTGATATTTCTGTACACCAGTCCTTGTGAATATGTCCAATATAACGTTTGGGGTGCCTAGGTTAGGTAGGCAGACAGACAGACAGACAGAATTGTTTATTTATGTCTCACTCCCATCACATATACAATTATACAATATCACAAACAATAAAAAAAGGGCCAGTCATTAAGACTTACGAGAGACAAGAACATGATTAATTATCTAAAATTATAAAATGTATTTTCTTACAACACATGGTGACATGCATGGGTGGAAGAGAACCTGTTCACCTCCACCCATAGCAGTAAAAGGGGGGAAAAAAATAGAAGATCACAATAAATCTAGGCCTAACTGAGGAAGTTTAGGCGTTAAAATATTAAAATGTTCAAGACATAATACATAATACGTGACATGCGTAATATTGCATGTATGAGCTAAGTTAAAATTGTTAAATTAAAAATATTAAAAAAAATATTAAACGTCACACAGCGATTAAAAGGTCTATGAATGGGGAAGGTGTATATACAATCTACCCTGGTCAACACTGTGAGTACAACGCGACTAGACACCGCTGGTGCCATGCTGAACCAACGTTTAAGCCGTTGTGCCAGCACCCACCAGCGCAGCACCAATGCATCGTGCGCACAACGTCGAACAAAATGACACTATACATTCCAAATTAGGCCTACTTTCGTCTTTAAGAAGTGTTCAGATAAAATATATGTTCATGATTAAATATAGTGATTCGACCGTAAAGGGTTTTGATTGGAATAATATTGGCCAAGCGTCGCAGACAGTGGCCCAGCATTACATCAGCATTGGGCCAATGTATCGTGCTATCTGGTGTTTCTGGCGCCTGATGGAAAGAATACCCAGTGCCTGACTTATAAAGAGTAGGCCTAATTGTGGGATTCCCACAAAAAATAAAACTGGCCCAACATCATTCTATCGCTGCGCCACACTTTGAGCAATATCTTTGTTTTTGACGCAACAAGTTAATTTTAGTAGGCCATGGGATTTTTGAAGATAAGGCCCTGCCTGCTGAATTAAAGGGACTGGCTCAGGCTAAAATCATAAAAAAATCAGTGATTCTATTTTGGCTTAATAATATGACCTTATAATGTAAACATGTCCATAGAATAGAACTGCAAAAGTTTTTTTAATTTTTGTGCTGTGCATTTACCAGTTAGGCTAGATATAGCTCTAGACGAAATTCCCGTATTTCTTATTTTTGACATGGTAGTGCCGCCAATAAATGCCCATTACGGCGCACACTGTCAAATTGTGAGCGCTGTGTATCGCTGTATTAGTTTCAGTATTAGTATTCAGCGTTGTTAGAGCAGAGTCAAGGTTCGGCATCCCATGATCCAAAACATAGGCCTATATGCTTACCAATACAATTTAAATGAAGTATGGCAGAAAACGAGCTACTGAAACCAAAATGTAGTTGAAATGTTGCTGATTCCAACGAAATATTGGACTGTCACCTGTAACCTGACTGTAACCTCGCCACAAGGTAACCTCGCCACAGGTAGTCTCGCCACAGATTTACCTCGCCACAGAAGGCTGAGTAACCTCGCCACAGCTTTGGTAACCTCGCCACATGGGGCTAAGTAACCTCGCCACAACTTCGCCACACCTGTTGTATCCGCATTTATCAATGTATTTTCAAAGGGAAATCTCTACCTTGAACGTGGTGTAGATGTCTATATATAGACTTAGACTAAATGTGCCATTAAAATCAAAAGCCAGAAAAAAATCTAAAAAAATGGACCAATATATAACGAATAATAATAGGCCTACAAATTTATTTTGTACAACAAATATTGTAGAAAATTTGTTCATTGTGACTAATAATAATAATATATTAACCCTTAAACCGCTGAATTAAATAATTTAAATTTTCACACACTTGGAGTTGTGTCTCACTACCTTGACCCACAACTTTAAGTGAGAGAAAACAACTCGTATTTGAATAATTTGTTTAAGGTGAATAGGTGTAGGCCTAGCGGCAACAACAGAGGAAGTTGATGACACTGCCACAAGAAGAGATCCGACAGCACCCGAGAAAGACAATGAGTAGCACTCAAGCTATGTGATCGACTCCAATAACACTCGATATTGTTGACGCAATTGATTGACACAAGTGATATTAACTCATGTGAGTGAAGACTTGCAAACGCTGAATGTTAAACCATTTTTTCTTCTTCCGGTTTTAATAATAGCATAACCGCCAATATGAATCTTTGATATTTATATCAGCATGAACACCTGATGAACGTTTAATATGGAATATGAGGTGATATGAATGACCCTTAAAGGGACCCCTTGGGATGAGACCTTTTCAATGTTGTCAATTTTGAAAATTTAATTTATATGAAGCTATATAGCCTACTGATTTTAACTGAAAATACGAAAAAGTCAAAAAACAATTTTAAAGCACTGAAAAAGAGTGAAATAGTTGTATTTCCAGGTCGTATATTGCCATGTAAACAAAACAAGTCAGCAATATTCAGCACCTTAGATCACATATTCCCACGTATCAGACGGTAAGATCAAACCAGTCGCCGGTAATTGGTGTCTCATAGTCAGGACACGGGAGGACCCATCTGCAGCACTGATTGTCTACCCAACGCTGGGCTGATGCCATCAGCATGTGGCCCAATGCTGTGAAAACATTCAATCGTCCTTCAGGTATACAAATAGTTTGTTTGGGTTACTTCTGGTTTCATAGAAATGTTGATTAAAAATATTTGTAAAAATATGAAAATTCTGAAAAAAATAAAAACATGATCCGTGGGATACACTACTTCAGTACGGAACTAAAAACGAAAATTGATGTCATCCCAAGGGGCTGCTTTAAGTGTTTTATTTGTTACTGGGAAAATGCCCCCCTTTTGAAATAATAATGGGTCACATGCCCCATCGTCTAAGGCCAATGCCCCCTCCCTCCAAAAAATATTATGGGTCCCCCTTTTTCCAATTTATAAATCGGGCACTGAATATGTAATAGTACCAATCTCATACATATAATTTTAACTATTTATATTGCCGTATATTAACCGTCTGCGTCCCTATGTTTGGGCTATATTCAAGTTAAACTGAACGTAGAATTTAACCTAAGTCTATGCTAAATACACAAATAGTAGGCCTAGTTTATGTTCCTGGAATTTGTACCCTATCGATGGAAGCTGATATTCAACATCGAATTGTAATAAAGGCCTAAATATCACGCTAATAGGGATCTAATTAGAAGTTACTAAAATGTGTGGTACCAAAGCCATAACTTTATTTTAAATTGAATTTACAAATAGTAATATTATTAATAAATGATGTTCCTTTAATGCTGGGTAAGCGATGTAGAGGGCGGCACAACAATAAACTAAATATCCAGTTATCCCTGGTTTAATGCTAGTCCACCGTCTGCACTGCTGGCCCAACATTAAACTAACATTAAGTCGATGTAGCTTCTTTGGAAAGTATAGCGTATATAGCCAGTGTAATATATTATGAGATTATGCTTTGTACGCATCGCGTTGACTACTACAATGAAGCAATACCGCTGGAGTACAATCACACGTGTCTTGCCATAGGGTTAACTCCATATTTGGTCTGGCTAAACTTCTGAAATTCGAAACCTTTGAGTGTTGATCGACTGCTCGCCGTATCGTATTTGCTGGGATGCACCTAAAAGTATGCATACTTTAGAAGTGGATATATGTATATTAAAAACATGCCTCGAAGTAACAATATGTAGGGCTATAAAGTGTCTATAAAGCAGCTGGGCCAATAGTGTTTTTTAATGACAGAGCATCATAGTTGAATTCACGCTTTCCCATTCGTTGATTGTTTTCCACCAATTACTGGCCAACCGTCAATGATGAAGACGAGGACCAGCCGTGCATGTGGATTATAAAACTTTAAAATATATATTTTTCATTTTTGCAATAAATGAAAATCAAAGTGGAGCAGGGAACACTATTATGGCAGAACCAGAGTAAAAACATACCTGTCAATTATAACAGGTTAGGGATAGCAATGACATGACCAATATATATTATGCACATTTATTATGTTGTGCAGAATGAAATATGAAAAATGTTGGGCAGCGCCCCTGACGGTGAACCAATATTAAATCTCCAGGTAATGTGTTTGTATATATGTAATAACAATACCGAAATGCGGGGGGGGGGGGGGGGGGGTCCTGGTGCCTGCTAGGAGAGTCAGAGATCGTGGATTCGTCTCCTGCTCTGGCATTTAAGTTTCAAAGAAACAAAATGTTTCCTCCCTGTTCAATTGTAAATATTGAATATTGTGGGCAGCCTCCGTGACCGAGGGTTAGTGTGCTCGGCCGTAGACCAACAGGGCTCAATTTCGAATCCTGTGTCTGGAGGGCAGTGGCACCTCATTCATCTCACCATCCTCAGGTTCTCCTTACCCAGTATGTGTACAAATGTGGTGTAGAACCCAATTTATTTCATTTCATAGCATTTGATACAGCCAACTAACACCTGACTCAACGTCGGCCTGACAACATTGCAGCAACATTTCAGCAAAGATTGTGTGAGTTGAGAAAGCCTTCATGGGTCTTTATCCTTAGGTCTACTGTGAGTATTGTGATTTCCATAATTGGCATTACGTAAGAGGGTGCAGTGAAAGTGCATTACGTCCACATGTGATAATGATGGATTAGGGCTACTGTATATTTCATGGCTGAGTAAGAAACATTAAAAGCTGATAATTTACAACTTTGTTAGGCCTATTTTAGACAGAAGAATTAAAATTGAAAATGAAAGATTTCGTGAAAATTCCTGGCTAACTGGGGCATTATAAAAGTCCCAGAAGAAGTAATAATTGCACTTTTGTAATATTAACATTGTAGTCCTATGAAATGATTCTTTGTCAAGCATATTTCATTAGGTGCAGTGCTTCAGAACGTGTGTAAAATCGGCAAAATGTATTATGGGAACCGAACATAATAATAAAAATGCCAATGATCGATATAAAGGATATACATCTTTTCATGATAATGCATCTTAGAGTATAGATATACATTCCCTGACACATTTATAGCTGATTTTTTGCAATGCTGTTGACAAACGTCAAGGCCCCTGGGCCTCTTGTTTCCAATTTGTAATCATCATAAATGTTTTAGTTAGCTCTTTCCGGTTCATTTGAATACCTATGTTATGTGTCTACGGCCGTTAGAAATATTTGTAATTCTTTCAGTGCGGGTGCCGTCTTTATACGTGAGAATCTGACGTCTACAGACGTCAGATTCTGACGTATAAAGACGGTCCCCGCACTGAAAGGGTCAAACCTTTAAATCTTCACGAGGAATCAAAGCATCATTTTACATCAGAATTATTATCTGAAGAATGACTTGATTTCCAACACCTATAGTAGTAGGGCTGTTAAGCCCATAATAGCAGATCAATTGTGCATTTTGTGAAAAAAAACATGAAATTTGGCATGATATATATTTGAACTCAGGGGGTCACAATCAGGTACAGAACCACCTTGGCAGCGACCTCTGGTGACCTTGAGTGACCTTCAAAGTGAAGGTCATTGTATTATTTCCGAAAATATGATTTTTCGAAAAATAAAGGAAGGAACAAGTGTGATACCTGTTCTCGATGTGATTTTGATTCAAGAATCCATTCCTGACTTTTTTTCCAGGTTTTTTTTAATATTTCAATGTCATCTGCAAGGTCAAATGGTCAATTTCAAGGTCAAAATAAGACTTCCCATGGGAACAATTAAAGCTACAAGTGTAATACCTCATTTTGATGTGTTTTTTATTGGAAAAAAAACATTTATGTTATTTTTTTGATAATCCAAGGTCATCGGCAAAATCAAGGTCAAGGTCAAAAGGTCAATTTCAAGGCTAAAAGTGTCAAAAATACTATTTTCCACAAATACAATTATAGGTATAAGTGTAAAACTTCATTTTGATGTGTTTTGACTGGAAAAACTATTCATGTTATTGTTTTGATAATCCAAGGTCATTATCAAGGTCAAAAGGTCAACTTCATGGTCAAAGGTGAAAAAAAAAATCAAAAAAAATACAATCAGGTATATTAAAAAATTCGCTCTAAAATGCAGAAATATCTGCATTTGACATTAAAAAATTCAAACGGATTTTGCCTCAAGGAAGTTGCCTCAAAACACCATTTACCTGGATGAGTATATTGACATCTAAAATTATCTTTTTTGGCGGTAGGAATCAAATTAAATTCCAATCGGATACTCTCTTTGTAAATTATTCGGAACCGCGCCTGTTAACGAATACCATTGGCAGTATGAAAAAACAATAGATGCAACTTCACATGTTTATTGCATGTTTATTAAAACATTTACATAAGTCTACACATGTATGCTTCGTATTACTCACTGGCAATATCAGTGTTAGTTTCACCAGTATACATGCATAGTATCAGAAATACATATTATGTATTTCTGATAGTATTATATATCCAGGTATGCATAGAAGTCTAGCTTATCGTTCACATTCCCCAAAGCAAACGCAGAAAGCTGTACATTTCAAGCCTGCCGTCGCCCATTTACAAAATCCAACACAGCTTCTTGTGTCCTTGTTTTCATCAACGCGTAAGAATTCCTTCCAGTTTTTGAGAGTTTTTCTAGAGGATCCACGAGCCTTTAAAAACGATAGATTGAGTTAAGAACTCGATATATTGAGATTACAACTCGAAATATTTACTTTAAAAGTTGATATGTTGAGTTTACAACTCGATATATTGAGTCCAAAACTCGATATATTGAGTTTTAAACTGGATATAATGAGTTTAAAATTCGATATATTGAGTTTACAACTCGATATTGACTTGAAAAGTCGATATATTGAGTTCACAACTCAATAAATTGAGTTCGAAACTCGATATATTGAGTTCAGAACTCGATATATTGAGTTTATGACTCGATATATTGAGTTCATAACTTAATATATTGAGTTCTACCTTTAACCGCGAGTGGCGCCAAAAGGCGACCACCTAGCAGATCGCGGATGTTTTTAATTAAAATAATAATTAATTTAGAGCTCAGGCATTTTTTGACGTTACATCTCAGCGATGGAAGGGTTTCACATAAATTTAATATTTTTATTATTAGACCTTTAGATTGTTATTTAATGGTGAAATGGTCATGTTCCCCTGTAAACAGTGAATTGGTGGTGACAGAGTTAACTCAATATACCGAGTTTTGAAACTCAATATATTGAGTTAAGAACTCGATATATTCACTTCACAATTCAATAGTATGCGTTCAAAACTCGATATATTGAGTTCATAACTCCATATATTCAGTTCATATCTCCATATTTTGAGTACAGAACTCGATATATCGAGTTTACGACTTAATATATTGACTTCAAAACTTATTATATTGAGTTCTTAGCTCAATATATTAAGTTAAGAACTCGATATATTGACTTCACAACTCAATATATTGAGTTCAAAACTCGATATATTGAGTTCAGAGCTCAATATATTGAGTTCATATCTCGATATATCGACTTCACAACTCAATATATTAAGTTCAAAACTCGATATATTTAGTTCAGAGCTCAATATATTAAATTCATATCTCGATATATCGACTTCAGAATTCAATATATTGAGTTTACGACTCGATATATTTAGTTTACAACTTGCCATATTGACTTAAAAAGTCGATATATTGAGTTCACAACTCAATATATTGAGTTCAAAACTCGATATACGATATATTGAGTTCACAACTCAATATATTGAGTTCAAAACTCGATATATTGAGTTCAGAACTCAATATATTGAGTTTATATCTCCATATATTGAGTTCAGAACTCGATATATTGAGTTTACAACTTGCCATATTGACACAAAAAGTCGATATATTGAGTTCACAACTCAATATATTGAGTTCAAAACTCGATATATTGAGTTCAGAACTCGATATATTGACATCATATCACGAGTTATTGAGATAAGCTTTCGATATATTGAGTTAGAAGTAGATATATTGAGCTTACAACTCGATATATTGTTTTAAAAGTCCATATATTCAGTTAACATCTTGATATATTGAGTTCAAAACTCGATATATTGAGTTCAGAACTCAATATATTGAGTTCATATCTTCATATATTGAGTTCAGAACTCGATATATTGAGTTTACGACTCGATATATTGAGTTCAAAACTCGATATATTGAGTTCAGAACTCATTATATTGAGTTTATATCTCCATATATTGAGTTTAGAACTCGATATATTGAGTTTACGACTCGATATATTGAGTTCAAAACTCGATATATTGAGTTCAGAACTCAATATATTGAGTTCATATCTCGATATATCGACTTCACGACTCAATATATTGAGTTCAAACCTGGATATATTGAGTTCACAACTCAATATAGTGAGTTATTGAGATAAGAATTTGATATATTGAGTTAAAAATCCATATATTGAGTTTACAACTCGATATATTGTTTTAAAAGTCCATATATTTTGTTAACATCTTGATATATTGAGTTCAAAATTCGATATATTGAGTGCAGAACTGTATATAATGAGTTCATATCTCCATATAGTTCAGAACTCGATATATTGAGTTTACGACTCGATATATTTAGTTTACAACTCGACATATTGAGTTCAAAACCTAATATATTGAGTTCTTAACTGAGTATATTGAGTTCAAAACTCGATATATTGATTTCAGAACTCAATATATTGAGTTTATATCTCGATATGTCGACTTCAGAACTGGATATATATTTTACGACTCGATATATCTAGTTTACCAACTTGACATATTGACTCGAAAAAATTATATTGAGTTCACAACTCAATATATTGAGTTCAAAACTTGATATTTTGAGCTCAGAACTTGATATATTGCGATCTTTTCAGTTGAAAATTCGATATATTAAGTTCATATCTCTATATATACAAGAGGGTTCTCGATATATTGAGTTTACAACTCAATATATTAGTTGACAACTTGATATATTGAGTTTACAACTCCATTTATTGACTTGACAACTCGATATATTGAGTTCAGAGCTCAATATATTGAGTTCATATCTCGATATATCGACTTCACAACTCAATATATTGAGTTCAAAATTCGATATATTCAGTTCAGAGCTCAATATGTTAAATTCATATCTCGATATATCGACTTCAGAATTCAATATATTGAGTTTACGACTCGATATATTGAGTTTACAACTTGCCATATTGACTTAAAAAGTCGATATATTGAGTTCACAACTCAATATATTGAGTTCAAATTAATAATCACAATATGTTTTCATTTGCCACCCACTTCAAGTCATCTTCATCCACTACCATCAAGTCGAGAATTACGACAAAAATGTGTGGCTTCTTCATTAATCAGATCTAACAAATTGTCAACTTGATATTTAGATTTCCAAACTCTGTTCATCGAGACGACTTTTAATACTGTCGAATTTAAAAATATTCCAAATATCGTTTCTCAGGCTTCGCGCTGTAGAGGGATGCGGTACAAGAATTATCTTTAGCAAATCGTTACCACGAGAGGAACAGAGGAAATGCATAATTGCCTGAAAAATAGCGTTCAGATGTGGTCAGTGAATACTACCGTGCCAATTTAAAAGGCGGTATCTGCTAACCTTACAAGTGAGCAGATACTGCCTTTTGGCTTTGCACAGCAGAATGGGAGACGAAGCAATAACTTTGTCAGGCAAGCCGAGCGCGGGGCATATCATGTTACCACGCGACCACACCGCCCCGCAAAGGCAAACAGCAGTAACTGCTTACTCGAAGAGTAAGCAGTTACTGCCGTGTGCCTTTGCGGGGCGGCACATATCTGTGTATGTCTTCCATAACAGACCGTTGTTCATGGTGTTCATGCACGAAAGTGGCGGTGTTCATCTCGCAAATCGCAAAAGTAACAGCTGTGTGACCTTGTCTATCTCGCGATAAAGTGTAACATGCGCGAAGCCGCCTTTTTTCTGGGCCTCTCCATTGTACAAAGAAACCACACACACATCAGTGGGTATCGATTTCATCGTATATTACTTTTAAGTATTTTTCTGTTTTGTATTTGATTAGTCTTTTGTACACATTGCCATCATTCTTAACCCTGGCGTTGCTGCATTGTTTCTATTGTATCATTCATTCGTTTGAAGCGGGAAATGCGGGCGCAATTTCCAGCCACAAAAGACGAAAAATATGTATATTTATGGAAAATTGCCATATCCAGTATTGAATTATTTGATTAAACGAGCATCTACCACAAAATTTGTTACAAATTTTAGTGGTATTTTATTTAGTCTGTAAACTATCATTTTCATTCACCTCGAGAGGGGATTTTTGTTACTTTATTATTTTCCGTGTGATTGAAAATAATAATATTGAATTATTTAAACATAGTATAGAGCTACTATGCCATTTGTTATTCAGTGATTAAGGCACATATATTTTATTACTAATTTATTCTCAGGATGTGATAGAGCATACAAGAAATAATTACAGTTTGGTGGCTATGGCGTTAGTTTGGATTGCGGTTAGTGCGGAGAATACAGTGTTTTAATTGAATGACCGGCAGTGTGAGATCTGTTCTCAAAAGTAATAACGTTTTCTAACACGATTTGGGTGAGCGGAAAATACTGTCACCAATAAGTTTCAGTGTTTTAGAGCCTAAAATTCAAATGGCTGCTAAAATGTTATACTATAAAATTGCATTGACTTACCATTTAGTGATGCATGATATATAGCATTCTATGTATTTTTAAAAATCTATAAATCAATCGATCGATCTATCGATTCGAAACTATGGAAACAGTTACAAATTTGTTCCCATAAATTGCAATTTTTCCCCACAGATTTCAATTTATTTTCATAAATAGCAATCTGTGTCCATAGATTCTGATCTGTTCCCATGGATTCGAATCTAAATGCTACATAAATACATAATGTTAACCTAAGAATATATTTCAGGTCATAATGATGAATTATAATAAATTGTGCGATAATACTTAGGCACGTACAAATATAAGCAATGACAATGTTAAGTATTACATTTATTAATATACACGATAATATTATTCATTTCCTGCAAAATATCTTGATTAGCTTTATTTGAGGATTATTGTATATTGTCCTCCAGGTCGTTTCGAGCACTGTTTGTGATTATTTGATAAACAATACATTGTCAGGAACATTTTCAAATAATAGGCCCACTTGTTTCAATAAAAAGGTGAATTATTATTTTGAAGTCAGAAAGTCTGGTCCTATTATTTCTGGGCTGTATTTCAGACATTAAATGCAATATAATTTTCAAGAGAGACTACGTTAAGTCGCAGGAGCATAGAGAAATATGTAGGCCCACAGTGTGGAACGTTTTCATGTTTTACACTTTCCTGAAGTTTGAACTCAAATCAACCAAAATACTGTCACATTTAATGAAATCATCCACTCAAGAGACACCTGGTGAATGATCAGTCGATATAAATTGCAGTAACTGCTTCCTTATTAATTCTGCAGGATGGCACAGTATTATCATGATTATGTTGCTAACAATATCGCACCCCACTGACATCTGGTGAATATCTAGAATGTAATTATACCTCAAGGTTTAAGTGAAAAATAATGTTGTATCATTTCTCACGAATCATGACCACAGTTTCAGTCACTTCAACATTTTTATGAAGGCGTGCATGTCTGAAGGCAAGTATAAAATACGGTGTGAAACCAGTGACAAGCCCGATTAACTCAGAAAAATTTCCAGATATAATATATCACTCGAATGAATACCACAGACTATATATCATTTTATGTGAAAATAATATTATATTATTTTATGACATAAAAAAACGGAGAGAAAGTAATGAAAACGGCTCAATGTCGATAATTTTCCCAGATATAAAATCCTCACCAACGCTAAATCAGCGGTAAAAGCTTTACTGAAAACACCTTTGGTCTCAGAAGGTGCCATTCATCGCAGGCTTGCTTATTAACGTTTGTTTCGCATCAGCAGGGCGGGGGCCCTAGGGTAGTGGTTAGCACCGCTGCCTTTCACGCCAGAGTCCGGGGTTCGGTTCCCGGTCTCGGCGGTTTGAAAGAAACAAAATTGTTTCTTCCCCATCCACGTGTGAAAGTTAGTATTGTGGGGAGCCTCCGTGACCGAGAGGTAGCGTGCTCGGCCTCAGACCGCCAGGGCTCGAATTTCGAATCCTGTGTCTGGAGGACAGTGTCATCCCAATCATCTCACCATCCTCAGGAGGTTCTCCTGGCCCAGTTTAGCCTATATGTGCACAAAGGTGGCCTAAAGCCCGATTCATTTCATTTTTTATTTCGCATCAGCAGCTTCACTACACTCATAATTGCTATTTCCTCTCAAAGTTATAATATTTCACTCTGACAAAAGCAACGCAAATGATTT
This sequence comes from Flabesymbios commensalis, assembly GCA_964017125.1. Classification (NCBI taxonomy): domain Eukaryota; kingdom Metazoa; phylum Annelida; class Polychaeta; order Terebellida; family Flabelligeridae; genus Flabesymbios; species Flabesymbios commensalis. The sequence goes on along the minus strand of OZ024914.1, from coordinate 53,801,904 downwards.
GCATTATAAAGCACATTTATATATGGATTAAAAAAATATTCGATTCCAAAGAATGTAGCGAGTGTCAACGAGTGAACTAGAGATGTCCGATCCACAGGATATGATCAAGGGGGGGGGGGATCATTGAGAGAAATGTGGTGTGTTAACCCTTATAGTGCTGAAATATGCTTACATAAACCATGAAGATCAAAGGGTTTTTTACTTGAAATTATCACAAATGTCTCAGTTAGCTCTTTCCGCTTCATTCGGATACATATGTCATGGGCCTACGGCCATTATAAATATTGTAATTCTTACAGTGCGGGGATTAACTTTAGACGTCAGAATCTGACGTCTGTAGACGTCAGATTCGGACGTCTGAAGGCTATCCCCGCGCTGTAATGATTAAAACACATTGTAGGAGGGATGATAAGCATGTCTCTGACGGAAACAGCAATATAATTGAATGGCTCAGAGGTAAAGTGATTAAAGTTCAATATTCGATTTTTTATGTCATTTTGGGAAAGTTAAATATAAAGGAAGTAATGTACTAAAATATCTAAGCTGTTGGTTGAATATTTCGAGACTTATTAATCAACCTATATTTTTTCACTTTTTAAATGGATACTTTTCTTCAATGGTAAAGTGTTCAAAGTCTTTTAGTTTATCTGTTTATATAGGGACATTTTAATTTTGATCGATTTTACATGTCAGAATCTGACCTCTGTAGACGTCAGATTCTGACGACTGAAGTCGATGGCCGCACTGTATAGAATAAAAGTATATATAATAGCGGTTCATCCACATCATAGGTATTCAAATGAAACGGAACGAGCTAACTAAGACATTCATGATGATTTCAAGTTGAGAAAAACCCTTTGGTCTCCATGGTTTGTATGAAATTATTTCAGCGCTTTAAGGGTTTAACACACGTTATATATATGGTCAGGTACGGTAAACATGTAGTTTATATTGTGATATCGTGTCTGAAGAACCTGATTTTGTCCCCTGTTCATGTGATATTTTCATCCACATGTCGTTTCAATTTCTCGGGATTTCGCATGCCATGGAACTGTTGTCATGGTCACAACGCTAGATATATTATCGTACACACTGCCATCTCTGTCATACCAGGAATTGATTTATACCTTAGTGAAATGAAGCACATTATAGGACAAATCACCTTGCCCAAGGACACAACATCTAAGCGATGCGATGCCCCAGCTTTGAGAGGGGATAAACATGGTGAACACATGGAAGTCTATATCTAAGAAAATTCATACTTTGAACTGATGAAGCATCATGAGGATTGAAAAGTTCAAAGATGGTGGCGAGAGTAACGTGAACAGGTGGAGCTTAAAGCTGATCAGACATTGCTTTGATGCCACAGTGATTATACATTATAATTAACCCTTTGAATTTACCATTGTCATCTTCATCCACTACAAGCCGCGAATTGCTGTCGCATGAAGATGATTTGACGTTGTTTAAAAATTCAAGAAAATCGCCATGTGTTAGTAAACCAGTTTCATGGAAATATTCATCCTAAAACCCTTGGTTGTAGGAACATTAGGTCTGTTAAAATGATGTTTCAATGCATCGTGAGGGCTTAAAGGGCTAATTAACTTGGGGCCTTATTTAGTAAGTACTAAACCTGACCCATCGACACGCCATTCCCTTCACCAAGAATCAACTCCTAGAACACTGATGGTGATTACAGTGTTATTAGCTATTTATGTGGCGATTATGGTGTGTTTTTTTTCTGTAGCGATCAATGTTTTTTAATAGAGCCACAGCTTCGAGTGAAAATTTAAATAGAATAGGTCGGAGCTCTAGGGGTTGACAAGTAAAGCTAATGAAATGTCGTAGACTATGCAGCTAAATATGCTATCAATAACCCTTGGCTTACTTCAGCCTTCGCATTAACTGCTAAATGTTATGTTCCCACGAGAGCCAAAATGTCTGGCTTTGTACTGGCGATAAAAAAAACATGTTCTGGTGACGATCGGTGCCGATATCGAACGTGTGGCCCCACGAGAAAACACACATGCGATGCATTGACGAACCTTCGAGAAATATTCGGGGAAATTTCGCCGAAATGTCGCCGAATATTCGGTGAAGTATAGGGGAAGATTCGGGGAATTATCTGCGCTACATCGGCAAACAGTAGGCGTCGGTGATCCTTAGGCGTGCGACAGGCGAATATCGGGGATGCGTCGGGGACGTAATGGTGATGTATTGACGATGGCGTGGTGATGCATTTAAAATTTTCAGGGATTTTACGTGGAACCACATAGGCCCCTACCCTGTGGCTGCTGAATGAGATCATGGATGAAGAAGAGATCACTTTTGGTGTGTTGGTGTATTACTGGAGATTACTTAGAGAAAGGCGGGAACCCGATGTGTCAGCGACATTTTTGACCTTCGTGTACCTCGCCGAATGTTCTAGAATGTTCTGTGCTGCACGGCGCTGCTCGGCCATATATCGCCGATGGTTCATGGCGACGAAACATTGGAAGAAAATTTCAATATATACATTGAAATTAGTCTCGATGTCCCGGTGCTTAAAGAATGGCGATCACCCGCGCAGTCTCTGATCATTTGCGAACTACTGGCGAATTGTGGCGCTGCCCAATTTTGTGCATCGCGAAAGCATCGGTAGGTTTTAAAAACCCTGTGGGACCATAGAATTAGGTAGCCAATGACGTCCCAGAAAATACGAGACATTGACCCAATGTTGTTCTAGTGTTGGGCCAGCGTCATAGACGGCGGACAAACATTAAAACAACTTTGGGTCAATATCTCGTGCTTATTGGGGTGTGTGTGATATTCTTCATGTTCGTAACAAAAAAGACAATATTCATATTTTTACAGAGCCACAGTTATAATAATTGCATATATTATATGCCAATCTATTATTAAAAAAACAAAATTGTCGTTTGATGGCCACAATAAAATAGTAAAACATCTAGTCACTGAAACGTGTGATAGATGTTTTTTTTAAATTATATTTTCTTACTAAAACAAATTAGGTGAGAAGGGTATTTTTTTTTAGCAAATTGCAATTTTGCGCTTGTAGTTACTGTGGTATTTTGTATGTATACATTTGCCACCAGTGGCTATGTTGGTACAAGCTGCCCGATTGAAGTGAGATTATGTCCCCTACCCTTTCTAATCACACCAGGACTGTACTTAACAATGAGACAACGCTATCAGAATCCAAGCTGGAAGAGTCTATCATTACAGATGGAGACTACACTAGCAGAATCCATCACTACAGGCATTCCGATGGAGACTACACTAGCAGAATCCATCACTACAGGCATTCCGATGGAGACTACATTAGCAGAATCCATCGTTACAGATACTCTGATGGAACAGGTTCTCACTGTAGGCGTTCTTTCAATCTTCTGGCTTTATGTCAACCTAGTCGATGGGTTCATCATCTTTGTCATCAGGACATCTAATTCCCTGAGAGAGAACAACCAGTATCCAGTCCTCACTGGCTACATCATATCTGATATGCTGATGTGCAACCTAAACATGATAATGTTGATACCTCTACTGATAGCAGACGACATAGACATACTCCCTCGTGGATACTGTCCTGTGATTTCTACGTTGATCGGCGGTGCCGTGTTCACCAACATATGGATGATAGGCTACTTGGCATTTGAACGTTACATGTACTTTGTCCGGCCACTCAAGTACCCGAGGTACTTCACCAGCACCAAAATTCTACTGGTCAACATTTTCATGTACACTATCGGGTTTTCTGCATCTTTGGTACTCACACTGACTGCAGGTCGAGAATTAGCGACATCTACCTTGACGTGCAATGCTCCAGAGGCACATGCCCAGAAGGTCAATGTTGTGGTTTTCTTTATATTCTGGATACCTTCCGGTTGTACAAGCATCATATCCTTCATTCGTCTACGCTTGGTAACGTCCAAACACAGCACCCAAGTTGCCACACAATTTCCAAATGCTGATAATATGCCTCATCATTATATCAACCCTGCTCTCGTCTGGAAGAAAACAATTAAGACGGTGGCTCTGGTATCTGGAGCCTTCTGGATCTCTACAATGCCAGCTGTCCTTATTAGAATTGGGATTTATGCATTTGGTTTTACAGGCCAAGACGCAGATAGCAGGGCGAATGTGGTTGTGTTCGCTTTATCTAGAGGGTCGTTTTTGCTTCTGACTTCGCTATCTAGCATTTTAAATCCCATCATCTACCTGACTTTACAAAAGGATTTGCGTGAAGCCATGCTGAAGTACATAAAGCTATAATGTACGGAGCTGACGACGGTGGGCTACAAAGTTGCAGATGTACCTTACAAGTTGGGATTTGATTTTTTTTACAGGAAGGAATTGAAAAATAAAGTTAATTAACCCTTAAACCGCCAAATTGTTCAATTTGAATTTTCACCCGCTTGAAGTTGTGTCTCGCTGACGCGATCCACAACTTCAAGTGAGTGAAAATTATTCAGATTTGACAAAATGGAGGTCAACTTTTTTCAAATATTACTGATTGATGTCACATTTTATCTTTAACATGTTTAAAAGGTGGTAGGCCTACCTAATGTGCTAATAAAAAATGATAACCCGAATATATGCGGCACCGGCGGTTGAAGGGTTAAGCTATTAATGGCGTACGTAAAGTGCAGGGGGATTGCCATTCGAAAGGACGCACAACACGAAAAGCGACAAAAGACGAATATAGATATAGACATAGATAGATTATTACCACACTCGTGCTCATCACAATCCTCTCACTATGGATGACGAAGGTGGGAAGTTATGCCTTCCATTTGGAATCCAGATTAGGTTTGAAAATAAACTTCAAAATAATTATTCTGTAGCATAGTTTTGGCTTTGTAATAATGAAACAATGTAGATTTTCAGAAGGCCCTGACTGATTTAACCCCTTTAAACGCCAAATTATTCAATTTAAATTTTCACCCAATTGAAGTTGTGTCTCGCTGACGCGATTCACAACTTCAAGTGGGTTAAAATTATTCAGATTTGATCAAATGCAGGCCAACTGTTTTCAAATCTTGCTCATTGATGTCACGTTTTCTTTAACATGTTTAAAAGCTAATATGTAATGTGTTAATAAAAACGAACATAATCGGGCCTGGTGGTTAAATTGTATTTCTATTTCTATTTATAGGGTCTATACTGTACATTTGGTGATTTCCGCGTGTTAATTTTTTGCGAATTTCCGATATTAGGACTTTTCACGAAGTTTAGAATTCGGGAATTTCCATTTGTCTTTAGTAGCGCTATTATCCGGTAATACATATTTTTGCGTGATTATTAAATTCACGAATTCGTCCTCCTCGCGAAAATTGAAACCTCGCGAATATTACCAGATCTACATTATAAGATTACCTGAATAAATGAATATGCACATCTGCTGACATCTGATTGTAACGCCATCTACCGAATGTTCTTGACTGCACGTCCTCACCAGGTGTCTCTGGGTCATGAAACAACGTGACACTGCCATAGAACTGCCATAGAAAACACCGTTGTATTTGCTAATTAATGAGGCAAGTTTGTAGTACGCGGCACATCCTTAAAATCTTGCTTAATCCATGGCACGGTTTAGGAACCGTAGGATAGAAATAATACATTTCAAGTATATTTGAGACACTTATCACACTATATTATTATGGCATCAAGACCATAAAGGTACGTAGATCACATATCTATTCTTATAATTTACAAAATTAGGCTGTTAACGGATATAATGCTGTGTAATTGAAATGCCATTTCTAAATTTTAAGTTTTGATATGAACTCCTCCAGCCGTGCTATGGTAAGCCAATTATGCCATAAGCTATTAGCACATTTAAAATGAGGTGTGAATTACAATCAATTAATTATAATTTGTATGGTGTAGGCTCTGCAACAGAAAAGGTTACTACACAATTGGAGGCACAATAATATATGAAATATTAATTGAATGAAAGTGTAGAGTGGACTTTTTTACTGTTTTTCTCATACCCCTCCCATATGTGTGGACCTTATTACAATATCCAGAGCTCTAAAATTGCTATTGCTTTTGTCATCTCAGCTATTTATATCTATCTTCAATTTGTAACTTGATAATACATAGATTAAATTAATTACCTGCATTTTATTAAAAATTTGATATTTCAACAAAGTATCTGTGGTCATTTTTTAAATTGTCTTGTTTTTTTATTTCTTTGTTGTGCTGCTATGTTTTTTCAAGTGTAAAATTCTTGAAAAATTGCATAGATAGTGTTTGACTGTCTGCTATTATCTGCAGTAGGCCCTATGCAGTTGTACCCCTGTGCAAATCCCAATAAAGCTGAAAAAGGGATACATTGATCAATATTTAGATCACTAGATATGTGGGAATTTTTTTTTACTATTCATAAACAATAACAATATTTATAAAAATAAAAACAAATCTGCGATCTAGTATAATAGTATTAAAAAAATTATAAAAAAGTATTATATAATTTCATATCAAATTTCATTTCCTAATAAAAAAATAATAACTAAAATTTGATGGTGTTAGTGAAGTAACATGAAAATAATTTATAAATTAAACAATTTGTTTTTTTTTGCTTCAGGAATATGCTATGGATATAACATCATGTCATCCCCAGAATCACCAAATACTGTTTTTACAATCCTCAGAACAAGATTTGAGAAATGTTAGTTCTTTCTTTAAATTTTATTTTTGAATTCGGAAATATATTCTTTATTATAATTATACGAAATATGTGATTATGTGTGCAGAAGACATAAATAAATAAAAATATATGATGTGCAGATGTAATATCATGAATTTTATTATATGTATTATTATATTAAAAATATACATATATAACTCGTAACATAATATACATACATTGAAGGCCCAGAACTGGTTGTATATGATGATGCATGCAATCTGCATGCCTATTGTTTGAATAGAGGCCCAGTTTTTTTATGCACACCAGATTCATGACAGATCGTTTTCACTGGAAAAATCATAGAGGTATGCTAAATCACTAATTGCTTTCACATTTTTATTGTATGCATATAAGAAGTTTTTAGCTGATCTATGCAGCCAATATTAAAAAATAAAGTAAAACCTGAAATACCAGACATTAATATAATGGCTAACATTCACAATTTACAGTCTATTATTGTTGAACAAGCAAATAAAGTGATTAAAATGGTCAAAATATCATTTGTTATAAAGCCACTAATCTTTTGGTTTAACCCTTTCAGGCCCTAATTTACCATTGTCATCTTCATCCACTACAATCCGCCAATTGCTGTCGCAATTCTCGACTTGTAGTGGATGAAGATGATTTGATGTGGTTTAAAAATTAAATAAAATTGCTATGTATTGGTAAGCTAGTTTCATGTAAATTCTCATTCTAAAACCCCTAGCTGTAGGGAAACTAGGTTTGTTTTCAGGGATGTAAAAGGATGCTTTAATGCATCGTGAGGGCCTTAAGGGTTAAATGAGAAATCACCAGCTTCACATATACACCAGCGAGATATACATCAATCCATAGTAGTAATCATGCAAGTAAATTTTAAACTTTGAAGTTATTTTCTTCAAATGTTTGTAATTGAAAAATTGTGTAGGGGAGACCGGGGCACAACGGGTTAGCTAACTTAAAACTACCACCCAAACATGTCATGTGACAAATTCCAACTTTTCTGTTAAGTTATTTAACCACAATCTACACAGATTAATATAGTAAAATATTACACCAAGGTATATTTGTCATAACCAGATATTTTAAGAAATTATAAATTGACGTGGTATTCCATTGTGCCCCGGCTATTGGGGCACAATGGAATACCAGTGTTCCACCCAAACATGTCATGTGACAAATTCCAACTTTTCTGTTAAGTTATTTAACCACAATCTACACAGATTAATATAGTAAAATATTACACCAAGGTATATTTGTCATAACCAGATATTTTAAGAAATTATAAATTGACGTGGTATTCCATTGTGCCCCGGCTATTGGGGCACAATGGAATACCAGTGTTCCGTTGTGCCCCGGTCATCTTCATGAAAATATGTAAAAAATATATGTATGATCCACCACCCCACCCAGGTCACTGATACTTTCTGCCATTTTTCAGAATTAATTAATTTACAAAATTTAGGTAGGCTTACTTTGACCTGGCTAGGCATGGTCAAAATGTTATCAAAACTTCCAATAAATATCACCAGCGGATCCAGAGGGGGGGGGGAGTTTAAGCGGTACCGGCTCTCAGTTTTAAAAACTAAGTAGTCAGATTATAAAATATCCCTTTAAATTCAAAATTGGATGGGTGGGTGACCAGTAGGATAAGTGTATGTGTGACCATCAGGATCCCAGGTGTGTGACCATCAATATGAATTTGTGTGACCAGTAGGAGGGGTGTGTGATTAGTACTAGTAGGATGGGTGTTGGATCACTAAGGATGGCTTTGTAACAAGCAGGATAGGTATGTGACCAGTAGTATGACCCGTGTGTAACCAGTAGGACGAGTATAACCAGTGGGGTGGGTCTGTGACCAGTAGGATGGGTGTGTGACCAGTAGGATGAGTGTGTGACCAGTAGGATGAGTGTGTGACCAGTAGGATGGGTGTGTAACCAGTAGGATGGGTGTGTGTTCAGTAGGATGTGTGTGTGATCAGTAGGATGTGTGTGTGACCAGTAGGATGGGTGTGTGATCAGTAGGATGGGTGTGTGACAAGTAGGATTGATTTGTAAGCAGCAGGGTGGTTTTGTGACCAGTAGGATGGGTTTATGACAAGTAGGATTGGTGTGTGAGCAGTAGGCTGGGTGTGTGACCAGTAGGATGGGTTTGCGACAAGTAAGATAAGGGTGTGTGTGACCATTAGGATGGGTGTGTGACCAGTGGTATTAGTGTGCGTGACCAGTAGCACGGGTGTGACCAGTAGGATGGGTGTGTTATCAGTAGGATTGGTATTGGATCAGTAGGCTGGGTTTGTGACCAGTAGGATAGGTATGTGACCAGTAGGATTTGTGTGTGACCAGTAAGATGAGTGTGTGACCAGTAGGATGGGTGTGTGACCAGTAGGATGGCTAAGAGACTTGTAGGATGGCTAAGAGACTTGTAGGATGGGTGTGTGACCAGTAGGATGGGTGTGTGTGTGACCAGTAGGATGGCTGTGTGTGACCTGTAGGATGAGTGTGTGTGCCAAGTAAGATGGGTGTGTGTGACCAGTAGAATGGGTGTCAACATGTTTGACCAGCGGGATGAATGTGTGACCACTATGATGGGTGTGTGACCAGTAGGATGGGTAAGTGACCAGTAGGATGGATATGTGACCAATAGAATGGGCGTGTGTGTGTGATACCAGTAGGATGGGTGTCACCATCCTTTCTTTTTCTAGATATTGGGAATTGAATTTCGTTTTTGATAGCTATGAAGTTGAAAATACTTGCAAGCAAAAATCGTACATATTTTCATAGCATTTGACCTCTCTCAGTCCATTTTCAAAGGCATTAGTGAGTGTCCAAATTCACCCCAGTCAGTGGTAAATTAGGACACCTTCACATATCGATGAAAAGATCTATTAAACCGAGAATGCTAACATTTACATTATGCTACTGTGCAACCAGGGCACAATGGACAGCGGGGCACAATGGAATAGGGGTTTTCCATTGTGCCCCATATAAATTTTTAGCTTTAAACCCCCTAATATCACCCACATTGTCAAATGTATTAAATTCAATCTATTCATCTTATTAATTGATCACTTTTGGATGTGGCATCTCATAGTTATAAAAAAAAACTATCTATTTCCATCAAGCTGTAGCCCACAATACAAGCACATAATTTTACATCAAAAAAGCTACAAATTAACATTTACTCGCCACTCAGTCTATTTTTTTCTTTTCGATTGAAAATTTGAAATGAGGAAAGTAAAGCATATAGAAGGCACAACCTCAAAATAAAATTTATTCATCCTGTGTCCCTGCTGATCAGATACAACAATATTCCTTTGTGCCCTGGTATTCTATTGTGCCCCGCCTTCTCCTACTCCATCACATGTCTGTTTATGCTGTTAGTGCCATTTTTAATCCACATTGAAATCATTCTGCAAAGACATAATTGATAATATAATTACTTCCAGCCCTTTTTCATGCTTATTTATAATTCTTTATTTTGTTGATGCAGAAAAGATACACCTGGTTGATTCATATTACATGACATTGGGAAAATAGTTATTCATGAAAAGCTACTACTTAATTTCAATTGGTATTGTATTAATAAACATTATTTGGTATTTTCACTTTAGGCTGTTCATCAAGCTATAACTTGAAAAGTTATGTACAACACAAGGATCTGAATTCGCAGGTAGCAGAACAGAGAAATGCTACAATTAAAAAGCTACGCAGCAGCGTTTCGTACATGGATTTTGAGAACACAAAGGTTCATTTGAGACTTTTCTTTTGGTTCCGATCACGTCTGACACTATCTAAATTGGGAAATGATGGGGACATTCAGTATTCAGAATTGTTTGAAAAGTTAGCCACAGTTTATCGTTGACATTGTATATATATCTTTTGATTCGAGTGTAGAATGGCATACAGTGTATCAGTAAAAATGTTATATCATAGAAATTGTAGTACTTGGGCAATATATTCTGCAGTTTAAAAAATGCACATGATACAGTTTATGAAAGACATGTTAGTAAAATTACATAAGGCGGATATAAATATTTTATCACTTTTATGTATGAAATGACATTGATGTACTCACAGTCGATGTGTTTTACCATACAATCTGTTGTAGCAATTTTGCTAAATGTGAGCGTTGTCTCTTATATCTGAATAGTTTTTTGATGTTATCGACACAGAATGAGTTCTGGAAAAATCAGATCATTAAAAAAATTAAAAATGTGCTCACTGAAATATTTATAACAAGTACCAATTTTTTGTTAACTCATCAATAGTAATAACAGTTCAACCTAATTCATTTGTGATCTTTGTAATACTAACAGTCTCAGAAAACATAAATAGCGAATCACTTACTGCCGTAAGAAATTCTACAAATAGTACAACAAATACTCCACAGTCGATGCCATTTTTCTGCTTTGGAACCTAAAAATAATTTAAGCAATTACTTCATGTAGTTTGAAATCAAATGAACATAGATTAAATATAGTTATCTTTCTCATGTATTATTATGAATAAAAGTTTATCTGATTACATTGGTGAATGATTTGTTGTGAGATGTAACAAACTGACTTCATAACGAAATTTTACTTCTGTGTGCAATGCAGAAAATACATACGTCTGGATAACATATTGTGATTTTAGGTGGCGCTTCCCCCTCCTGCTTGTACTTGTCTCTTACATATCTGCAAAAATTACATGGGAATGTTATTGTAACAGATCAAATTACTTGAAGCTAACTTTTTTCATGATTATTATTATTGTTTTTTTTTAATTATGGCTACTACTCTCTCATTTTATGCTACTACCATAGGTTTGTAAATGTGGATGCATACATCACTGCTTTTTTTACAGATGCTCTACATTTTATTTTATTCCACATATAAAGTTTATTGCATCAGACACAAATCTCAACTAGAATAATTGAATTGTATTGATTTAAGTTTTCAATTCAGGATTCAAATATCAAAGTGAATATGATATGGGCAATTATGTCAGTGAAATTGTTACACATTTAATATATCTTTTGTATTATTGGTCCATCTCATGAGTCTGATATTGATGTTTGATTAGCTTAATTAAGCAAAACTTTTTTTTTAACGCACTGCTGTCGAGTACCCGTACTTGAGGAACACTTATTTTGAAAAGTCTCATTGCCAAAAGTTTTTGAGTACCGGTATGTAGTATCAAGAACCTTCATTGGTTATAGAATAATTACCTGGTGAAGCAGCTGTCTATTTCCCTATTTCTTGAACCAAGTGAGCACAACACTAATAGTTTGGCAGAGTTTGGAAAAAAAAGAACCAGTGTCCAGTGTGACCAATACATGTAATTTTGCTCTAGCAAAAATTATTCACATTATCTGAAGAAGCATATATTGGAATATATATGTAATAGAATATATTTTGTTATTTTATAAGTAACATATTTTTATTTGCCTACAACTTAAAGGGACATGCCCACGCTGAAATCATAAAAAAATAGGAGATTTTATTTTGGCTTTTTAATATGACCATATGATGTAAACATGTCCATAGACTATAGAACTGCAGCAGAAAAATTTAAAAACTTTTGCAGTTCTATAGTCTATGGACATGTTTACATCATATGGTCATATTAAGAAGCCAAAATAAAATCACCGATTTTTTGATAATTTTAGCGTGGGCATGTCCACGGAAACGTTAAATACCCACCGCAGACAGACAGGGGTCATGAATACATCACATGATCCTAATTCAGCTCCTCGTGACCACTCACCGACACCTTCGAAATAATAGTCTGTGGGTTCAAGTGAGCTGTAAAAGTGTATAATATAAGTTGATTAAAGCAATGGTCTGTAGGTATCGTTGACATGACCGAAACATCTTACAAAGTTCAACGTTTGACTTGGCTGTACAATTGATATTTCTGTAAGAAAATAACAATTTTCTCAATCAAGTGTGAAGTTAACTCATCAAGTAGTTGTGAGGTGATAGTAAAAAAGATGCAGATTGAACTTACTTTGGGCTATATTTTAATAATTTTTGGGTGAATTGGCTTGGGATGGCTATAATCTTACGCCCATCTGTACATTGGTCCAGGTAATACCTGAAAATAAGTGAAATTATTAGTTGTACATCACATTTTTATTTTACACTTAAATATTAACATCTCAAGCTCTGAGCTAATAAATTTAAATTTTTAGTCACTTAAAATTGTGTGTCGCTACTGCTCCTATTGCTCCTGGAACATGGTAAATTATCATTATACCTCAGATTAAATAAAGATATTCATCCCGGAAATATGTAAAAGGTTTAATGGGTAAAATTGTATAAAAATTGAAAAGCATGTACATACCTGATGAATACATCAACACAGGTGTCATTTAAGTAGCGATTTTTATTACTTATTCTGTTCAGGTCATCTTTTAGGACATTGTATGATCGATAAGAGCCCAACCTGAAAGACGACAAATAAATGATTGTGCTAATATTAGAATGCTTTTATATTTTGGAATTTGAACTTGCAAGACATCTAGTGATTATTGTACATGCACAAGATGAAGTCACTGTGATTCTTTATACTGTACAGTGCTGGTTTAATGTTGGTTCAGCGTCATGAGGTGTTCACATAGAATTACATGTAAACATAAAAATGTTGTAATTTAGTTGTTTTTATTGTGCTTTACGCCTATGTCAATACCTTCTTGTGGCTTCATCGGTCTGCGCCCTGGTTTGTATCCTCGTGACTGCAAAGATGATATGACCTTATAGAGACACTGATGCTGTCAATTGAGTTCAGTGACAGAAAGTAATATATTTTAGTTTGTTTACAAAGTGAAATTGTGTAAAGTAAATACATTATCACTACATCAATCTACCACGTGGTTGTATACGTAATCAGTATCTGTAAACTATGTCAATGTCATAAAAAATACTGGTACACCATATCACAATTTATGTATTATTAAATGATATGAGTGATTGACAAATGACTAACATGGTCAATGATAAATAAAAATAAAGGCATTGTTACATTTCAGTTTACGTAACATAATATGTAACAGTAAATTATATATGATATAATATATAATGGTATGACAGGAATATAACTTTTATTACTTTATATTGATCAAGAGACTAGCTTGTACCTGGCAAAATGTCTCTGTCTACCAACAGGTACCACATCTTATTGCATTTTAACAATTCCATTATGCCTTTAATACCAGCCCCATACAGTTTAACCACATCATCTTCTATTACCCGCAGTCCCATTTCCATAGACATTGCTATACATTTGATAGCACGTTCATCTGCAAAAGTCCACAATCATTATTTTTGTCACACACAAAGTCAATGGCTTAGCCTAATTTCTCATAATTTACACATCTGATTATTGGTTACAATAAAAAGTACATGACTTCATAAACCATATTTTATGTCAAAAGTTATTACTTGTATTAAACAAGACATACCCAATTCAAAATCAGCACCAAACAGCTTCACTGCTGTTTTGTATCTGTCCTCAATAGTTGTAAACTATATATGAAAGAGAAAAATAAATCTGCATTTCCGTTATTCATTATTAACATTTTTCTTTCCATGTGTCACATTGGTTAATAATATCTGATGTGGAAACTACAGTATAAGAAAATGTATTGCTTTGATAATTTATTTTATTCACTGTCCATGCATTATGTTGTGGGCGTGTTGAATGACAACTGTAATAAGAAAGTTTCAATATGATTTCAGACATTGTATTGTGATCAAATGCACCCATGAAACATAACATAAGAAATGTATAAAATGATTAAATTCGCTCACTACGGGACTTGTTTGAAATGATTGTGATTTTTCGACCTGCCTTCAGCAAGTCTTTATCTTGCAGTGATAAGGAGGGTGATTAGGCTCTATGGTGCTCACAGAATGATGTGACCTTGTGACCCGAATCACCCTCCACGATCAAGATCTGTTAAAGGCAAGTTCCAAACTGAGTGAAATGTAATCTCATTGTACATGAATTTTAGAAACAAGTTTTAGAATGACATATTCTCTAATAAGTTAAGAAATGTCTAGCCCGAATAGTAATAGTAATGTGGTAGATTAACTGTTTAGGCTTACATGTTAAACTTCACTTAGATATATATAGATATAAAATATAATAAGTTATTTCCTAATATAATGTATCACTCACTGTGTCTGCCAATTTGTCTATGTTAAGCATAACATTGCAAAATGTGTGCGATTTCAAGGCCAGTGGCTGCTCGGCTATGCATTGTATCAAGTCATCAAATGGGCCGACAGGGACCTTGCCCTCTGGTGCATACTTTATTAATCTGCGAATTATATTAATGTCATGTGTGGAGATAAAGAGTGCATTTGAAAGCCAAATCATTCATTATCGTTATTAAAACAGTTAGAAACTTATGAATAGTCATACCTTTTATTCACACGGGAATAATCGATTGAAGGCTCAGCTAAACCTGATTCGTTTTTTTGCATAATTTTTTGTATTAGGCTTGATAGTCCGTCAATATCTATTTGCTGTTGTAAGAAAAATAATTTTTTTAATTTCACTTTTTGTAACTTTATTTGTTCTAATTTTTATGTATAAATCGACAATTTAGAAAAAGATTGTTTATTTAAATTTTTAGTAAACTTACCTTATTAATGCAAAAATCTATCTGTTGAATAATTTTCTGGGAAGAGAAAAAGAAAGTGTATGAACAAAAAGGTATAAAGGAATATTGCATTTGCCATTTTTAAATGTACCAATAGATATATATGAAACAATTATCATATGGTCATTATCAGCTTCCCTGGTTATGGCAATCACGAAAGGTGATGGTGACTCTCAGGATAGCAGTGACACGACCAATATGTTATACACATTCAATATATGGAGTACAATAAAATAAAAATTATGCACACATAGTATTTCATGTAAAATATGATTTATTCATGAAATATATATATACAAGTAGTTACACACTGCGCACAGTGACATTACATAGTGTAGAGCTAAAATATAAATAATTCGGAACTCCTCTGCTACATAACGATGTTTATGTTTTTGTAATGTTCATAACTAACTCACAGTCGCATCACTTTTGCCTGATGTTAAGTCCCTTATTTTCTCAGTTGTGATGTTTGTCGTTGTCTCGGCTGTCACATGTGCTGCTGTTGTTGTTGTTGACTGAAAAGACATGTTCAAGATGTGAAGAATTTGTACATCATAAAAAACATCATGTCCTCATTTAACTATGGTCAATAACATTATAATCTGAACATTATTTTGTTTGCTAGGAACACAGTTGTTCGTAAAGTAGCATGCCCTACTTTTGTTATGATAACCTTAAGACCGAGACAAAAATGGCTATAATTTATATAGTAATTAAAGTACTGTTCATACATGTAGCTAACTCACTGTCGCATTATTTTTGCCTGATGTTATGTCCTTTATTTTCTCAGTTGTGATGTTTGTCGTTGTCTCGGCTGTCACATGTGCTGCTGTTGTTGTTGTTGACTGGAAAGACATGTTCAAGATGTGAAGAATTTGTACATCATAAAAAAACATCATGTCCTCATTTACCTATGGTCAATAACATTATAATCTGAACATTATTTTGGTTGCTAGGAACGCCGTTTTTTGTAAATTAGCATGTCCTACTTTTGTTATGATAACCTAAAAGCTGAGACGAAAATGGCTATAATTTATATAGTAATTAAAGTACTGTTTATAACTAACTCACAGTCGCAGCATTTTTGCCTGATGTTATGTCCTTTATTTTCTCAGCTGTGACGTTTGTCGTTGGCTCAGCTGTCACATGTGCTGTTGTTGTTGTTGTTGACTGAAAAGACATGTTCAAGATGTTGTGAAGAACTTGTACATCATAAAAAAACATCATGTCCTCATTTAACTATGGTCAATAACATTATAATCTGAACATTATTTTGTTTGCTGGGAACACAGTTGTTCGTAAAGTAGCATGCCCTACTTTTGTTATGATAACCTAAAGACCGAGACAAAAATGGCTATAATTTATATAGTAATTAAAGTACTGTTTATAACTAACTCACAGTCGCAGCATTTTTGCCTGATCTTATGTCCTTTATTTTCTCAGCTGTGACGTTTGTCGCTGGCTCAGCTGTCACATGTGCTGTTGTTGTTGTTGTTGACTGAAAAGACATGTTCAAGATGTGAAGAATTTGTACATCATAAAAAAACATCATGTCCTCATTTAACTATGGTCAATAACATTATAATCTGAACATTATTTTGGTTGCTAGGAACGCCGTTTTTTGTAAATTAGCATGTCCTACTTTTGTTATGATAACCTGAAAGCTGAGACAAAAATGGCTATAATTTATATAGTAATTAAAGTACTGTTTATAACTAACTCACTGTCGCATTATTTTTGCCTGATGTTATGTCCTTTATTTTCTCAGCTGTGACGTTTGTCGCTGGCTCAGCTGTCACATGTGCTGTTGTTGTTGTTGTTGACTGAAAAGACATGTTCAAGATGCTGTGAAGACATAAAAGTCATTATAATTTAAATACAAATTCATTATTATGTAAATAATTATATAATTATTATAGATGTTGAATTTGATGTAGTACTTACATTATGATAACCTACATTTATATAAATAACAATGTCGATTGGTTTTTGGCTAATTTAAGTAATCCAAAAACTAAGTCATATTATGTTGCATTTTTTGCTAAAATGAGTTGTTTAAAATGTTATAAAAATTGTTTCTCACATAAATATATGTAGCCGGGTAATGGATATTTGCTGACAATCATTGAGAACACGAACATAATATACAAATATTAATCCAATCATAATGTCAACATCATTTTTTTTAATTAATATGCTACTGTACTTACTGATAAAATACTTGTATTCTCTTTTATTTTTAATTCATTAATAATCTCACCTTCACA
This sequence comes from Flabesymbios commensalis, assembly GCA_964017125.1. Classification (NCBI taxonomy): domain Eukaryota; kingdom Metazoa; phylum Annelida; class Polychaeta; order Terebellida; family Flabelligeridae; genus Flabesymbios; species Flabesymbios commensalis. The sequence goes on along the minus strand of OZ024914.1, from coordinate 53,784,311 downwards.
TAGGAATCTCTCCAGCTGTTGTAAAAAATTTTCAATGAAGATTTCCCCAAAGTACTGTGTTTACATCCATCTAGAATAATCATGATAGCCCTCATGTAGACAATCATATATATAGGTGAGGTACATCTACTAACATTGCCACACAAAATTAATATTGAAGGAATTTTATTCAGCAGTAAAATTTCAGAGATAATTCCACCAAAAGGTTCATAAATAAAGTTTCACAGTATGCTAGCTACACATTTTTTTCACACATGCAACACCAATAATAACATTTATAGGGCTTTTCGATACCTTTCCAATTCAATTTTCAACTAGTACTATTACACTTAATATGCAAACTCATTGCTTGCTTTTTTACCAGTTAATCAAACTATTACAATTCTAGCTTATCTAATTTAAATTTCCATGACCTGTCAATTAAGGGTTAATAGAAATGAATTGTGAGACTAATATATATTATTCTGCATTATAACTAGGCCTATCATACATGTATAAGTATCATATTTCCAATTCTTATAATAATACACGAACAACCTTAATTTTGCTAAATCACTGTATGTACTTTTTATTATCAACTAATAATTAACAACCATATCTTGCATTTTATCGTCAAATCCTCAACATCAGTTATGAATAGTACATAATATATGTGGCAATTTATTTTATTCTTTGAAAATTAATAAAATTAGTAAGTAATCATTTTTTTAAAATAAATTTACCTTTCGTAATTTTTTCAGATGGGGCAATGAATGGTGTGTCTACAGGCCACCAATGTGGCTTCTCTGTGTCATGACCCCAAACACATCTTCTTTTGGCTGAAATGTGCAAGTAGTCACATAAGAAGAAGAACAAATATATACATTTTATATAATCATTATTAAAGTCAAATCTTTTCAAAAAATATACTTCATATAATCATTTTGTAATCATTTGGTGAAACAAAACCCAATATTAGGATTTTTTCGGTAGATCTAGATCATTACAGGGTGCTGTGATGTTATTAAAAAAAAAGATGAAAACAAATTTCATTTGATGTTCATAATGCATATTCCAAAAATTATATTTACTAAAAGTTATTTAAAAATGCAGAGACAAAGTGTTTGTAGAGACACATAGGAATATTTACATTTTTATATAGTAGAAAATACAATATATAAATCAAATATACTATTATGTATTAAATACTTTTTCAAATAATTAACGGAATGAGCTGTACATGTATATAAATTTTACAATAATGTTGAGTTCACCAAAATACAAATAATTTACAGATTTAAAAAGTTTAATTAATAACTTCTAAATCATACAAGGGTTTCCTAGTTGACTGCATATTTGTCTCAAATTGTCAACTTTCAATTTTGATGCATCTAGCGTTGAATCGACAGTGTAGGGAATCAATGTCTCTGGATCTGAAATGGAAATAAATGAAGGTTAACGCAGTAAAAAATGTCAATTAAATAAAGAATTGTCCTTTATCTTAATATTGGAGCAGAGTACGGATTAATATACATTTTTTTGAATGAAAACAAAAAGACAAAAAAATTATTACATGTAATTCTTGTTTAATAAGTCATTAATTGACATAATGCCAATAAAATAAATCAATATTCAAACTGATGTGAGAAATTCATAATTTCAAATAATATCCGCAATGACCTTCCAAACAGGCATATACTACATGGCATAACAGACAAATTAATTTAAATTCATAACATTTTGTTTTTCTTTACCAGGCTTACTATGAGAAATGTTCTTATTTTATAATCTCATGAATTTTTTTATATTTTAATTGCAATTGTACACATCCACTGCTTTTTTGTAATTGTCCAACAAATTTTGTTGTCATAGTAATGATCAAAATTGAAAAAAAAAACTCACTACTATCAGATGACGGCTTCTCATTTATGATTCCATCTATCATCAACTGCCGCACTGCTGGCGTATTCATCGATTTTGTAACTTGCGAATGACCTTTGGAACAAAAATGTAATTTTTTATTAAATACTACAATAAAATCCCCACCTCATGCACCCCGTCACATGAAAATGTTATGTATTAAGCCTACACAGGTTTAAAAATAGTTCTTCATTTATTCTGTCCGCATTCCTCGTATGTAATGTTTTTAAATATAAATAATATATTTTCTAGGCTTATATTTTTGCTATCGTTTCATCTTTAATCACGTGTAGGACTGTTAAGCATAAAGTTAAATTGTACATTTTTATAAATAATTTTAAAATCAGGTAATGGTATACAAGACCACATACAAGAAAAATTATGTAAATAAACATGTGAAAAAACTTCTGCTTCAATAAATAAAGAACCATACTATTCAAATTGGAATAACGTAATCATTTTGATGATAATGTCATACCTGAAACAACAATTTCACCTTTCTCTGCTGCAAATAATGCTAGTGGTGGCAAGAAAGGCTCGTTGTCAACCAACTTCTTGATCTGTGTTTATACATTATAATGTCAGTCCAATCACTTTTTTATTGGAAGTGATGAATGGAAGTGATGATGATTGTTTAAATATCAATATTTGCAGATGTTTGGGCGCAAAATTAATAAAATATGAGTGATTTCTAAACACTGAAATGTGGTTCACGGTATAAGTGATTTAAATTGCATACAATAATAAATAGTAGGGTAGGGTTTGAAAAATGGAAATTATTACAACAAACTTAAGCCGCTGTTATAGGCACTTGTAAATTTATATTACAATCTAACCATCCATCCATCAAGATTCTCCTGTCCCAGCTCAGCCTTTATGTGCCCAAAGGTCAGCTAAAACCCCATTCATTTTATTAACAGGGGGTGGTGAGGGAGAGCCCTTCCCCCTCCCCCCCCCCACCTCCGTAGCCCCGTTATAAGCCATATGAGACATAGGCCCCTATGTTTTCGGCGGGGAATTCCAGTTTACCCCATCCACCTCCACCCCCCCCCCCCCGTAAGTACCTACTCTGGATCCGGCACTGCAAATGGACATATATTGAAAATTTGCTGTTGAGATTGATGCAAATATTATACTAAAAACACCTACACTTTGCCGATTTCCAGACAATTTTTTTATATTATGTATTATTAATATAGTATAATTACAACTTTTAATGGCTACCTGCATCAATAGCGTTATCTTACAAAGTGCAGTGAGATGGCAATAGAAATGCAAATTTTTCATAAGGATGTCAGTAAGTGCAAAATATCCAACTTTCATTATTTTTTGCGAACAAAGTGGCATTTCATTATGACTTTCAATACATTTTTTTATATTAAATTCTAACCTGGTTTTTCAGTCGTTTGTATTTTCGAAATGCAAGAACCTTCCTGCTTGTTTTACTTGGTTTTCGCTGCAACATATTAATTTAGACATTGCTAAATCCAGATGAACAGATTGACTATTTCAAAATTAAGACATGGATTAAATTATAAATTAAAACAACAAACTGCCCTCTATTTTTGTTAATTTATCATGTCATAACCGTGGACTGGGATGAATAAAAGACACTTTTAATAGTTAATGGGAGTTGCAAAATACAATTTATGTCGTTTATACTCACATTAGCATGACCAATTATTTTAGTTTTTGCTTTCACCATCTGAAAAAACAAATTGCATAGATTTTAACTCGATCAGATAACAACTTTATAAAAAAAAATCCAATATTCTGGGGATATCATCCATCATCACTTATCATTTTCTAGTATTTCACTATTAATTTTCTTCTATTAATGAATTTATTATCACCAATAATCACAAATGTGGGCATGGCAGTGTTGCTGATCATTTGTTTACCCTGCAAACACGATTCGTTAAAACAATGCAGAGTTAATTTTGGGCCGACGTCTAAGACGGCGGGCCAACATTAAATCGGTATTGGTTTATTGTGCTGTGCTGGCTGGGTACACTGAGCCATTTCAGTAGTATCGAGACACAGCTTAAAGTGTGTGAGAATCAATTTTGTCTAATTTATCGCTTCAAGGGTTGAATATAATTTATATGATCACGAGCCAAGACCCAGGTGAATAATATTAACCACATGTACATAACGAGTTCTCGTCAAAAACATTTTATTGTGTTTACTAACTGTATATTTACTTACGTAAATGTTTAATATGATCATTTCAAATAGTTTATAGTCTATCACACAATTAGCTGGATGGCATGCTTTTCGTCCATTTCTCCGTCAAATATCAACCGATTTTCATGAAATTTCGCACAGTAAATTTCCTAGTCATGTCCTAACATCGGTAAAGAAATCGTAAAGTTATATGCAGAATTGCGAAATTTAGACCATTTGACATACATAGTAAATTGAAAATATGACGTCCCTCTATAAACCCATTACACTAATTCTGCAATTTTATTACATGTCAAATGGTCTAGCTTTTGAAATAATAAATATAATTTCTCGAACTTTTTACTGATATTTAATAGGACATGACTTGAAACTATCCTGTACAAAATTTCAAGGCAATTGGTTCAGAATTGACGGAGAAATTAACGATAAGCATGCGCTCCAGATAATTGTGTCATAGACTTCAGTATTCATAGTTTCTGAAATGTCAATATTTAAAATATATGTAAAAAGAATTGTAATCAAAGTATATCTGACTTTAAACGTGTAATAATATGTTGGTGTGACATAGGCATATACTAGCCAGCGACCCGTGCATCCTTATTTTAGACGGACATAAAGTCTAAATGACGGGCAAAAATTGTCAAAATTACACTTTAAAGGAGTAAATGCAGTTATGCAAAAATTGGGAAAAAGACTGGCAATTGTCTAATCCTAGCCAAGACAATGAGGTCTATATTATATCGATTAACATTTTGATACACCTGTTAAATAAATAAAAATACATTGCTCCCGCAAACTAATTTTACGGTGAGCTGTTATTGGTTTTGATATATATGCTCATGATCTGTAGGACATTGTATATATCGCGTAATACACGCCAGACCTGGGTTCAATTCCATTTTTTGTATTCCAATTCCTGATCCAATCCCTTTTTCTTAATTCCGAGGCTAATTACAATTCCCTTATTTTCATTTTTTATAATTCACATTCCAATTCCTAATTTCTAATTCCTGACTTTTTTAATATGCTTTAAAATTATCAGATTTTAGGCACAAAATATTTTATTGTGAGAATAATAAACAACACATTTTATATGCGAGAGCATTTTTATATAAGTAGTAAATCAGTCAGAATCAACAAAACTAATTATTGTGACATGTATTTTAATATAACTTCGTGTTCAATTCTTGGTCATTACATTGGATATTTTGTATAATATTTGTATATTTGTTGTAGCGTAAACAAATCAATAAATAAAGTATTGCGCGAATTTAAAGCTAAACGAATATTTAATGAAAAAAACTAAAACCATCAGTGAATTATTGAAATAGATTATGCGTGTTGTCAGATAATAACAAGTTACATGTCGTTTTATTTTTAAAATTCGTGGTGTTGTATTGTCATGCCAGAGCTAGAAAACTGTCACGGTCAACACCGTGTTATCGTAGCCATACCTCCGCTTCTCCCGCTCTCTGTTACATCACACGTCTTTACTCTTTAATAACACTTTGTATCCCCCGTCATGTTATTATAGTTCATTAACATAATTTAGTGCTTTATAAAATTATTGAACGGAATATCATGATTAAATATATAATTTTATATTAGGTCTCTGTAATATATTGTGATATAATTGTTTTGGTAATTCGACTGGTAATCACATCATAAAATATAAAGACAGACTCAGACAGAAGAATAATTGACTTTAGGACTTAGATGGTAGAGCTAGGCCACCCCTTATCCACCCAGCTCATGCTTGCCAAAAAAACAAAGATTTTATTTTATTATTTTGCCAAATTGAATCGATGAAACATATCAAAACGCTTGGTGTATTCGGTATATATCGTCATCAATAGACTATAGAATTTATAAGTAGGCCTATTATGAAAAAAAAATCGCCTCAATATTTGACCGCTATTTAATATGGGGTATGTACTGTGTATATTATTACTAAAGTATTCAACAGCTCCCGTGTCAATAACTGAAATTATAATTTAAACGATTCACTTTACACGTAAACAGTGTATTTACATTAAACGATAGCACTTTTTTCGAATTTCAAATAGTGGAGCTGTTCAATACCCGCAATTAAATAATATCTAAGCTGCAGAGTACATTTATGTAAATATTTGACTTAAAGTGTTCCATAGAAGCATAAGTGAGCATGATGAGCATGAAACATTCACCAATGCTGGCTCAATACGTGGCCAACATTGCGGACGCCGACAACACTAAAACAACACCGCATGAACGTATCATTTTTACGGGGAGTGCGTTGTCGCTTTCAGAGAACAACGACCGGTCCGGTGTATTTAACACCCCACACCCCTCTGTGACAGGCATGTGCAACCTTCACAATAACTGATCCCCCTCCACTACAATGTGACATTCTTGCATGATTTGTAATTTGAGATTTTTTTACATTTTTAAAAAAAAAGTTCAATTCCTTTTTTAATTCCACCTACTTTTTAATAATTCCAATTCAATTCCAATTTCTTAAAAGTTAATTCCCATTCCCATTACAATTCTTGGAATTAGACTTGGAATTAGGTCTAATTCCAGATCAATTCCGGAATTAAACCCAGGTCTGATACACGCCAGCGTTCTCGAGCGTGTAACATGGGCACATAATATTCTTTCATTATGACAGGTTTCAGTTACCGTAATTTATAAAGAAATGTCCTATAAGATTTAATAACCCTGTATCAATTCATAAATAAATCCACCAGTGGCCAGCATTTTGGTGCCGGATCCCCCCCTCCACTCCCATCTACAACCACCCCTTACCATTTAAGAGCTGCATGGTCTGTGAGATGCATCATTGGCGTCACTATATATTAGACAATAAAAAGTAGACACATTTTCACACATGCACACATTTTTTTGCAGCAGAAGCAGAATGAATAGTATACAATTTTTTCTATATTTTGCCCATACTGGAAACCTTTTAATCAAATTTGAAACAGCGTTCAATGCTTGTTAATAATTATGTAGAGGTTAATGGTAAGTCATTATTACACACCACAATCCACAGATGGTAGGCTATGGGAGTCGTTTACAGCGGCAAACGACTAAGAGCTGGACGTGTTGCTCTCCCAAGCACTGACATTGCATAAAATTAAGATGATAAGAAATAAAATAAATATTTGTTTAATTACTAGTATATCGCATTTTTGTTCAGTTACGTAAATATCACTAGAATTCATAAATTCGAAATTGTTTGCTCCCAAAAGTTAATCAGGTCATTGGCTGACGTAGCTGAGTATGTTTGGCAAATGAAAAGAAAATGTGATGGAAACTTTTCCTGAAACGCACTAACGAGCATTTCTTTGTTAGTGGCCATAGTAATTAAAGTGTTGATGATATGGGGATCAAAATATCACAAAAACAACTCCCCAGTGGTATGTGATGGCTACGTGAACTGAAGTATGAGGAAACCGAACTTGATAGATTAGTAGCTAACTTGAAAAACAAAATTGAAAGCTAAATATATATTTAACAGACATTTTTATTATTTAACAGATAGATTATGTCCCTTCTATTTCTAGAATATTCACAATTCACACGTGTAATACATTTTTTATCACTGTTGTGCTGTAGGTTGTAGATTTTCATACAACACTTTGAGCCCTATTCTCCAAATATTGTCTATGATTTTTTTCAAATAACACATTGAGATATTGAAAATAAATTGGAAGTTCTTTGTTAAATTGCCTATTCGTGAGATCCGGATTTCCTTTAATAACTTAATTTGGGTATTCTGCATTCAAAAATACTGTTTGCAAAGCTCTATTTTGACCCTTTAATTTCTAAAAGCAAAAAAAATAATAACAGTTTTTATGTAAAAATGAAATATGTTTGCGTTATGCTTACACATCTTTAGGCATATAAACTGATATTACACGGGATTAATTTATTAACCCTTCGGTTACTAAGCTGAATTTATATTTAACACACATTTTATCATCTAACACCATGCAATAACGTTTCATTTTGTAAAATATTCACAATATACAATGTCATGTGTATTAAATTATTATCAATATTGTTGATTGAAAGCTTTATGCGACACTTACTGCAGTCCATACTATTTTTCTAGAAATAACATAAAATAAAGGTGAATTAAAGAGCAGATATACAATATTGAAAAGAAATTGCTAACTCTTCATTAAATTGCTGACTAAGTGACATATATAGGGTTCCATGCAAGAAAATGTTAGCTCGTGTTTTTTGTAAAAGTTTTCTAAAGTTTTCACCTTAGAAAAAATGTTGATTTTGTTTTTAAGTGGAACATTTTTGATGTGGATGTGTAGAAATAAGACCAGTGTGTTAAATGTTTGATCCCTACATTTCGATGGAATTACTAGTTTCAACTTTTAATTGTTTGAGAAAAAAAGTTTTACTTACAGGATTGTTATGATTCAAAATTATTTATATTTGCGATAGTTTTTTTTATTGCTCAATGAAATCAGCTCGAATGGGTCTTATAGCGTCGCCCTTACTGATATCAACATGTACAATAAAAATCTTACACGTCTCCAGAACCTATGTTAGGAATATGCGGAAGCGACATTCTTTCTAGTAGGTACAAGTTTACCACCAATACAACACTAAAATTTGAGCTGGAATAGTTTGTCATCAGATCGAAATATGGTATTGTACGTGCCTTCTATAAAATTATATTACATTTTGTAATCAGGGTAATTGTTCTTGCTCTTGAAATTTTAGAACATAATGTATTACCTTTTGTGACACTTTATTACAACAGTCTACACAAGAAATGTTCAGCACACATTAATATCTGACCCATGACACAACCGATCACAGTACAATTCAATGTCCTTCAGAATGTGAACATAGTAGGCCTACAGTTCAGAAATGCGTTTTAGGTCACTTTTTGCCTTCTCTTCTAATAACGGGACATACAATCTAGTCTATGTTCTACCTTTTTCAAACAATTACAAACGGCATTTTTACAGGTCGCAATATGCCATTATTGCATATTGCACACCTGTATATTTGGGTATTATGTATAGAAACGATAAATGTCGAGTTGAGATTCGAACCTTGTAAATCAAATGTGTATTGGTGAAGCTACACGTTATGAGTTGGAATGTAAAGCTACCAGCTCATTTGTTCCTAGCTCCTTTGCTAGCCATGTCTCCAAAATATGCAATTAAAACATTTGCTCGATTCCTAGTTAAAGAAAAGTCATGCGCTTCATAATGATTTTTTTGTATAAATTAATATTGATAGTTTTTTTTATTACAAGTTTAGCATCACAATCAGACGAGTCTTGATTGGACTGAAGTTTTGCATGCGTTAAAGACAACATCAATTTTATTAAAACATATCTCAATAAACAATATTATCGAATATATATGGGACATATTACAAGGGTAAAATAAAATGAATCGGCCTTTAGGCCACTTTTGCGCACATACAGGCTATGTAAGGTGAGATGACACTGCGCTCCGGACACAGGGTTCAAAATTCAAACCTTGGAGGTCTGAGGCCGAGCATGCTACCTCTTGGTCACGGAGGCTCCCCACAATACTCAGTTTTTAGGAGTTGATGGGGAATAAACATTTTTGTTTCTTTCAAACCACCGAAACCGGAAAACGAACCCCGAACTCTAGCGCGAAAGGCAGCGGTGCTAACCAATACCCTAGGGCACCCTACAAGGGTAATAAAAAGCCATATAACAAATTCATGTTCATCTTTCACCTAACATGATGTTTCTAGCATCATTCAACCTGAACATTTATGGAAACATTTTAACTGAACGAACTCGTGAGATCAGCATTCTTTCCAATATAAAGATATTCTTTAATTATAATATTAGTGACCACGGTGATGCTGTGATTAGGCGCAGTAGAATCCTTTTTTCAATGTACGGTGCTTACTATTGTACAGCTTTGAAAGGATATAGAACAGTCGGCTCATGTCTGGTATTCTACCCACTAATTTAAATAACAACCGAATGACGGCGGTGATTGGCTGATCTCATCATGTAACAAGCTGGACCACTCTTCGATTGGTCGGGGGTAGAATACTGGACTTTGTCCGAATAGCCTATATATAGTTAAAACTTTCGCTTTCCGTTAGGATGTACTTCGTTCATTTTCAACAGATTAAAATAATCGCTATCATTAGGCATATTTTTTCAGTCTTTTGAATTCTACAGTTTCCAGATACTGTAATCAAGTCCGTTGTTTCATTTAGCATCATTGATCAATGACAGCTTTGTCATGATAGGCAAAGCGTTGCCCATGCTCAGCTGCGCATGCGGGTGGCAGCGAATCGTGATGATCCACCCACACTAAGCACATGTACATTAAACCACATTAAAAAACTAGCGCTGAAGTTAAATTGTTGTAATAAACATAAAATTTAGTCTTTATCAGCATTGTCTTGTTTACATCCGTATGAGCGGATCTTTGTTCTAAAATATATTCATTGATGAAAGAAGTGAAGTGTTGGTTTAAGTAATAAAAAAAACTTGATAGGGGGCCTACTGTAACAACAGAAGTTTTTTGTTATTACTACTAATAATTTTACTGGTCGTTACCGCTGTGCTCTGGATCTACTATTAGGCAAATTATCTGGTTCTATTCGCTATATGTTTTATATATATGTTTTATAAGTGATTATTTTTAAATTGGCCAGTTAAATATGACAGATCTGTTTTTATATTATATTTGTTAACCCGGCTTCAAACGCGGAGCAGTGGTTTAGAAGTGAAATCGAATTAAAAAAATATTAGCACATGATTATTACTACATTCACGAAGCAAAGGGTTAAAAGTTTCTAAGGTTCTAAGGTTAAGACAAGGCATAATTATCAACTAATTTTAAATCATACTGGTTATAGTGGTTATAAATTATTTTAACGACAATTTCACATATTGTAGCTTTTAAAAAAAAATTATGTTGTTTTTTTTTGGTTAGTTTGAAGAGTTTAATTATATCAAATATATGCAAATAATATTTTTTAAATCACTATATTTGAGTCATTTTGAAACCTATATCGAGACATTTTCATCACAAAATGCATCTATCAACAAAAAAACAAAATCGAAGAATATTAGTAGTAATTTAAGGGACTAAAGGGCTTAAAAAATTGAAATATAGTAGGCCTATCTTTATTTGCTACGTCCAAAATGGTTTCAATGTCATATTATGGTTTTAATGTCATATAATTTGTGATTCGTGCCACTGACAATTGTAGATTTAATCAATAAATGAGCTATTTCCATTTACTATTTTATTTTGTGATTTTATGGGCTAAAGGTTCAAAATCGGGCTTGGCAAACAGCATTTTTTTGAATGAACACTTTAAAATTATGTTCAAGTAGGTTTCAGAACACTTTTACCCCGAAATGCCTTCGTCACTTTTTTCAGAGGAAATACTGCCCAATTTCGACCAGACTATGATATAATCATAGTCGCCGCTAACATCATGTAGTGAAATATATATTACACTACATGATGTTAGCGGCGCCTGTAGTGGCGCGCTTGACGCTCGGTGGCGCCACTGTTAGCAGCGTTACTGTTCTGTCATTCGTTTTATGTTATTGGACTGTCCCATCTTATCGTTCTAACGTTACACTCTTGATATGTAATGTAGAATATGATATTATAATAAATTCAAATATTGACAGTGTATGAAACCTCCCTATAATCAACAAAAAAATAATCTTGTTTGTGTTTAAGATATCTTGTCAAAACACATCCCCATAGGTCTCGTATTAAAACCATACATGCATTGGCCTATATTAGGGACACACCATTTGATATCTGGGGGGGGGGGGGGTAGAAAAAAATTGAAAAAAATAGTTTGTCGCCACAAAAGTTAGAAAAAAAAGTTTGTTGAAAATGTGGGCAGAAAAAGAAAGTTTGTTGTCGAAATTGATGATAAATATGTTGACCAGAAAAAAACACCAAATGGTAACATACATAATAGGGAAAGCATACGACGAAACATAAAAAAAAAATTGTCGGACGTTGATAGCCAAAAAAAAAATATTGTTTTCTCTCGGAGGTATCTAATGGTGCGTCCCTTATAAGCCTATAAGGTCTTACCGTCTTGCCCTGTCTGACATGCCTACATAGGCCTAGTTATTTTGGTCTGATTCAATTTATGTTCTTTAGCGGGAGGGGGGTCCATTCCATCCCGTGGTGGGGTTGGGGGGGGGTGGAGGATTGTTGAAAAAGATATTTTAAGGCAGAATTTTTATTAAATTATTAATTGTCTGAAGGACATGTTATAAATAAATATTTAATGACCCTTCGTTCACCCTTAAATTTGTGAAGCCTCGCTTCACCCCTTACACCTCCAGAACAATAAGCCTATTTTGTGATTAAACTTTTTAGACAGAAAAACATTTCTAAATATGCGAAATATATATTTTGCTTCAGGCAGTGTGAAAAAGTAGGCCTAGTGCAGTCAGACCCAATTTTTTTTTTAAATTCAAACCCCCCTCCCCTCGCCCCTGTAATTAGTCTACAATGAACTGCGTTTTTTTTAATTTAAGGACGCATCATTTCATATAGCTCAACCCATGAGGGGTGAGCTATAAGAAATATTAAAATTGTCACATAATTTTTTTTTGAAAATGTTGGCACAAAAATGCGTGTTTATCGGAATTGATTAAAACAGAAATATTTACTCGACTAAACCATTAAAAAAATGGTAATGAGTAGGGCCTGGGCCTAATGTAGGTCTAGGCCCCTGGGTGTAGGCCTAGATTAAAAAATAAGGAAGGCATCTAGGCCTATATCTATAGGCCTTCTGAAAACTCTCACATAATACATCTGTTGTTATTCGTTACAACTAAATAAAAAAAAAGTTTGTAAAAGTTCACCGCTCCAAAAAATATTCTGCAATGATAACAAAACAAAAACAAAGAACAAAATGTAGGTCTATTTCCCCCCTTCCAATATCTATAGCCTACCCAGCAGCCACAACTAAAGATGTTGAATAAATGTTTGTTTAACGTTGGTCCAACGTCTTACAGACTACACTGTGGATCTCAGATCAACGGTAATTCAACATTGATTCAATTTCTTGTGTCTGCATCCCTTAAATGTGGTAGGCCTACTATAAGGGGTCTATAGGCCTGACTTTCATTTCTGTATTTCATTGTCGCAAGCAATGAATTTTTTTTCTAATAATTTTCTAACCTATTTCATCGTCTTATCCCGCTCAAAGGATACCTCGATAAAATAATCAGATAATGAACCACCTCAACCTAAGGGGCGGACCATTTGATACCGGGAGGGGGGGTATGGTTTTTCTTCCTAATCAAATTATTTTTTTCTCTCCATCAAGAAAACAGAACATTTTTTTTTCTCCCTGGGCAAAAACAAAGATTTTTTTTCCTGAGATGTCACAGACAAACTTTTTTTTCCAGGACATGTTAGAAGATCCATTCAACTGCGAAACGGGCATACGTGGGACAGTCACGTGTAGACTCACAGTAGCAGCTATAGAGTACAGGCCGACAGCTTTAATATCAACAACTAAACTGATTACAAGATACTACTCAAACGAGACATTGACCCAATGCTGTTTTAATGTTAGGCCAGCGTCTTCCCAACGTTGAACGAACACTGGCGGAGTGTACAATGTTTGAGAAAAAGCTGTCCTGTCAATACACATTATTGGGGCAGCTGTTTCGCAATCCCCACAGTAATATTTAAAGTCACCCAGCAAAGAGCCAGAGCTATTAAAAAGTTTTGGTGGAATTATTAACTCATAGATATCACTCAAGTATATGGACTTGCTATGATTTGGAAACTTGCTCTTAATGGGGCAGTGGGTATAAAACGCATATTTTAGTATTTTTATGATATAGGGCCTAGGCCTACCCACGGGAAATTTTGCATTCTGGGTGACCCGTGTTCTGCAAGCTTTAACAGTTGACTAGATCTGTAATCACATAAATTAAAAGGCAGGTGTTAGTTTCCATGCTCATTCCAGTGTGCCAGTATAACACCTATATGCATTAGACGTTTGACCGAGCGGATCGAGGACATTTTTGCCTTTCTTTGGCAGTTTCAGACAGATTTGGAAAGATCTGCTGGCTGTCAACAATCTATTTTTTTCTTACACATAAATGAACAAATTATTTTTTTCCCACACTCTATAGAGCAAACAATTTTTTTTTGCCAATTTGGTGAACAAATTATTTTTTTACGAAAAAAACATACCCCCCCCCCCCCCCTGGTATTAAATGGTCGGCCCCTAAGACTTTTACACTACCGGTAGGCTATATTAGGCCATAGATATATATTAAGCCTACATGTTAGTCTACTTAGGCTTTAAAAAAACGCGTATTCCTTATATAGGCCTAAATGCCTTTTTGTGATCATATATGATATGTGAAGCACTGATTTTGGTTTAATGGTGGCCTATCGACAATCGTCTAAAACATTTGCCAAAGATTGAACCAGCACGTGCATACGGGCCGTAGCCTTGCGACGGACCTGCCGCTTATATCGTTCAACCAATGTTGTGTCAATGCTAGACCACCGTCACAGACATTGAGCCAACGTTGACTAGCTTATATGAAGTTAATTGACGTTATAGGGCATGATTACATGGATTACTAATTACTGTCATTAGGCGGCTCACTAATGATCCTAAAATAAGGATTAGGCCTTACTAAGTTAAATTAGGCCTATAGATGTCAATTTTTACCTTTTTTAACGGTAGAAAAGTTGAAAACTTAAGATTTATCCAGAGATTAACATAACTTTTCAAATGGAAATGGTTCGTATGGTTCTGGAGATATATAGGCCCTAATCACAAGGCTACGCTTATAATAATACCAGTTATTGTATAATATCACAGAATTATTAGAATTGATATAGTTCTTTGTATAATATATATCCTATGCTACTTAGTGAACATAACCGTACGTAACAAATGGATGACTTTCAGTCACTTGATGGGCCTATTTCTAGACTACTGACAGAGGGTGACTGACCATTGGTCCGACACACCATTGGTCCGACACACCATTGGTCCGACACACCATTGGTCCGACACACCAATGGTCCGACACACCATTGGTCCGACACACCATTGGTCCGACAAACCTTAGAAGACCATAAATATCAGAATCTAACAAAGATGACCTTGAACTTTTTTTATATAACATAGTTTGAATGGCGGGAGATTCTGGGACCATCTTTTTTTTTTTTATTTGAATGTCAAGTGCCCAACACATTTTACAATGACTCGACCAGGTGACATATATGTCTAAATATTTGAGATTAAATTTAATTTGTAATGTATTTCTGTGGACCTCCATGTATCGACTAAGATAATGTAAGGTAAAAATGTCATTGTTAAAAATGACATTGGTAAACAGATGTCAGGTTCTTAAAAGATTATTTGTTGAATAGTACAATAGAGAAAGGTTCCATATCTATACTGGTATAGATATCATACAGAACCTTTCCCTATATTACTTTAATAGGCCCTATACAGCAAAAAACCTTCAAGAAAAGTTGAAATTTAGAACCTAGACTACTATTTTCATCATATTTTTTACATTTGAACGCATTGATGTTTTAGCTATTATTTTACCAAGCAGAGAAGAGTTTGACAAGTACTTCATATTTAAAATTAAATTTAAATTGAGAAAATGTGTAACAATGACTCATAATACTTGTTACATTGAATGACAAAACTAAATTACAAAATACTTATCAATTATTCTACTTCATCTTGCTTGATATATTCATCAAATCAACTTATTGTATCGATTTACCGATCTGTAAAGGGCGGGCCAGATAATACATGTGTGGGTGGGGGTGGGGGGGGGGGGTGCTGAGGCTATGAGTTTTACAACCGGGCCTAACCAGTTTCCCTTGCATAACCAAACAAATTTTTTTTTTCCTGAGATTTACCGGACACACTTTTTTTTCCAGCAAACACTTATAATTATCCCCCCACGTATCATCTGGTCCGCCCCTAATGTAAATAAACAACAAGATTTCAACACATTTCTAGCGCATTTCTGGCATGTCCTCTCTTAAATGTGTCGCAACTTGGAAGCATTTTCTCTAATACAAATGATTGAAGACAACATTAAATCCCTGGCTATTGCATTGGACGGGAGCGAATATTATATTAATTTGTGTATTTTTTAAAGTCTAATTTATTTAAAAAAACGGGGTTTTGTCGCGATATAACGCATGTTACGTTGACAGTATGTTATCCTATGTTTTGATTGAAATAGTATTGGCACAATGCATGCCACGATGATGTACATTAAAAAATTTAATCACTTTAAATATCCAGAGGTTAACCATGCCTAAACCTTGCTTGATTTGGGTTCATACTTGACCTACCTATAATTAAGAGGCTCGAGGCTATTTACGTCGCAGACTGGCCTCGTTGATATTTGGAATTGGCAAAATGTATATCAAATTATGCCAGCAAACTTGAAACATTAGATACATGTAGGATTGTAGGTCTAACGTTACGTTCAACCTGAGTAGGGGCGACATCATTCAAAGCATTAAACCAGCCAAGATCGTATTTGCTAGATAGTTAAGCAATGTGTTTTTTTAATCTGGTATTTTGACCAAAGTGTCACTGATAGTGTATCTATAAGCTCATTTTATTTCGGACTAATGGTACTTCGGAATAAAGGTACTAAGGAATAAAGGGTCACCTGTAACCATAAACGAAGGCTTTTGACTGATCTATCTACTAGGTTGAGGTTTACGGGGAATTCGGACTAATAATGGGACTTCGTAAAAGAGGGCCGACCCCGTTACAGGGGTTGGAGGTAAAAAAATAGCCTTGTAGTAATTTTATTTGATGACAAAACTACGGAGACCCATTGGGGTCACTCAACTCCATTAAGTCCTGTTGTTACTCAACTCAAGTTTTCTTGTTATTCAACATGGTAAACTCAAATTTCTGTTACTCAACTAAATTTTCTTGTTACTCAACTCTTAGTTTTCTTGTCACTCAACTCAAATTTCTTGTATCTCAACTCAATTTTCCTTGTAACTCAACTCAAGTTTTCTTGTACAATAAACTGGGGTGACTTTGGCCCACTTCTTTATTTTTTTAAATCTATAGAGCTTATAATTATATTAATTTACGTTTCTAGTGAATGTAGCCATATAGATAAAGAAAACTAATTGTATTTTTTTTATAGTTTGAGGTGACGATTCTTTCACACTTTTTATTTAATTTTCAGGGCTGGGTCAAAGTCACAGCCACCACTTGGGATGACTTTGTCCCAAGAAAATAAGTTACAGCTTCGGTAACTTTAAACAGTGATTTTAAACACTGATATAATGCTAAAAAACACTTGACATTCTGACGTAATTGTTTTGAAATTTAAAATAATGTAATTTCGGGAATGGTAAATGTTCTGAACCAACTGAAGTAATGAAATTGAAAATCTGGGTAGCTTGTGATCCCAAGCTGGGGGTGACTTTAGCCCCCCAAAAATTAATAACTTGGGGTGACTTTGGTCCAAAATATTGCACAGGGATTTTAAACAGAGATAAAATGCTAAAAAAGAACTTAAAACCATGTGACGTAAATGTTGTGAAATTTAAGTACTTTAATCTCAGGAAATTTAAATGTTCTTAAGCATTTCAAGCCAAAGCTATCCAATTTTGTTTTTAATATTGGGCCAAAGTCACCCCAAAAATACGCCTATAATTTTTTTAATTTTGTGGTCAGAAAATTTATTGAAATATTTGTTCATTTAGAAAAATTGTGAGCATGACTGCTCAGGACTTGAGATTTCAGTATAGAATATTATGTAGATCATTGTGTCCACAGAATTAGCTAAACCAGCTTAATTTTTGCAGGTCTAGAAAACACGTGTTTTAACCTGGTGACCTTCTTGGAGGTGCTTACCTCTGTACAATATTATTGATCAGAAAGGACATGGTGCAAATAGAAACCTATACATTTCGTTATCCTGATCCCCAAAAAATACACTCCGTAGATATTAAACGTAGGACTATCAGACTATAGCTGTTCTGTAGTGTAGGCTATATCACTGTGAAATTAAGGATTTATTGAATGAAGATGTCCTTCTACGTGCAGTTACACAGACGGAATGAAGAAAAACCCATGGATACTTAATTTATGCCTGTGAGTTCTGTTGGGTTACAGCTCTATGTTCAGAAGGTCCTATGTTCAGAAGGTCCTATGTTCAGAGGGTTCTATGTTCAGAAGGTCCTTTGTTCAGAAGGTTCTATGTTCAGAAGGTTCTATGTTCAGAAGGTTCTATGTTCAGAAGGTTCTATGTTCAGAAGGTTCTATATTCAGAAGGTTCTATGTTTAGAAGGTCCTATGTTCAGAAATATTTGTTCAGAAGGTCCTATGTTTAGAAAGTACGCTGGCAATTAAACAATATTATTTATTCAATTTATCGGAATCCGTCTAGACCTATATCTACAAGTAATGGAAGTGTCCACAGTACTGTGGCAATAGCAGAGCGAATCGTTATTTTCACCAAACCAATCAGAGGCCATCATACATTTTCGCATGTGGAGTGGCAGGGCTGAGTGGATTGCCGCCATTACACCGTCGCCATGTTGTTCGGAAAGACGTCCGTCAATTAGGAAGCATTTAAAACGGCCTCAAGTGAATTTTCGGCTGCCGCAAATGTTCTATCTTGGACATTATCGAGCGAGACAATATGGAATTATGGGAAGAAGCATGAGTTTGTGTAAATCGGTGACACCATCAAGTAAGTAATGTGATACTTTTAGTCAATCATGTCTTATATTGTAGGCCTAGGCCCTATGTGTACACATTCTGCCATAATGTGTGACTATAAACTGCTCTTGAAAGTCGCGTTAGACTTGACTATGTTTATCCAAGGCCACAGTGCTGTGTCAATACGGTTTTGTACTACCCCTCTACATATAAAAGTCCTTGCTGGCACAGTGCTGTGTCAATAAGGGTTCCCTCTACCCCTCTACATGTATAATTTTGTGCTGTGTCAATAATGTTTTTACTACCCCTCTACATGTACAAGTCCTTAGTGCCACAGTTCTGTGTCAATAAGGTTTTTTACTACCCCTTTACATGTACAAGTCCTTGCTGCCACAGTGCTGTGTCAATAATGTTTTTTACTACTCCTCTACATGTACAAATCCTCACTGCACAGTGCTGTGTCAATAAGGGTTCCGACTACCCCTCTACATGTACAAGTCCTTGCTGCCACAGTGCTGTGTCAATAAGGGTTTTTACTACCCCTCTACATGTACAAGTCGTTACTGCCACAGTGCTGTGTCAATAAGGTTCCGACAACTCCTCTACATGTACAAGTCCTTACTGCCACAGTGATGTGTCAATAAGGTTTTTTACTACCCCTCTACATGTACAAGTCCTTACTGCCACAGTGATGTGTCAATAATGTTTTTTACTACCCCTTTACATGTACAAGTCCTTGCTGCCACAGTGCTGTGTCAATAATGGTTTTTACTACTCCTTTACATGTACAAGTCTTTTATGCCACAGTACTGTGTCAATAAGGGTTATTACTACCCCTCTACATGTACAAGTCCTTACTGCCACAATGCTGTGTCAATAAGGGTTATTACTACCCCTCTACACGTACAAGTACTTACTGCCACAATGCTGTGTCAATAAGGGTTCCGACTACCCCTCTACATGTACAAGTCCTTGCTGGCACAGTGCCGTGTCAATAAGGGTTCCTTCTACACCTCTACATGTATAAAGCTTTATTGTCAAAGTGCTGCGTCAATAAGGTTTTTTACTACTCCTCTACATGTACAAGTCCTTACTGCCAAAGTGCTGTGTCAATAAGGTTTTTTACTACTCCTTTAAATGTACAAGTCCTTGCTGCCACAGTGCTGTGTCAATACTGTTTTTATAACTCCTCTACATGTACAAGTCCATGCTGCCACAGTGCTGTGTCATTAAGGGTTATTACTACCCCTCTACATGTACAAGTCCTTACTGCCACAGTGCAGTGTCAATAAGGTTCCGACAAACCCTCCACATGTACAAGTCCTTACTGCCACAGTGCTGTGTCAATAAGGTTTTTTACTACCCCTATACATGTACAAGTCCTTACTGCCACATTGCTGTGTCAATAATGTTTTTTACTACCCCTTTACATGTACAAGTCCTTGCTGCCACAGTGCTGTGTCAATAATGGTTTTTACTACTCCTTTACATGTACAAGTCTTTTCTGCCACAGTGCTGTGTCAATAAGGGTTATTACTACCCCTCTACATGTACAAGTCCTTACTGCCACAATGCTGTGTCAATAAGGGTTCCGACTACCCCTCTACATGTACAAGTCCTTGCTGCCACAGTGCTGTGTTAATAAGGGTTAATACTACCCCTCTACATGTACAAATCCTTACTGCCACAGTGCTGTGTCAATAAGGGTTCCGACTACCCTTCTACATGTACAAGTCCTTACTACGACAGTGCTGTGTCAATAAGGTTTTCTACTACACCTCTACATGTACAAGTCCTTACTGCCATAGTCTGTGTCAATAAGTTTTTTTACTACCCCTTTACATGTACAAGTCCTTGCTGCCACAGTGCTGTGTCAATAAGGGTTATTACTACCCCTCTACTTGTACAAGTCCTTACTGCCACAATGCTGTGTCAATAAGGGTTCCGACTACCCCTCTACATGTACAAGCCCTTACTGTCACAGTGCTGTGTCAATAAAGGTTATTACTACCCCTCTACATGTACAAGTCCTTACTGCCACATTGCTGTGTCAAAAAACAATTACTACCTATTGTTCATCTTGTCCACATACTAAAAGACACTTGCTGAATTGCGTGGCGCCATAGACAGAATGTACATACATTTGTGTTTTATGATCCATTAGCCTAAAGTATTATGGTTTTTTTCAGGTTTTGTTTGCTCAGTATGATTTCATCCTGATGTGGCATCAGCGACAAACATTTTATGAAACACGTTCCAATTGGTAGCCCGTGTGTGCTACTGGTGGCTGATATCCTACCAAACAGATCACGATAGGAGTCAATGATTTCATGAGAGGGGGAAATGAAAAAGAAATACAAATTGTTACTAAACGAGTGTGTTAAATAAATGCGAGGTTGTGAAAGCAAACGCATATAGGTTATACAGTTGTATACTCTGTATTCATTTTAGCTAAACAATTAAATGTCATCGTGGAATTTACTAGCGCTACTTTTATATTCCTAAGTATATTTACATTCCTAAGTATACTTCAATTTTAATAGCCGAAATTGTTTTTACTAATGAAATAGGTCTGAATCTGGTTGAACAAATCAACCAATAGTAGAATTGTTACAATTCAAACACAATACATGTATGTGGTTATGTTTTAGGCAGTCAAAAAGCAAGAACAGAGACCAAGTCATATAAATGGAGCACAAAAACTCTTACCAGCTGTCAACAAAACAAAAGTTCAAGCTGTGGTGTTTTGTTTTGATGGTATGACATTTTCCAGGTTATAGTATTGGAAATTAAATGTACAGTCATAACTATGCCATCAAATTTTATTTTGTATAGATTTTCAATACACAATGTTGAAATACAAATACATGTCTTTTCAAAATAAAATTACTATTTAATATACATATACATGTATTTTCCGAATGTTAAAATATACACCAGCCAGTTCAGGCTAGGATCACTTAGCCCGCCCTTTTTTAATGTTGACCACTGAAGTTCGGCGTCATTGTCGGGGGCGGCGTCGACATCGGCGCTAACATTTCCTTAGCCAGATTTTCATGTAGGTCTATCCTGATCAAATTTGTTCTATGTGTTGCTAAAACCCATTCATTTAACTGACAAGTTGTAAAATAATGGTTGAGAAAAATAAAAATGGCTGAATGATTTATCACATAAAATGGCAATTTTTTGCTTGTTTGCATACACAATAACTTGCCAAATTGTTCATGTTTTTTACATTTTTATTCACTAATATTTAAATATGTGCAATTTTGTTTCTATGTCTTTTCAGAATGCTGAAATAATCACCAGCCACTTCAGACTATGATAGTTGGGGCAGCTCAGTTTAACGGCGTAGGCATATTATAGTGTCTTAACAACCAATAAATAAATATATTTTTTAATGAAACTGTTTTTTTTCTTTTCCATAATATTAATAAATGTTGCTACGATTTTAAGTTGGGATATGGTAGGGCAGAGCACTATGATAACAAGGAATTCAAACGGTGAAGACACTGAAGCTGTACTGTGATAGCATAGAACGTCTGGGTGTCAAGGGGTGGTAAGAAAAATTAGTGACATGACAGTGGCATAGAGGATTGGTACGTGTAAATATACCATACGAAACGTTAACCTTATTGACACAGAACTGTGGCAGAATATGTCTTGTAAGTTTAGAGAGACACCGCACAGTGGTAACAAGGACTTGTAAGTGTATAGATAGTAAGAAACCATAGGCTTGCTTAAACAACATTGTGGTGGAAATGAGTTGTAAGTGTAAAGAAAGTACAATAAACATCATTTCCACTGTATTGTGATAGCAAGGTGAATAGAGAAGGTTTGGCGAAAGAAGAAAACGTTTGGGGAAATTTGGTGAATGTTTGGTAAAGATTTCAAGAATTTCGCAAATTTGTCAACATCGCCAAATAGTCTCAAGGCCGGTGAGATCCCCCTTATTTGTCATCAACTACTGTCACACCATGCAGAATTATTCCCTCTACGAGCAATTGGTGACACTTGTTTTGCCAAATCTTCGCCGATTTTTTTTGTAGCCATATATTCGCCAATTTCATGGTAGCAGTGACAGAACTGTGTCAGCGATGATTTGCAAGTACATAGAGACAGTAATCAACCTTATTGACACATGACTGTGGTAGCAAGGACAAAAAATCCGATTGACACAGTACTGTGGCACCAATGACTTGTAAGTGCATAGATAAAATAATAAATCTCATTGACATATGAATGTAGATGTAGACTTGACTTGCAGATGTAGGCCTACATGGGCAGTCACAAACCATATTAAAACAACACTGTGGCAGCAAATATTTGAGAGTGTGTAGAGACAATAAAAACATTATTGCAACTGCACTATGGTAGCAAGTACTTCTAAGTTCAGAAAAATAGGAGACTGTATTCACACAGCACTCTAGCAGCAAATATTTTTAAATGTATTGAGACAATAAGAAACTTCATTGACAGAGCACTGTGCTAGCAAGGGCTCTGGTATGTGTAGACGGCCTCAGTGTGGTATGAAAGACTTTAAGGTGTA
The DNA here is from genome assembly GCA_964017125.1 of Flabesymbios commensalis. Taxonomy (NCBI): domain Eukaryota; kingdom Metazoa; phylum Annelida; class Polychaeta; order Terebellida; family Flabelligeridae; genus Flabesymbios; species Flabesymbios commensalis. The sequence continues at coordinate 53,760,964 of OZ024914.1, read as the reverse complement.
CTAAATGAGTGGTAAAAAGTACTTTTAGGTGGCAATGGGCGCTGAGAAACCTTTTTTACACAGCACTGTGGTAGCAAGGATTTGTATCATGTGTATATTGGTAAGGAACGTTATTGCCACAGCTCTGTGGTAGCGAGAATTTCTATGTATGGAGAAAGAATAAGATACATTATTAAAACGGGGCTGCGGCAGCAAAGAGATTTTTAGGTGTATAGAGACAATAAGAAACGTTATTGCCACAGCAATGTGGCAGCACAGATTTTAAGTGTATAGAGACAGTAGGAACGTTATTGCCACAGCACTGTGATAGCAAGGATCTATATGTATAGGAAAAGAGTAAGATACCTTATTGTCACAGCAATGTGGCAGCAAAAATTTCAAATGTATAGAAACTGTAATGCTAGGTTTACATTATGTTCCCGGTGGCCACGGCGGCCACGTTTGCCCGAAACGTAGTGCACCATGGGATTTTGGCCATTTTTCAAATTTTATTAGGTCTTGCTACGTTTTCTACTGATCTCTCACAGCCTCCCACGGTATGCGGGACGGACCGTGAAGGGTCGCAGGTGGTCTAGTCCGGATGCTCAAAGGCGTGGTACGGTTCGGCCCGTTCGGCTCCCGATCTCTAACGAATGCCAGCACGTTGCCTCCCGGGCCGTCAACGTCTGATGTGGCTCCTCTCGTTTCTCACGTTCTAACCAAGGACTGACACGTCTTTCACGTTCTTTCAAGACTCTCTGCGGATGAAACGTGGACACCAGACAGCTTTGGAGCGCGTTTGAATATATCTTGCCTCTTATTCAATTTGAAAGAAGATTTTGGTGATTAATATTACATTTAATAGGTCAAGAAATATGTTAAAACTGTTTTTAAATTACAATATTTTTGGTGTAATTCGAGATGGCGTCCAAAAAATGACAAAAAATACATATTTTAAATATATGCACTTTTGAAGTTATGATTTATGATTGAAAATATCCCCAGGACTCTCATTAAGTGGTATCATGTTGTTGAGGGACCTATCACGAGTCAGAATCAGGCTGTTAATATTTAATCGATAGAGAATAAATGACCAAAGACCGATTTTCAAAATCAAAATCACAGAAAAGTCCCAGAAACATGATTCAAGTCCCACTACGGACCGTCTCAAAGCTCTGTTGCCGCTTATTACGCACTGTCACGTTTTGTTGGGTTAACCCCGTTTTACTACGGCCTGCTAGGTTTCTGATCCGTACCGTGACCGCCGTGGCAAATTTTTTGACAGTTTTAAAATCTGGCACGGCAGTCACGGCAATCACGGCCTCCCAAGTTTGTCCATCCCGCCGCCCTGCGTTGTCCCACGTCCATCCCGTTTTCTCCACGGTGGCCTGAAACGTGGCCGCCGGGAACCTAGTGTAAACATAGCATAAGAAACGTTATTGCCACAGCACTGTGGTAGCAATGACTTCTATGCGCAGAGAAAGAGTAAAATACCTCATTGACAAAGTACTGTGGCAGCACATATTTTAAGTGTATAGATACAGTAAGAAACGTTATTGCCACAGCACTGTGGTAGCAAGGACTTATATGTATAGGAAAAGAGTAAGATACCTTATTGACACAGCACTGTGGCAGCACAGATTTTAAGTGAATAGAGACCGCAAGAACCGTTATTGCCACATCTCTGTGGTAGCAAAGTCGTCTATGTGTAGAGAAAGGGGAAGATACCTTATTGACACAGCACTGTGGCAGCACAGATTTTAAGTGTATAGAGAGAGTAAGAAACGTTGGTGCTACATCACTGTGGTAGCAAGGGCTGCTATGTGTAAAGAAAGAGTAAGACACCTTATTGACACAGCACTGTGGCAGCACATATTTTAAGTATATAGAGACAGTAAGAAACGTTATTACCACAGCACTGTGGTAGCAATGACTTATATGTGTAGAGAAAGAGAAAGATACCTTATTGCCACAGCAATGTGGCAGCAAAGATTTTAAATGTACAGAAACTGTAAGAAACGTTATTGCCACAGCACTGTGGTAGTAAGGACTTCTATGCATAGAGAAAGAGTAAGATACATCATTGACAAAGTACTGTGGCAGCACATATTTCAAGTGTATAGACACAGTAAGAAACGTTATTGCCACAGCACTGTGGTAGCAATGACTTATATGTATAGAAAAAGAGTAAGATACCTTATTGACACAGCACTGTGGCAGCACAGATTTTAAGTGAATAGAGACCGTAAGAACCGTTATTGCCACATCTCTGTGGTAGCAATGACTTATATGTGTAGAAAAACAGTAAGATACCTTATTGCCACAGCAATGTGGCAGCAAATATTTTAAATGTATAGAAACTGTAAGAAACGTTATTGCCACAGCACTGTGGTAGCAAGGACTTATATGTATAGGAAAAGAGTAAGATACCTTATTGACACAGCACTGTGGCAGCACAGATTTTAAGTGAATAGAGACCGCAAGAACCGTTATTGCCACATCTCTGTGGTAGCAAAGTCGTCTATGTGTAGAGAAAGGGGAAGATACCTTATTGACACAGCACTGTGGCAGCACAGATTTTAAGTGTATAGAGAGAGTAAGAAACGTTGGTGCTACATCACTGTGGTAGCAAGGGCTGCTATGTGTAAAGAAAGAGTAAGACACCTTATTGACACAGCACTGTGGCAGCACATATTTTAAGTATATAGAGACAGTAAGAAACGTTATTACCACAGCACTGTGGTAGCAATGACTTATATGTGTAGAGAAAGAGAAAGATACCTTATTGCCACAGCAATGTGGCAGCAAAGATTTTAAATGTACAGAAACTGTAAGAAACGTTATTGCCACAGCACTGTGGTAGTAAGGACTTCTATGCATAGAGAAAGAGTAAGATACATCATTGACAAAGTACTGTGGCAGCACATATTTCAAGTGTATAGACACAGTAAGAAACGTTATTGCCACAGCACTGTGGTAGCAATGACTTATATGTATAGAAAAAGAGTAAGATACCTTATTGACACAGCACTGTGGCAGCACAGATTTTAAGTGAATAGAGACCGTAAGAACCGTTATTGCCACATCTCTGTGGTAGCAATGACTTATATGTGTAGAAAAACAGTAAGATACCTTATTGCCACAGCAATGTGGCAGCAAATATTTTAAATGTATAGAAACTGTAAGAAACGTTATTGCCACAGCACTGTGGTAGCAAGGACTTATATGTATAGGAAAAGAGTAAGATACCTTATTGACACAGCACTGTGGCAGCACAGATTTTAAGTGAATAGAGACCGCAAGAACCGTTATTGCCACATCTCTGTGGTAGCAAAGTCGTCTATGTGTAGAGAAAGGGGAAGATACCTTATTGACACAGCACTGTGGCAGCACAGATTTTAAGTGTATAGAGAGAGTAAGAAACGTTGGTGCTACATCACTGTGGTAGCAAGGGCTGCTATGTGTAAAGAAAGAGTAAGACACCTTATTGACACAGCACTGTGGCAGCACATATTTTAAGTATATAGAGACAGTAAGAAACGTTATTACCACAGCACTGTGGTAGCAATGACTTATATGTGTAGAGAAAGAGAAAGATACCTTATTGCCACAGCAATGTGGCAGCAAAGATTTTAAATGTACAGAAACTGTAAGAAACGTTATTGCCACAGCACTGTGGTAGTAAGGACTTCTATGCATAGAGAAAGAGTAAGATACATCATTGACAAAGTACTGTGGCAGCACATATTTCAAGTGTATAGACACAGTAAGAAACGTTATTGCCACAGCACTGTGGTAGCAATGACTTATATGTATAGAAAAAGAGTAAGATACCTTATTGACACAGCACTGTGGCAGCACAGATTTTAAGTGAATAGAGACCGTAAGAACCGTTATTGCCACATCTCTGTGGTAGCAATGACTTATATGTGTAGAAAAAGGGTAAGATACCTTATTGCCACAGCAATGTGGCTGCAAATATTTTAAATGTATAGAAACTGTAAGAAACGTTATTGCCACGGCACCTTGGTTGCAAGGACTTCTATGCGTAGAGAAAGAGTAAGATACCTTATTGACAAAGTACTGTGGCAGCACATATTTTAGGTGTATAGAGACAGTAAGAAGGGTTATTCCCACAGCACTGTTGTAGCAATGACGTACATGTGTAGAAAAAGAGTAAGATACCTTATTGCCATAGCAATGTGGCAGCAAAGATTTAAATGTATAGAAACTGTAAGAAACGTTATTGCCACAGCACTGTTGTAGCAAAGACTTCTATGCGTAGAGATAGAGTAAGATACCTTATTGACGAAGCAATGTGGCAGCACAAATTTTAACTGTATAGATAGAGTAAGAAACGTTATTGCCACATCACTGTGATAGCAAGGACTTATGTGCGCAGAGAAAGAATAAGATACCTTATTGACACAGTACTGTGGCAGCACAGATTTTAAGTGTATAGATACAGTAAGAAACGCTATTGCCACATCACTGTGGTAGCAATGAGGTTTAGTGAAAGAGTAAGAAACATTATTGACACAGCACTGTGGCTAACATTATAAACATTTACACAGAACTGCTGCGGTGACGATTAGCAATAACGAGAAGCTTATAGACACATCAATTCAGTAGCAAGGAATGTCAAACCCTTATTAACACAATCATGTGGCAGCAATTACTTGCAGAAATGAATCTTATTGACACAGGACTGTGGTAATAAAGCTATTTGCTGTGATTGGTCAGTATCATTGTTACACTGACGCTGATTGGTTTGATGGTAATAGCATTTCCAAAGTTGCTGCCACAGTCTGAAATCCTTAATTCTGATTGGTTTGGTGAAAATAGCCAATGGGACCTTTAGTACCACAGTACTGTGGCAGTAGCCATTGCCATAAGAAATACGTATTTTAAATAGAAGAAATGGTCACCGTGACCAGTGAAATACACAAGTGGTGTAGGTCTACATTTCAGAGCAATAAACATGTTGAGTGTATTGTGCAAAGGAGAAAAATAATTGTAGTTAAAAATCAAGGTCATATAGATGTCTAGGTCATATAATTGTAAATTGCTTCTTCACGTCCATTTTCGACAGCAGACTAACAGTCATTTAAGTGACATTGCAAGACGATAAAAACAGTGCAGTTAATTGATGAGATGAATGATGTACATATGATGATGTGAGCATGGGGTGATAGGGCATGGTGGGTTGTTGAGAGTATTTTCCTTCACTCGCCCGATAAGGGGTTCTGGGCATGCCTATAGTCGGATTCACATTAACCGTGGCGAATGATCTCGCTGATTTCTCCGTCAATTCTTAACCAATTCTCATGCAATATTCCAAGCATTATTTTCTGATCATGAGGCGACTACCCTGAAAATTTCATTGAAAAATATTGTATAGGGTCTACATTAAACGTTAAGCAATTTAACATGTAGTAAATGAAAATTGTCGTCTTCTATAAACCCATTATAGCTTTGTCTCATAAGTTCATTACATGTCAAATGGTCTACCTTCTTCTAAATACCTTGGAAAACTTATCGAAATTTTCAGAGTAGTCGCCCCATGGCTAGGTAAATGTCTGTGCAAAATGTCAGGAAAATTGGTTCAGAATTGACTGAGGAATCCGCGAAGTTCATTCACCCTGGTTGAATAATTTCATGTGAATCTGACTATAGATGAATTACCCCCAGACATGCCCAGACGGTCGAAACACCTTGGCCTTTCACACAGGTCCAATATCCTCGGGTCGGATATTCCCCAGAGTAGCAATAACAGAGGGTAACTCCATTCTAGCCGCAGTGGCTGAAGCTTGACCCCATACAAAATCGTGGGACAGTCATATCTAAGAAAATACTTTTTTATAGAATCAGTAACATTTTAGCTACAAGGTTGCATGCTTACCTAATTTTTTTCAGCACAGTTAATAAAATGTTATGAACATATTTCAGACCTTGGGTCGAGATTGCTCTCAGTCACCGCCATGTTGAAAAACGTTGATTTTTTTCGGGTAAAACGAATCAATCTAAGGTTAATTCCATCCATCCCACGCTACACATCAGGACAGAACTAACCAGTAGCGCATGTTTTTCGTTAACTACTCCGTCAATTATCAACCGATTTTCATGAAATTTTATGAACGTAAAATTATTTGTATTAGTTGAAAAGTTAGACGATTTGAATGATTGTTGTAAATTGAAATTATGACGTCTCTCTATCAACCCATTACGCTAATTCAGGAATATTATTATATATCGAATGATCTAACTAAACTTTTACCGGTGTTAGGGTTTGACTTGAAAGCCTGTGCAGAAAAAAATCGGTTCAAAATCGTTGAGAAAATAATTGTGGCCAATGGTAGGCCTATAGTTAAAACAAGGCTTTGAATGGTGCTTTCTTGTTCAATCTATTCATTATTGACTTTATTTTAATAGCGATTTCCACTCATGTTTTGGTCAACCCAACTATACAATGCATTTTTGGGATATGCAGACAACCAAAAAAAAAACCTGGAATATATTGAAATGAAAAAACAGAAAAAAGCTATAGGACAAATTCACTCTAGCACCGGATTTAGGTGGATTTGAATTCAGATAGAGGCATATAGTGTCATATTCCTGAATTGCGAGGGCTATCCTTCTGTGATCACTCCTGGTTTTGTGTTGATTAAAGTCCCAATAGGAATTTTGGCTATTGTGGACGGACAGACGACGGACAACGCGCCATGACAAAAGCTCATCTGAGCTTTGACCGGATGATCTAAAATGAGAGGCTGTGATTTGTTATCTTGCATTGTAGTTTACCTGAAACTGAAAGATGTAAGTTTTTTACTACATCAAACAAAGAATTTTCTGAATATAGGACCTTCTGAATATTTCTGAATATAGGACCTTCTGAACATAGAACCTTCTGAATATAGGACCTTTTAAACAAATATTTTCTGAACTTAGGACCTTCTGAACATAGGACCTTCTGAATATAGGACCTTCTGAACATAGGACCTTCTGAACATAGAACCTTCTGAATATAGGGCAGTCACCGTTCTGCTGTACTTAGGCCTGCCCCCCCTACCCTACTCTACCAGGTGCTGACGTGATCATTTCCCGGAAATACCCTGGACATTTCCCGGGAAAGCACACTGTTGTGACCTCTACAGTCTATTTATAGTTCATAGAGGTCAGGGTCGATGCAGTGCACGTAAACTAGTCTTTATAACATAGGCCTACTAGTTTGGTAATAGGCCTATGTCATCTAGTGAATGTACACGTTCTATTAGGCCTATAGAATCGCATTCTTGCAATTAGGGAATAGGCCTAGGCCATAAGTCTACAGGCTTTTGAATTATCAGGCCATTTAAAAATAGTTTTCCGATGTCGCACCCTTGTTTCGATAGTTTATTCTATTAATATTTGATAGACTATACGTTTAAGCCTATATGTTTATAGGCCGATAGGCTCAGATCTATTATAGCCTGTGCCTACGGTTAACAGAACCATAGATCTAGAGATCTATGGTAAAAACAAACATTTCCAAAATATACCCTAGAGTAGACTGTCTAGGTTTGAACACTAATTTCATGTACAATAAGTTATAACAGTGATTATATTCGTGCATAAAACATAGCCGTTATTATTTAATTCAAAGGGTAAATTTCACTAAGGTTTAACCGTTAGATTGGGGTTTCGAGGGAAAATATGAAATGTCAGCAGTCGAAATGACTGAAATAGCTCTCGTTCTACGTAGATATATACAGAATAAAAATGTTTGTAATGGAATTATTTAAAATTAACAAATCAGAGCAGCAAAAAGTAACCATTGTGGCGACTGGTAGGCCTATGCTTTATCCTGCCGAACACATTAGGGGAGGGACGGGCAAAGCGGGCCGTGCAACTGTTCCGGCACATAGGATATATAAATTGACGTCCACAAATTAAATAATTGCATGAATGACGTGAAATATGCATATGGTATGCAATGCTAGCTCTTTTTAATCTATAACGGATAATATAAATTAAGCAGGTTAAATAAATAGAAATGAACACAATGGCCCACTTTGCCCAAGGCTTAGGCAAAGTGGGACAGAAGACAGGGCAAAGTCGGCCTGGGCCCACTTTGCCCGCGTGGGGGGCTCACTTTGCCCTCATCAAGGGCCCACTTTACCCGCAAATTGCATAGACTGTCTTGCAATGTCTTGTATTTGAGTGTCAACATCCATTATAGGCTACTTGAACTTCAATGATTATGTGAATAAACAATCATATGCGGAAAATTAGCGGGGATTTAAAATTATAAAGGCCCTACCTTTATTACAAACGAGGGCGGGGGCCCTAGGTCAGTGGTTAGCACCGCTGCCTTTCACGCTAGAGTTCCGGGTTCGGTTCACGGTCTCGGCAGTTTGCAGAAACAAAATGTTTATTCCCCATGCACGTGTGAAACTCAGTATTGTGGAGAGCCTCCGTGACCGAGAGGTAGCGTGCTCGGCCTCAGACCGCCAGGGCTCGAATTTCAAATCCTGTGTCTGGAGGACAGTGTCATCTCACTATCCTCAGGAGGTTCTCCTGGCCCAGTTTAGCCTATATGTGCACAAAGGTGGCCTAAAGCCCGATTCATTTCATTTCATTTTTTATTACAAACGAATGATTTGTTTAAAATGTGATATTGACTTACACGAAATATAAATATTATGTAATATCAGATATTTAATAATATAAGTAAAATAGAAATATAATTATCATGAATATAATTTTATCTTTGTGTGGTCTGCACTGTTTATAAATTAACAAACTTCAAGTATTCCACAGGACACATCACAATACCAGCGCAGTATTCTCTCATGTATAACCTATTTTTTTACCAAATGCCCAAATATGTACAAAAAAGCTGCGACTGAAACATGCGTAAATAATGAAACCATGAACTAATGAGTCCTGGCAGTCTGAAAGCAAGCACGCTACTTTTCGTTTACATAGGTTCTCCACAATACTGAATTCTTGATTTTGTGAGGGGGAATCATTTTTAAACCGCAATACCAGCGCGGAGGATGGACCTGTTATATTGTTCGATGTGACAGTCAAACAACATTCACCACTACACCATGTACACCACGGCCACTGCTTCATGCTTTTGTGTGTTTTTTAGGAATAGAAGATAACATTCAGCATAATCGTTTTTTATCTCATGTAGTATTTCAGGCAAGATCCTGATTTCTAAAGCGAGAAACGATGCCATTGGATTTCCTGGCAACAAAAAATCAAGCCTCCGTCTGAAAGAATGCGGAAGATATTATGATGATACAGCGTTCATTTTTTATTATGTATGATACATATAATGATGTCGTGTAGAGATATTGTGTGTCTATCCCATCCCTTGCCTCCCTTGATACCGAAGACATGTGGTTGGTGAAATAATCTCGTCTCTATCTCAATTATTGAAGAATACATGCTAACTTAAGTGATTTCATGGCGGCCATTTTTAATTTGCAGGATAATGATGTCGAATACATGTATTGTTTCATTGCATTCCTTGATAGCGAAAACGGTTTAGCGGTTTGTATTGGTGAAATAATCGTTTATCAATTATTAACGACGATATGATCACTTCAGTGATTTATTGGCGGCCATTTTGAATTTTGCATGATGATGATGTCAAATAAATGTATCGTGTGTATTCTTTGATACCAAAAACATATGGCGGCCATTTTGAATTTTGCCTGATAAGAGTGATTTAACACACATTTGCGAACTCCTTCAAACTTTTTCTTATTCTGTGGTCTATATTCTGAACATTTTCATGAAGGTGGCATATTTGACCCAATGAATTCTCACGGGATTACACAAGCTCCTGCACTATAAATACAAAATAGGTATACCTACCACCACAAATATAGGCAATCAGCTGACAGTCAAATAATTTATCAAATATGTTTCACCCCTAACAAATTTACGTTGGCACATTCAAACACATGATACCATAATCTAATCCCTCTTCTTATGAGGGGCGCACTCTCAACAGTAGTTTATTAAAAAGTTTCTGATGAATAGTAAAAACTAAAATTTACTATAATAAATAATATAATGACTGTTTTTCATTTGAAATATATATATTACGCAGAAATCTACTATAGTAAATAATAATGACTGCTTTTCATTTGAAATATATACAAAAAGATAACAAAGGGCAAAGTGAGACTATGCTTGGGCAAAGTGGGCTATGTCCCGCTTTACCCTGTCTCACTTTGCCCACAAGGTGGAAAGAAATCCACATGGTTCCAGTTGACAGGGCTAAGTGGACCAACCTTTAAAAAATTGCAGAAAACCCGGGGAAAGGATCTTAGTTAATACAAAACAAGTTTCTGACGAATTATTATAGTACATAGCTGACACGTTTAACCATTACCGAAAGTGATTTTTGATAAATATAGTGACGAAAATAGATATTTTATACGCCACATACCTTGTTTGTCGTTACACCATACTAAGGTGGTGCTTTTAATGTATTGCAGATGTCGTCATCAAGTGGCACTAAGTTTTTTGTCTGCACGCGCTAATTTTAATTGTGACGTCATTATAACTTCAATGTCCCACTTTGCCCAATGTCTCGCTTTGCCCGTCCCTCCCCTACACGTTTACTCAGTGTTGATTCAACGTTGGCATATAGTCTTTGATGATGGCAGAACATTGAGTCAACATTGACGCTCGCGTGTTTGCTGTGACCTTGTCACTGCTACAAGTAGGCCTATGCGTAATTAAAAATAAATATTTTAATTAGTCTAGATGGAATTTAGGTATATTTTAATGGGGTGATCTTCGGATATCATCGAGCCCTAATTTTGGGGTTGCAGTGTGTCAACAATTTTGTAAACAAGTTTTCTCGAAAATGCTGTCAGTGAAAGTTAGCGTATTCTTGTAACTTGATTAGACTACACTAGCCTGAATAGGGGCCTATAATCTAATTCGTTTTTGTCTAAGGCAGACATTATCGATTCATACCCACTAAATTTAGTCAAAAGCCACCCTTGTAGGCATAGAGTCTAAGACTTATTTTTAATGTTGGTAGGGGAGCCTGTCCTAATTTGGACCATTGCTCAATTTGGACCACCTGAGCAGAGTCTATGTTCGACATAGCTGCATCACGTGACGTCTGGCGGTTGGTTTTGAAACAGAAATCGAAGTCACACTTTGAATATGGGGTTGAAATCACACAGAAAGACAATGTGGGTAAAATCATCTTTTTTGAATTAATATTGTAACTTTTCCAAAAATGTAAGTGTGTTGTTTGCACGTACATTATGCTGCTGCACTATAACTATGTCTAATCCAGTAACGGCGATTATTCTCTGTTTTGTAACTGTTCTAAATTACTCCATCGATCCAGTCTTACATTTTGAAACTTTTACATACGGGTACTTCATGTCATTTTGCGTAAATTGGACCGATACATTATGCTTATATTGGACCAGTGGTCCATTATAAGCAATCACTGGTCTAATCAGAGCAACAGTACTTTGAGATACTCATATCACCTGTGGAGCAAATGTAGGCCTGATGTTAGATATTTTTCAGCTTACAGTGGGTAATATAATAATTTTTCTGTAGTACCGACAGTTGTAGCATGTCTTTTTAACTTGCGCCGAACTTTGAACAGCCACAACATGAGGCCTATTGATGACGAACATTTATATCCCTGGACACCATACGTTACAAGCACATAAACAGATAAAGTATCCACATAGTGACCATACAGGACATATACAGGCACGAATCTGTAGGCCCAGGCCTATATCTGGAGTCTTAGCTCAAAGAGAGACTGCACACTTCCAGACTAAAGCGGCAAAAAAAACATTAGACTATTCAGGTTCTATGAGGCAAGTAATTTGAGTGGTGGCGCGACGATCGTTTTGCAATGTTTACGCATATAATGCGTAAATCAAGTATTTACAATTTCGTAAATATTTATATGGAAATCATATTATTATCATAAAATCATATGGTTATCATAATAATATGATTAATAAAAAAAAACACTAAATAATAAATGGAGAGCTTGATGTGATTGAAGGTACTGAGAGCTGGGTGTGATGGTGAGCTGGTGATATAGCGAGCTCGGCGTGATGGAGAACTACTGACGGATGGGTGTGATGGAGAGCTACTGAGGGCTGGGTGTGATGGGGAGACACTGAGAGTTGGGTGTGATGCAGAGCTACTGAAAACTGGGTGTGATGGAGAGCTACTGAGAGCTGGGTGTGATGGCGAGCAACTGGGAGCTTGGTGCGAAAGAGACATGGGTGTGATAGAGAGCTGGGGGTGATTGAGAGATACTCAGAACTGGTGTGATAGAGAGCTGGGTGTGATTGATAGATACTGAGAGATGGGTGTGACGAAGAGCTGTGTGTGAGGCAGAGCTGGGTGTGATGGAGAGCCGGGTGTGATGGAGAGCTGGGTGTGATGAAGAGCTATTGAGATCTGGGCGTGATGTAGAGCTGGGTGTGATAAAGAGCTACTGAGAGCTGGGTGAGATGGTAAGCTCCTGGGAGCTGGGTGTGATGGAGAGCTGGATGTGATTCAGAGCTGGGTGTGATGGTGAGCCGGGTGTTAAGAAGAGCTACTCAGAGCTTAGTGTGATGGAGAGCTCAGACTGGGAGCTGGGTGTGATGCAGAGTTCCTGGGAGCTGGGTGTGATGGAGAGCTCATGGGAGCTGGGTGTGATGGAAAGCTGGGTGTGATGGGAGAGTTACTAAGAGCTGGGTGTGATGGAGAGCAACTGAGAGCTGGGTGTGATGGAGAGCTGGTGATATAGCGAACTCGGCGTGATGGAGAACTACTGACGGATGTGTGTGGTGGAGAGCTACTGAGGGATGGGTGTGACGAAGGGCTGTGTGTGAGGCAGAGCTGGGTGTGATGGAGAGCTGGGTGTGATGGAGAGCTGGGTGTGATGAAGAGCTATTGAGATCTGGGTGTGATGTAGAGCTGGGTGTGATGAAGAGCTACTGAGAGCTGGGTGTGATGGTAAGCTCCTGGGAGCTGGGTGTGATGGAGGGCTGGATGTGATTCAGAGCTGGGTGTGATGGTGAGCCGGGTGTTAAGAAGATCTACTCAGAGCTTAGTGTGATGGAGAGCTCAGACTGGGAGCTGGGTGTGATGCAGAGTTCCTTGGAGCTGGGTGTGATGGAGAGCTCATGGGAGCTGGGTGTGATGGAAAGCTGGGTGTGATGGGAGAGTTACTAAGAGCTGGGTGTGATGGAGAGCAACTAAGAGCTGGGTGTGATGGAGCGGTTGGGTGTGATGGAGAACTGAGTTTGATGAGAGAGTTACTGAGAGCTGGGTGTGATGGGCAGATGGGTGTGATTAGGATTTACGGAGAGTTGAGTGTGATGGAGAGCTGGGTGTGATGGAGAGCTGGGTGTGATGCAGAGCTGGGTGTGATTAAGAGCTACTGAGAGCTGGGTGTAATGGAGAGCTACTGAGAGCTGGGTGTGATGGAAAGCTCCTGGGAGCTGGGTGTGATGGAAAGCTCTTGAGAGCTGGATGTGATGGAGATCTCCTGGGAGCTGGGTGTGATGGAGAGCTCTTGAAAGCTGGGTGTGATGGAGAGCTCCTGGGAGCTGGGTGTGATGGAAAGCTGGACGTGATCAAGAGCTGGGTGTGATGGAGAGCTGGGTGTTAAGAAGAGCTACTCAGAGCTTAGTGTGATGGAGAGCTCAGACTGGAAGCTGGGTGTGATGGATAGCTCCTGGAAGCTGGGTGTGATGGAGAACTCCTGGGAGCTGAGTGTGATGGAGAGCTCCTGGGAGCTGGGTGTGATGGAGAGTTGGGTGAGATGGAGAGCTGGGTTTGCTGGGAGATTTACTGAGAGCTGGGTGAAGAGCTACTAAGAGCTGGGTGTGATGGAGAGCTGGGTGTGATGGAAAACTACTGATGGCTGGGTGTGATAGAAAACTACTGAGGGCTGGGTGTGATGTAGAGCTACTGGGAGCTGGGTGTGATGGAGAGCTGGGTGTGATGGAGAGCTGGGTGTGATTGAGAGGTACTGGGAGCTGGGTGTGATGGAGAGTTGGGTGTGGTGAAGAGCTACTGAGGTCTGGGTGATGGAGAACTGGGGTGTGATGGAGAGGTACTGGGAGCTGGGTGTGATGGAGAGTTGGGTGTGGTGAAGAGCTACTGAGGTCTGGGTGATGGAGAACTGGGGTGTGATGGAGAGTTAGTGATGTATGAGTGTGATTGAGAGGTACTGAGAGCTGAGTGTGATGGAGAGCTGATGAGATAGAGAGCTGGGCGTGATGGAGAACTACTGACGGATGGGTGTGATAGAGAGCTACTGAGGGCTGGGTGTTAAAAAGAGCTTCTCAGAGATGGGTGTCATGGAGAGCTCCTGAAAGCTGAATGTGATGGAGAGCTACTGGGAGCTTGGTGTGATGGAGAGCTCATGGGAGCTTGGTGTGATAAAGAGATCCTGGGAGCTGGGTGTGATGGAGAGCTGGGTGTGATGGGAGAGCTACTGAGAGCTGGGTGTGATGGAGAGCTGGGTGTGATTGTGAACTAGTGAGAGTTGGGTGTGGCATGGAGAGCTGGATGTGATGGAGAGCTTGGTGTGATAGAGAGCTACTGAGAGCTGGGTGTGATGGGGAGCTACTGATAGCTGGGTGTGATGGTAAACTACTGACGGCTGGGTGTGATAGAGAGCTACTGAGGGCTGAGTGATGGAAAACTAGGTGTGATTGAGAGGTACTAAAAATGAAATGAATCGGGCTTTAGGCCACTTTTGTGCACATATGGGCTAAACTGGGACAGGAGGGTGTGATGGAGAGTTGGGTGTGGTGAAGAGCTACTGAGGTCTGGGTGATGGAGAACTGGGGTGTGATGGAGAGTTAGTGATGTATGAGTGTGATTGAGAGGTACTGAGAGCTGGGTGTGATGGAGAGCTGGGTGAGATAGAGAGCTGGGTGTGGTAAAGAGCTACTGAGGTCTGGGTGATGGAGAACTAGGGTGTGATGGAAAGCTCCTGCGAGCTGGGTATGATGGAAAGATCCTGGGAGCTGGGTGTGATGGAGAACTGGGTATGATGAGGAGCTACTGAGGGCTGGTTGTGATGGAGAGCTGGGTGTGATGGATAGCTCCTGGGAGCTGGGTGTGATGGAGAGATCCTGGGAGCTGGGTGTGATGGCGAACTCGTGAAAGCTGGGTGTGATGGAGAGCTCGTATGAGCTGGGTGTGATGGAGAGCTGGGTGTGATAAAGAGCTACTGAGAGCTGGGTGGGATGGAGAGCTCCTTGTAGCTTGGTGTGATGGAGAACTAGGTGTGATGGAGAGTTGGGTGTGATTAGGAGATGCTGAGAGCTGGGTGTGATGGAGAACAGGTTGTGATTGAGAGATACTGATAGCTGGGTCTGGTGGAGAGTTGGGTGTGATTAAGAGATACTGAGAGCTGGGTGTGATGGAGAGCTGGGTGTGATGGAGAGTTGGGTGTGATGGAGAGCTGGGTGTGATGGAGAGTTGGGTGTGATGGAGAGATACTTAGAGCTTGGTGTGATGGGGAGCTGGGTGTGATGAAGAGATACTGAGAGCTGGGTGTTATGGAGAACAGGTTGTGATTGAGAGATACTGAGAGCTTGGTGTGATTGAGAGATACTGAGAGCTGGATGTGATGGAGAGCAGGTTGTGATTAAGAGATACTGAGAGCTGGGTCTGATGGGGAGCTGGGTGTGATAAAGAGATACTGAGAGCTGGGTGTGATGGAGAGCTGGGTGTGATTAAGAGATACTGAGAGCTGGGTGTGATGGAGAGATACTTAGAGCTGGGTCTGACGGAGAGCTGGGTGTGATGGGGAGCTGGGTGTGATGGAGAACTACTGAGAGCTGGGTGTGATGGAGAGCTACTTAGGTGTACTCTGGGGTCTTATTTTCATCTCTACTCCTGTGATGCAGATTTATTATCTTAGGCTATCAAAGGAAGACTGCTTTGCACCACCGCCTACATACTTCTGCCAATGGGCCTATCCGTGTTCTACGTGTACTGGGGGGGGGGGGGGGGGGATGGGTGTCACCTCCGCGTGGTCCCCCCTGGGCAACTTCTTAGAAGGCCAAGCACACCCAAACCTTTCATCGAACCAGGTTTTTCTATTTTTTGACGTGAAGTTTTTTTGTGTTTGCTTTCCGGTGGTTCAGGGTTTTTCACTGAGGTTGTTATGTTTATTTTCGAATAGTTTTCAGTTCAAATTCTTTATATATTATTTATATATTCATATTTATATATTTTATATATTTTTTCATTGTACTTGTGGTGCCTTACAGTGCTCTCACGGATTATGAGTGGTTTCTCTTTGGCATCCTGGCGACGGACGGGATGTCCGAAAGAAACCATTGCCATATAATTATTTTTTTCACTTCATTGTTTTAATGGTTTCTCTATGGCATCCTGGCGGATAATGCAGCCTGTGATAGAGAAGCCATTGCCGTACAATTAGCCTGTGGTGACTTACGGTTTTCTCACGATTCGTGATCGCTCTGTGATGTTCTTCAATATCACAGACCTTATCACCGACTGTGGGGGCACTAGAAGTCTTTAATTTTTGAGAATTTTTTGTGGTTTAATGATTTCTCTGGCCATTCTGGCCGACAAGTGAAGTAAAGAAGACATTTACTTACTTACTTAATGGTTTCTCTGTTCATTGTTTATGTCATTCATATTTATGTCTAAATGGGTTTACTTTTTTTGATTATAGTATATAGTATTATACTATATATTATATATTTGTTTTGACAATGACACTGTTTTGACTTAGACTTGTAGTTTTTACACAATCACTCCAATTTCATGGAGATATAGTTAGTGACTTAAAAAGTCGTTCATTTTATAATCACTTCATATTTTACATTATTTTATATTGACATTTTTATACTCATTAAGCTGTGTTGTAGTGCAGGCGCTACAACATGTCATCAGACTCGTTACATATAGGTGCCAGGAGCATCATCATATTATCATATCAAACGTTTTAAACTGAATATTTTGGTACGAACATGTTTTATTAGCTTTTTCTTTCCTTTACTACTTTAACTATACAATATGGGATATTGTAATACTAGGAATTTTCACTTAAATGGCCATACTGGCCAAAAAGGGAAGTAAAGCAAATATTTTACTTACTTACTCTACGTGTACTAGTGTCTAAAGTAGAGGATTAAGGCAATGTTTATCATTAAATGTTAATTTTTTTACGGATTGGCGGTTTTATGGTGATCAGATTATTGATTGATTTGAATTGAAATTTTACGTGAAATACAAAACCTTCTATCTGTCAAATAAATTTGGAAAAATTGAAACTCAAAAACACCTATTTTATACTATTAATATATCATTTATTTATTTTTGTCCACATATTTCTTCAAAAGTTGTAGATTATAATGATTAATGTACATAGCCATTTTGGAAAACAATCTCCATGAATAGTTAAAATTATCCAGTTATTATCGTTTTACTCAAAACTTCATTTTTTCACATATGTGGTTTTGCGCTCCCGCCATCTATCTAAAATATAGGAGATTTTGCGTTTTCATCATCTATCTGTTAGATAGGTGTTTTTGCGCTTCCACCATCGTTATGTTTTTTTCTGGCCTAAATGCATAAGCACACAATTTATAACATAGTTCCCATATTGGACCAGTTGCTGCGTAAATTGGACCAGTGGTCCAACATAGGCTAGTACATGGTCCAATTTAGGGAACAACAGTCCTAATTTGGACCGATCGTCTATTTTCTTTCTTTGGACAATAGTCCAGAATTGGTAATATTTCAAGTGTTACGCTTGGCCCTATGTCGTATGGTCTTGCTATGTATCAGATACACACATGAATTTAGAATTAAGTTATATTGGTGTAGGAAATATCGAGATGAATGTTTAGGGGGTCCAATATAGGCCAGCCTCCCCTATATTGTCTTTCATTGATACATAGGCTATCTATGGGATCGTTGATCTAACTGTAAGTTCAAGTTTTAGACTACGCCGGTCTGTTAAGTGTTAACACTGGTTAAGAGGCAGCCATTAAATACCCAAGAGAAGGGGGGGGGGGGTATTTTTGAAATAAATATTTTCAGACTGAATTTTCGTGAAATAAAGAAAAAAAAGTCGATCGTGCAAACCAGTGATATTGTGAATTAAAATGTGTGTTTAAAGATCAGGATTTGTGAATGTTTGTTCTCAAATTCAAAAAACCCGACCCATTTGAAGTTGTGGGTCGCGGTAACGAGATATTACCTCAACTGGGTGAAAATTTAAATATTTTATCTCAGCAGGATGACCCTTAAAAAATTGTTTGTCTTGATTTGCTCGGCATCCTTCAATGACGCTTTAAAATCAGACAATTGTCGATATGCCACCATTAAACTTCCAGATCAATAGGCTACTACAAGCCCAGTTTAAAATCCAACTTTGCACAAATATTTCTTTTAGAAAGCGAAATAAATATTTTACTTGAGACAGTGTGAAAACATAAAGTAGATTGTTGCAGATATGAAATGAAATAAAGCATTTTTGTAGGTGGCCTCCACGCTAGCGACCATTGCTTGGTCTTAGTGGAGGTCTCCTGATCAACAAAATATATACCACTACTTATATATTACTGTGTACTTACTCTCTTTGATCAAATAAATGAATCTATATTCCCCCAGTTCAAAACTCCCCCCCCTTCTAGTAATGGTGGTCCCCTCAGGGGGTTGGCACAGTTTAATCTTGGGGAGGGGGATTGTATCATTTTCGAAATAAATAATTTCGACGGACTTGCATGAAATACATAAGTCATTTTAATAATTTACCAGTGCTTAGGCCTACTATTACAAATAAACATGTAATGAATATTTAAACGCCGAGTCGAGCCGCTACAAATAGCCTACTTCACCCACCTTGAAGCTTGAATGATGGCCGTTTTTTTACAATTATCAGTGGCGGACCAGGCGAGCAAACTCAAATCCCTGTGGAATTTTTTTCATTGGTGGTGAATTTTCGCTGATTTCTGCTATCACCCCTCAATAAGGGGACCACCTTTAACTTCGACTACTAGGAAGAGAGGGGGGCTGGAGTATTTTTACTGTTAATTTTAGTGAAATAAATAATTGTGTGGAGAACTGCAGAGCAAACACAAAACATTTATATAACATTTATACAGTATTGGGCCAACGTCGAATTATTGTAAATAAGCCAAGAGCTTGTTTAAATTTAAAATATATTTAACAAAAAAAAACAATTATATGGCACATATAAAGAAATCAGTATCAAACTTTGTAGAGAGAAAACAAAGTGAAATAAATATTTATCTCAACACTGAAAATGAAATAACAATTTTGTTTGAGTACATGCATGCCCTGGGTAACCCCACCCGCCACCGATAATTTATGTTTTATTAATTTATTATATACGTTCCATTTAAGCCTATATAGGCGTATATTAATGCGCCTAAAAAATAACGATAGGCTATACCTGTTGAAACTACAAAATCATAATTATACTATTAATTTTATTGAAAACAATTGATAATTTTATATTATGAAGCATTTGGAGCTGAAAATCAGTAAGCGATATTTCAATCGAAAATATAAAATTGTGTAATTTACATTCACGTGGGAGTTGCAACATCAATTCAAAGCTCATAGTGAATGATAGTAAGCCTATTGTATTACATTTTGAACAGGTGCTGGCGATGAATTCCTCTAAGTAACCAGGTAACGTTAGTTGTAGTTGCATTTCTACTAGATTTCACACCTAAACAACAGTTAGACATTTTGCAATCATCTAAAGATCTCGAAGGCTCCTATATATATATATATATATATATATATATGCAACACTACCATTAATAAAAATTATATGTCAAGTGTATTAGGTATATATATAGGGCCTAGGCCGACTAATATCTTGTTCCAATTCATGCAGCTAACTAAGAAATAAATGAATTTCATAAATATACTGTTATCATCGGGCATAAATAACCTTATTTCTAGTTTGTTTTCACTATAATTATTTTT
Organism: Flabesymbios commensalis; assembly: GCA_964017125.1. Lineage (NCBI taxonomy): Eukaryota > Metazoa > Annelida > Polychaeta > Terebellida > Flabelligeridae > Flabesymbios > Flabesymbios commensalis. Next base: position 53,740,975 of record OZ024914.1, on the reverse strand, counting down.
TCACTTTAGCCTTAATATGTAAAAAATAAAATTACATTCAAGCAATCAAAACTTGGGATCAAACTTATTTATCAATTCAGTTTAATATGCTATATATCCAAATAATATATATCTACTGATTAAATTAATACCAGTACTTCGAATGATGTGAATTTTCTATGTTAGCGGGTGCACATGGGTCCTGGAAATTATGTATTCTTCCCAGTTCACTTTTTACCCATCTTTTGGCCTCGCTATTTGCTTTTTATAAGGGAAAAATGATATAAATATAGCTAAAAATAGATATAACTTTTTAGGTTCGTTTTTCTACACTATTTATAAGCTCAAATCCTCGATGTTCGGACCCTAAGAACAGGCGATTCGCCGTTCGTTTGATTCGTTTTTTAACCCATGTGCACCGTCATGTTATTGTGTGTAAACCTAATTTCATTGAGCAGCTCTCGCCGAGGCGGGATGCTTAATCTATTTCAAACAGTCCGCGGCCTCGACTGCCGCCGCAGTTATTTGTTTTTAAGTGGCTACTTATCTATAAATATCTGATTTCTCAAATACCACTGGGAACTTGTTTTGGTGACATTTCGATCCCCATAGCATCAATCATTTAATTACTCCGGCCACTAACGAAGAAATGCTCGTTAGTGCATTTCAGGATTTTTTTCTATCATATTTTCCTTTAATTTGGCAAATATGCTCAGTTACATCAGCTATATATATAGACCTGACTGACTATTGTAAGCAATTTAAAAATAGCCGCTTAGCGGCCTTTTTCAATTTCGAGAGATTGACGTCACGCAAAACAAAAATGCTAATTCGCAGGACCATTGATATAAAGCAAAATGTTAGGTTTCACATAAAGATAAATTTTGCAGACATTTATTTCCAAAATGCAAGATTTCCGCGAATTTTTAATCATTTATTCCCCATTCTCTCAGACTTTATATAGCTATAGCTATAACACTCCACTGGAGAAATGTTTGGCGACATTTTCATCTCTATATCATCAGCCTTTATATTACTACAGCTACTAACAAAACAATTGGCACATATGCTTAGATAAGTCCGCCAATGACCTGAATAACTTTTGGGAGCAAACAATTTTAAAATGACCGTTCAGCGGCAATTTTAAATTTTAGTAATTTTGTGATATTTACGTACGGTAACTAAAAACAATGCAAAATAGCTGAGCCATGAAAGTAACACAAAATTTAAGGTATCTCACAAGAATGACCCATGACAAATTTTGGCGAAATAAAATTAAAAAGGGCCGACTATAGCGGCCATTTTTTCTCGTTGTTTTCTCACTTTATCTCTGAAATATTGCATAATAGTTGAAGCGGTAATATAAAGTAAAATGTCCGATGTTACACGAGGCCAATATTTTTTCAAAATAAAATTTGAAATGGCTGATTGCCAGCCATTTGTTTAATTTTTGCTCACTATTTCGGTGACCTTGCATGATTGCTAGATCGTTAATATTGAACAAAGTGTCCGTGTTACACGATGACAACCCATCAAACATGATACATCGACCCAATGTTGGACCAATGCTGGCCCACATCTGCGACATTGGCCCAACATTTTGTCAATGTGTCTTGTGTGCTGGGAACACATGACAAATTTTAAGGATATAAAATCCGAGAGAGCAGACTGGTGATCTGATTTATATTAGTCTGTCAGCAAATTCACGGATATGTTATATGCATACTTTTGTAGCTGGTGGTCTGTAGGCCTACCCCTGCAATGTAGTCTGCAATAAAAAAACATTCACTTTTTAAATGCGTTATTTGATTTTTTATTTCGGCTCCTTAATACGTCGAGATTAATTTCATATACTAACATTTCCGTAGACTAGAAATGTGTCGCTATTTTAAATACTGGGTTCCTGTGGAAACGTATAAGGAATTTGCCAAAAAACCTGTTCATCAGTTATTCATATATTTCTTATTTTGAACATGCATGTCTGAAATTAAATTTTGTACTTATATATCTTTCAACTAATAAATGAGCAACTGAAATAATAATAAACTTTGACATTTTAACCCTATGTAGGCCCACATGCTGACATATTATGGACATATCAAGAACCAAAATACAATTTGTAAATTTTACATGATTATGACGCTTTATTACAAGGTATGTATACTATTTACATAAAATTTTCTGAAAATACATTTCCAAAAACTGCCATAAACCGTTTTAAAACTTATATTAATGCTGTTTTGAGTAATATACTCAGTTAATGTTTCATAAAGCTCTGTTTACCCAACGTCTTGATGTTGTAAAACATTTGCATGTAACTTTTAAACAATGTTAGAGAAATATTTGGTGTTTGCTGTCATAGTCTTTAAAAAAAAAAAATAATACAAATAATAGCTACACATTATTGCCGTGCCGAAATTAATGATGAAAAATCACCTACAAAACTTATTGGATTGTTCCAAATGGAATAAAGAAACAGAAGAAGAATACAAAAAGAAGAAGAAGATGAAGAAGAAGAAAAAGGAGAAGAAGAAAAAGAACAAGAAGAAGGAGAAAAAGAAGAAAATGAAGAACATGAACAAGTAGGTTCGAAGGTATCAGCGAAAACCGCCGTCAAAGATTCGAACCAGATATAGACAACATTCCACACGAAATGTAATGATTACCATTACCATGATTTACCTTCACACATTTGCAAAGTATAGGCCTATATCTCGTGGATGTCACAATGTGGAAGAGGTAATTCTGCTTCGAACGTATCAGCGAAAGTTGCCGCTCAAAATTTGAACCAGATAGATAACGTTCCACAGCTTCCACATGCTTATTGACTGTCATTACGATTATAGTTTTACAAAAATGTTGTTGTACATATAACCTTTAAAATTTAGACTTTTGGAGTTTTGAATATGAGGTGGTATCTTATTCCATATTCGTGTATCAAGATTCAAAAAGCTTTTACTATGGCTATATGTGACACATCACTGTTAGGGTTACTGGGGGCGCTTGTGTACTCAATTAATTAATTAAAACATGGCATTCATACCTTCATTACACATAAATACTTGTACACTTGTACAGCTCCATGATAGCTAATTCTATCTAGTATTGACATCCAGTGTATATTTGAATATATCAGTAGTACATGATTGGGGTTGTAGTTTGCCTATCAAGTACTTCATCAAGAATTAATCTGGCAGATATTTAAGGATGTTTTCCAGAAAATATACTTAAATGTGATTTGGGGAACAGAATAATGGTATGTAATAAATGAATTTCGTAGTAAACGACTTCGCAATAGCCTCAAACACACGAAACCCTGTGGAAGATGATCCATTCCAGAAAAATACTTTGTTTTATCCATCAATTCGTAAGCTGTAAACTGATAGATTCTTAACTGTGATTTAATGTGATGGCTTAAATATTGATGCAGATATCCAGTTCCCTTTGTGTAGGATTTGCACTTACCACTGATATTAAAAATAATAACAGCCAGTCTAACACTATCAAGGCTTCCATGAACTGAACACCCCAACGAGCCGTGACCACACGAGGAAAAACTAAATTGTGAGACAATCCTGTGTCAGAAAATAAAATACTATAGACGGAGACCTAGCTTATACACCTCCTACATCTTCTACCCCCGGAGAGACAGGTTGCACCTCATACACTTTTTACATTTACTGCCCCCAGAGAGACAGGTCGCACCTCATACACTTCATTTATATATATATAATTTTTCTAATAAATAAATAAACCCATGGATGAAAGGGTGCATGATATGCAACCTTAACTGCATAGATCTTACATAGCTGACTTATCCATTGAGGTAAAAAAACAACAATAAATTGACGTAAAATGCCACATACTGTAGATATACACCATCCGCGGATGAAGGAGGACATATTCTGTCCGGCTTCGTCCATGGATCTTAGCATGGATATAAGAATAACGTCAAAATAACCAACTTCTACTTGAAATTTCACACAGACTTCAAGTGTCGCAGACTAGGCCTACATAACATGAAACCAATCTTAAAGCTCTGGATGTTGTAATAAGGTCCACCATATAGGCTAGTGTGGGTATGAGAAAAACACCTAGAACATATATTTTTAATCAATAAATAGACCCATGGATAAAAGGGTGTATGATGCCATACATACATACACCGTCCGCGGATGAAGAAGGACATATTACGTCAGACTAAATCCATGGATCTTACATAGACTTATCCATATTAAGTATTTTCTTTATTGTAGGGCCCTCATGAACCCAACAAATAACATACAAGGTAAAATAAAAGCATGGATGCATGTCACAATGTCGGACGATCCACCTTTAATTTTCGAATACCACTATGAGGAGAAATAAAAACTTAAGTCAAATTAAAGAAAGCTGAAAGCCCTAATATCTTTCAAAATTAGTGTAAAAAAAAACTTATTTTGTACTAGCAATAACAAACACAGAGAACAACACAAACACTGTAACCACTGGTTGATCCAAAAATACGATGGCAGTTTTATCACCATGCTCTTGCCATAGCTTTGTTTGAGAGTAGTGGCTGAGATTATTAGCGTGGATAATAGTACATCTGGCGTCCTCCATATTTACTTGAATTAATACGATAAATCACACCAAAAGTTTCAAGTACCCTGTGAGGATTATAGGCTTACAATCATCTGAATAAATGAATGTGCACATCTGATTTTAGCGCCGCCTGCTGAACGTTCTTGCAAGGAGGTTATATGGATAACCTTCTTGGTTCTTGCCTGCACGTCCACTGAGGCGAGGGGGAGGGGGGGAGGGGGGTTTGGTTTGCTTACGGGGAGCCTCCCCCGCGAAATTTTGAAAAAAAAGCATGCAAACGGTGGCTTTTGATGGAATTTGGGGTGGTAATCTAGAGATATAATTTTGGTGTTTTATAGCATTAATTTTCATTGATTTTTTTATTTCATACAAAAACACAGACTCACTGGTACACTGAATACTGATTTTATTTATCTGATACCTGAGGCTGAACCTGGGTTGAACACATTTTGATTTATATTTAATGCATGACTGCATCTGCTGTGAGGATATTGAAGATGAACATTGGCAGCATGGAGTAACAAAAACATTATGAGTACAATGATCATTTGCTTGCATGTAACAAACTACTTAATAGGCCCAACTAAATAAAATAAAAACTGGTTACAGCATACGTGACTACTGACTAGTTGACAGCTGCATGTCCCTGACTTAGGATAATACTATTAAATGATGCTATTAAACAAGTTAAAACAACATTATACTACTAAACAAAATAAAAACATGATCACACACATGGCACGTGTAGAATATGAGAACAACTAAATATTGCACAACAATTGCACAAACAAAAATCTGAAATACTGAAAAACACTACATTAATGATTAATGGAAGTAACAGTTCAGTGGTATGTGTGAGTTTGTGTTAGAAAACATTTTTTCCTGACAGCTAGTTGACTCAGATATAGTTACTACTAGGCCTGTTGCTGCACACTATTAAATTAGGAAGAAACAAGTCTTTGTCAGAAGAAGCATATAGGCCTATAGCATGCGATTTTTATACAAACAACATTTGCCCACACTGGGTCTATGTTATAATACCGCAGTACCGGTATATATAATAGTCCATTTATAATGTCTTCCAATCATCACGCAGTCAAACAAAACATATGGAACGAGTATGCTCGTTTATTGTAAGCCCACAACCTATATGTACAATAATGGACCAGCATTGTTTCAACATCAACGTTTACGAGACATGTTACTAAATATGAAATTCTGCAAAGATTTATCAGTACAATATTTGGTTTATCAGAAGCAGCAACATCTCGACTATAATATATATACATGTAACTATAGGCGGAATAGGCCTATGATGTACATTTCTATCACTAACAGCTCGCTTTATCGTGTATACTTCACTGAAATGTTGTTGATATGTTTTGTATCGTTCCCACTCAGCCTATCTGCCGATAACGCTGAATACTGGGATGAAACTAATGCAGCGATGCACAGCTCACAATTTGATTATGTGAGCCTTAATGGCACCTATTGGCGGCACTAACGTAGGCCAAATATACGCGCGGCGGGCCCGCCAATTTTAATACACTTTTTAAATCTCTCAATATCGCTCAAATTAAATGTCTGGACAGAAATAAGTTGAAAGAGACCTACGGTTGGCAGTTCGAGACATTGCTAATAGTGCTATTGGAACCCCAGATATTTGGAGTGTTTTTTATTTTTGGAGGGGAAGAATTTCTGCCCGTCATTTTAATGTCATTTTAATGAGTGCCCGTCCCGTCAAAGCCAACACTGCCCGTCTCAAATGACGGGCTGACAGGTCGCTAGCTAAGACACTGACGTCCACACCAGGTGTCTCTGTCGTCAAACAATGTGACAATGTGTGAACAAAATACGGATTCGCAAGGGCAAACCTTTCTCCATAGAATCAATGTATCTTGGAATGGCTCCATCACCCATAGGAAAAAGATCACACGCAATCTTTGAGCATGCCATTCTTTGAACACAAATAGTTGAATATTCTATTACTGGATGCTTTAAAAAATATGTAGGTCAAATAAACTGCGCTATGATAATTGTCGTGCTAATTTTGACGAAAGCTGTGGTGATTGTAAAAAAAACCCCGGAATTACTATACATTCCACAATAACCTAAACGAATTTATAGACGGGTTGAGATATTTTGCTGTCATTAAGCATAATTTACCATAAACATCTGACAACGAGTAACGTGTAATCGCCTCTTAGTATTCACACATAAATCAATAACAGATGGCTACATAAAAACATTGTCTACCGTTGAGTCAATCTATTATTTATTATTATTGTGAACAACTTACCCAGTGTGCTCAAGAAAGTTATACCTCTATAATTTTCTACAAAATTTATATTACTTTTTTTTTAAATTGGCACACCTTCTCTCCATGCAGTTGGAAAATAAGATGATTTAAAAATTACATTAAAAAAACTGGTGCCCTAGGTTAGTGGTTAGCACCGCTGCCTTTCAGAGTTCGGGGTTCGTTTCCCAGTCTCGGCGGTTTGAAAGAAACAATAATGTTTCCTCCCCATCCACTCGTAAAACTCAAAGTTGTGGGGAGCCTCCGTGACCGAGAGGTAGCGTGCTCGGCCTCAGACCTCCAGGGTTGGAATTTCGAATCCTGTGTCTGGAGGCCTCTTTATGCTCACTCATCTCAGCATCCTCAGGAGGTTCTCCTGGCCCAATTTAGCCTGTATGTGCACAAAAGTGATCTAAGGCCCGATTCATTTTATTTCATTTTTATCCGTTTATTAGCAAGTTAAATAACAGTTATTGTGAATGAAATGAGTGTTGAAACATCAACATTGGCAAATATTTGATTTTAAGTTAAACAATAATTTTCACACTTCATGTAGTAGATCATGAGCTACTACCACTTAGTTGGCAACCCCCTCAACCCATCCACATCATGCAAAATATCTTACTTTACTTTACTATGTGACATTTCCTAATAGGAAGATTAATTTTGTGGTGAGTTAGGTAATTTCAGAGAATTCCCACATTTGAAGCGACATCACAGGGCCGAGTTTTCATGTCGCCATCATGGATTTTTCTGCGGGAAAATGCGTCTGCGCATGTGCGGAGCTTTAAAAGTGGGCCTACCTAAAGTTATTAAGTCGAAAGGGCGTATTGCTTAAAAATTAATGTATTTATTTATACAAACCCAATTATGCTTAATCGAATAACTAAAACTTCAAAGAACACGATTTCTTGTGCTATCAGAGTATCGCGAATTCTGCTATGCGCGCTATCAAAACAATATGTCCATAATAAAATACCTGTTATCAGATATATCGCATAATCTAAACTATAACATACGAATAAAAGTAGCGACGTTAACATTGGACAGTTTGGCAATTAAAAATAATAATACACCAATATGCACACTTAATTTACGGTATTTACCAATTAGTGAATCCATGTAATGACTCTGCTGCTGTAGATGAACATTTCACAACCTTCAAGATGACCTAACTAAGATCAACGTAGCTAAACTAAACGCAGGTGAACTTTGACCAGCACTCCACGTCTATTCTGCTCTACAAAAAGCAGTATCTGCTTACTCGAAAGTAATCAGATACTGCCTTTTGATACGACAACATTAGTGGTGAGCGAGTCACTGCTTCGTGCCAGCAAATCAAGATACATTGGACCTATTGTGGCTCAATGTTGGGCCACGTCTACGAACCTCTCCTGACATTGAGCATCCACAGTTTTATTGTCACGTGCTACTGTAACACAGAAGTAATATATATTTTTTTTAATTTGAATTTCTTCTATTTTTCATCTGCTTTTGAGTTTAAGTTAAAAGAAAAGTTTTTTCTTTAAATAAAATAAAACGAGAAATGAAATAATTTAAAAATTCGGTAATTTATCATTATTTAAAAAAAACTAACTTTAAATAAAACATGTTCCGGTCTCTCTTAGTCAACACGCGGTTGAGGTTTTACTCATTTTGGCCAAAATTATGCGTCATCCATGAAATTCCTAGTACTACATGGTGAATAAATACGGCATCACTCATCTATGGTGCCATAAATTAAAATTATTCGTGTCTTCGTTTCCATACGAGTTCGTGTGTATATGAGCACCCACACACACACAAAAAAAGTAGTTTTTTTGCCGTGTCTATATTCATATTTGAACGTAGCTATTGAGATTCAGAACGAGCCAATGACCATGTGGATGAGTAACATTATATGCTGACTCGGCGGAATACTATTTTTTTTGGGCGGATTTATAATCTGCCTAGGCAGATAACTAACAGTAACTGTTCACTTGTAAAGTAAGCAGTTACTGCCTTTTGGATACAGGATAGACTACTACCTGCTTACTTGAAAAGCAAGCAGTTGTTTGTCTTTGAACGACAGCAGCGGGTTCGTGTACTAGTCAAGATGAATTTTAGACACACCTGGAAAAAAATGACCTAGTTAAGATTATTACTTTTTTGACTTTATAATGGTGCCCTAGTTGAAATTTCCGAAGGGTGTGCAAAAATTCATCCGGTAGCTTTTTTTAAGTAGCATAATTATGCTACCTTTTTTGTCATTCAGCATAAAAAGTCGTGTTTCTATCCCATTTTCGGATATTTTGAGGGCGCTGGTGTCATTTTTGGATGTGTTTTGTAATTTAGAGGTCATCTAAGCTGTTTTTGCCATACATTTCAAGGTTAAAAGCATAATTTAACGGTCAAAATAATAAGGTATTTTAACAAATAAAGCCAGAGAGAAGTGTAACACAAAATTTTTGTGTAATTTTGACTGACAAATCCATAGCTAGTATTATTTTGGCGATTCAAGGTCATCTTGTAGGTCAAAGGACAGTTTGAAGGTTAAAATGTGAAAAAATGATTTTTATCAAATACGAATAGCAACAAGTTAATAATTCTATTTGTGTTTGTTTTTTGATTGGAAGAGCTATTTTTAGTAGCAATATGATTATCAAATGTCACATACAAGGTCAAAACGCAAATGACAAGGTCAAGTAAACAATGATTTAAGAGGATTGAAATGAGATAAAATGTTTTCCACAGAGACTTTAGTTCATTTTAACTGAAAATGCCATTTCTGATAACATTTTGAAAGAATGATGCAAATGTAACAAAAAAATGTGATTTGTTAACAATAATGTCTAGTAATATGCTTACCAAATTTGTAACTAATTTAAGTGTCCTTCGGCTCGTCATTTATAAATATATTAAAGAGTACTATTTTAATCTTCAAAAATGGCCACCACATGAAAATCATTTACTGCCTATAGGCCTATATATGAAGGTTTTATGAAGGTTGTACGAAGTATGCAATGCATTATTAGGCGTATAGCAGCTTACTAGATTTGGGTATTCAAAATTATATTTCCGTTTTTTTAACAAACAAACGGTTCTCATACCCATAGAGTTAGCATACAATCAGTGGAAACCCACTGTTGTAGGGATAGGCCCAGCCTACTCGCGCTATTATTATTTGGTAATATCGTGACCCAATTCTATTGGGCATCGCAATGAGACGGAACAAATATCTAATCAAATTGATCAATGGCTTCAATGTTTGTTTTTCATATGAAGATGTCAATCTGTTCAAATATTTATCAGTAGTGGCAGTACTTGGCCACAGAATTTGAGGCAATAGGGTTGGAGGGATCTAATGACAGAGACAGACAACTCATTCATTGCTGCTGTGACAATTTTGATTGCGATATCTTTTTCTAGAACTGCAAGAGTATATATGCCATGCGTTGGGCATGATCCTTGCTCAAACCAAACAAGGGTCGTCTACCACACCACATACGACACTCACAAGACAATAACACTTAGACCAATGGAAGATCGTAGCAAACCGATGGAATACAAAATCAGCACAGCTACTTAAAGGGACCTAAGAATCCACCAATGCCATCTGAAGTAGCATTGAACAATGTACCATCATTGTCATTTGTTCCTTATCAGCAATTAGCACTATCGATATCCACTTTCATACCCCTTCCTATTTTCAGAAGGTTATTCCGATGTTGGGTGGCATGTACATTCCTTTTGTATTCTTCTAGTTTTATCAGGACTTCGAGAAATTCTAACTAGAACATTTGGTAGTGTTGACGAAAAATGTCAGGAAAAAAATTACCACAAAATGTACGTGCTCTTCGAATGATCGCAGAGGAGATGCTGCGTCCATTATTTATAAGAGCATGGTTGATGGCCAGGTAGAGAGCATGGAATATCTAATTGTATGTTTTGACATGCTTACTAGACACAGTCACACATGACTGTGGGTTGATGACATGGGTTGATGACCTCGTAAAATCTGTGATCATCATGATGACCTTCTCTCGCACCGCACATGAATCAGATATGCCACTACATTTATAGTATACGTGATAAGCTAAAAATAGTTTAAAATGGCGATAAAGTTCTTAAATTTGGACACAGTATAGGTAAGATGATGTTATATCGGTTTAAGATGGGAGCGATTTTAAATTTCATGTTTAATGTTTTCTGTTTTTCTAATTGATAAAAATACCACAGTCGCCTTTAATTGTATATTGTAACGAAAAAAACATATTTCATAATATTGGGCTTATTAAGAGGAACCCAACTAATTGCGTTCCCAATTTTTTTGTTTCAATATTCTTAAGTTAAATGAAAAAAAATGTCCACCACCCCCTCTTTTTCACTTAAAATTACAGCTTTGTCCCTTCCCTTGCAAATTCAGGATGGGGACCTAAGTTGCATTGCATTTGTGTCAAATAAACTTTTTTCTTAATTTTTATTTACAAAATCGGCGCAAAAATGACAATATCCAGAAAAATAAATATAATACAATTCATAGAATTGTACTGCAATGACAACATTTACGTTGAGATTGAGACAGTGTAACCTTATTATTTGGTTGATTTGAAGCCTACGTTTGAAAGGTTTACATTGACAGATTAGAAGGAATAAATATATGTATGTGTTTTCTATGTCTAAAAATAAAATATTTGGGTCAAATTGGAGCCATGTTGACAGCTTCCTTTATTCAGTCAAAATCAGCCTTCGCATCCTTGACAGCCCTGGAACCGCCTTTGCTTTTCAATCTAGCACAGATAAAACCATTTGTAGTAATATTGATATGTACTGACACATATTCAAATAATATCAAATACCAATTTAAAATAATAGAATATACCATCATTAATCTTCTGTTATTGTCCAATTATGATCAAGATCTGGTCAGAGTGGGATCAATAAGCTGAAAAATAGTTTAAAGTATAACACATTCAAATTATATTATGTATGGCCAATATATTTTTCATAGCAAAAGGGAAATTTAACAAATAATAAAATACGCACTTATTATATATACGGACCTTTCTATGAGCATGATGGTTTGTCAAATCTCGCTATGTGTATACACCTATTTAAAACAATAAAAAATTGCCAAATGCCTATGTTGATGAGTCTAATCCTCAAAGAGAAGGTGCGTACTGAGGTGAAAATGGTTTGATAATACCTCTTAAGTACCTCATTATTGCCACGGTTTAAAGTTGGCAATATGTCAGTTTTATTTTGTAAAAAACACATAAGATTTTTTGCAGCTCAATAAATACACATATTAAGCTAAAATGTTAATGATGATCCAAATCATTTGATAATCATCACTTAAAAACACAAACGCATAGCTGATTTATAATTATTCTAAAAATCAAATATACTATAAATTGCAATAATGTATCTCCATGTATCATCATGTCAAGTAAAAAGTATTCAGCAGCGCGCACTGGATATGTCACAATGTGGTTGTCGAATATTTAAGTTGTCATCATTAGCATACACACTGTAAACTTATATCAATGATTGCAGACGCTTTGTAAACCTAGCTAGAGATACAGAGTGACATTTATGTTATATCACTTTTCAATTAACTAACAATCAATGAAAGTTGTGTCATTTCGTGTGAATGAGTTAACACATATTAAAATAATTATTGACTGACACTTATACCATATCAAAGTTCAATTTCTAATTGCAAGATTTATATCTAAAATCAATTTTAATATTTAAAAAAGATTTTGTCTGCATGTGCAACCTTACACATACCAACATTAGAGACACATATGTTGTTAATATTTATTTAGTTTTTAGGTCCGTTATATTTATCACCTGTGAACACAAAAGGGGAATTATGTTAAAAAATATAGAGCACAATGTGAATCATATATCATTTATAATTAGCAAATTAAATTGGATACAAGCACATAGTAGGTGGATTATTGGCTCGTACCGAGCCAATTTCAGTGCAAGAAAAATATTTAATCCGCTTTGTACAAGTTTTACTTTATTCAGGTGTTTTTCGAGCTGAAACATGTAAAATGGTACAAATCTAAAGACATCCAGCAAGTTTTCAAATTCGATTGACAAATCGAAAGACTATTGTGACAAAAATGAGACGAATCAATATCGCATAAACTACACATGATAAAACTTTTCATCCAAGATACATGTAGCTTTGCATAGACGACATCATGGACATTATATCCCACCACGTGTAAGACATATATTTCTCAGCCTACATATACAAACACTTTTAAATTTTAGGTACTATTTTTTTTAAGTTCAGTCATTTATTCAATCCTCCTCTATGTTATCCAGTTTATTATTCAGTTCCTCTTAGTATCGGCATATATGAATGCAGCTGACCACATGATCACAAAAAAACAGCGGACATGTCTATCCCTATTTCTTTGCCACATACATGGTATTGTATTATACATGTAATTAGTGTGTTATGTAAGCCCTATGTTTATCTGTATTAGAGAGGCGCACAACGGGACCAAATATGTCAAAACTGTGATCAATAACGATCTACCTTCTTATCCATGGAAATCTGACTAATCAGTGTAATGATAATATTAAACTCTTTTAAAAAAATGTGTGAGAATTATAAATAAAATGTATCCCTGCTTCTTTTTAGGCAAGATATGATTTTATATAGGCCCTAGTAACTATTTAAATTTGAACTATATGACATGCTAGATATACACATTAGAATAATTTACTTCATTTTTGTTTAATTCACCATGTTCAGACACTATTAAAGTAAAAAAAAAAATTGAATAAAATGATAAAAGATTATTGAGTTACATGTATGCGCGCTTTGACACTTTTATCATAAAAGTGATCTATTTGATAATGCATCTTACAAACTCCATTTCGTTTAGCCCAAACTGTATCTGAAACTAAGATTTGAGTCACAGATTGCGACGGTACAAATACGTGCAGTGATTCCTATGGGCGCTCACGACTAAGGCTTGGCCACAATTTTTCAAGTCAAAAATGGATTTGTTAGGATCAGTAACATTTTACCTATATTTAGCCATTTAAGCTCGTTGTCAGCTACGTCGTTAAGATTTTGTGGGAATGTTTTAAAGATTAGTGTGTAGATCGCTCTCACGAACCGCCATAATAACAAACATTGTGTAACAAACGTGGTGTACAGCTGTCCACGATTGCACTTCATAGACCCCACCAACATAAACAGAGCAAAACATTTCTTTCACATTTTTTTTCGGAGGGCTCCCATCTTAATAATAAAGAGGATATATTGAAGTACAAGTCCTCCGATTTTGACAGCTTTATCATTTTTTTAAACTATCAGGTCAAAATCTCGAGCTTATTACGTCCACTATTAGCAGTTATTAACTTGTTGCTATATACATTTGATAAATACATTTTGATCTTGGAATTGACCTTTGACCTTAAAATTGGCCTTGAAAAACCAACATAATACCAGAAATAGATTTTCAAGTCAAATTACACGAAAAAGAGGTATTACACTTGTCCTTGGCTTTATTTGTTAAAATATCTCATTTGACCATGAAATTAGGCTTTTGACCTTGAAATGTGTGGCGAATATGCTATAGATGACCTAAGATAAATAACATCAGCGCCTTCAAATTAGCCGAAAATTAGGTATTACACGACTTTTTGTGCTCAATGACAAAAAAATTCCAAAATCTACCAATTTTAATGCTAATTTGCATAATTATGCTAATTATAAAAAGCCACCGGCTGAATTTTTGCACACCCTCCAAAAATTTAAACTAGGGGACCATATGAACTCAAAAAAAGTAATAATCTCAACTAGGTCATATTTCTCCAGGTCAGCCTTAAATCACATGTTTTTTAACCTGACTATATCGAGAGACGGGTTTCAGCAGCGATTCTCCTTGAAACGTTACACGTTTGATTATCATTATAGTGTATTATTATTCCTGGAATGTTCAAACCAGCTGAGTAAAATGTGTGGTACATATCGTGGGCTTGGAAAATCAAATTCCTAGAGAAGAATCTCATAGTCCCAGTTCCGGGCATTTAGCTATCTATCGCACTCGCTCGCTCGCTCCCTCCCTCCCTCCCTCCCTCCCTCCCTCCCTCCCTCCCTCCCTCCCTCACTCACTCACTCACTCACTCACTTACTCACTCACTCCCTCACTCACTCACTCACTCACTCACTCACTCACTCACTACTATCATAAAACATAAATCTTGAACATGATTTGATAACAGTATTATCATTTATTAGGCCTTTGTGCTGTGCATACATATTACAATCAGATGTATACTGTTCATGAATAAAAACGTCGAATGAATGCAAAATAAGAGCAAACTATTCAACAGGACAAAAAATGGTAATCTCACAGTCCCAGTTCCGGGCATTTAGCTATCTCACTCACTCACTCACTCACTCACTCACTCACTCACTCACTCACTCACTCACTCACTCACTCACTCACTCACTCACTCACTCACTCACTCACTCACTCACTCACTCACTCACTCACTCACTCACTCACTATCATAAAACATAAATCTTGAACATGATTTGATAACAGTATTATAATTTATTAGGCCTTTGTGCTGTGCATACATATTACAATCAGATGTATATTGTTCATGAATAAAAACGTCAAATGAATGCAAAATAAGAGCAAACTATTCAACAGGTCAAAAATGGCTGCTTTTCAGCAGGTAATTGTTTTGCATAATGTTATAACATATTTCTTAGTTTCCTGAGTTTACCAATGTTCTAATGATGATTATCATAATACAAACGATTGTGGTAGTAAAATGAAGGAGTGAAAATCAATAGTTTATCTGTCAAGAAATGCAGAATCATGGAATAATTAAACAATTAATGACAAACAGAATATTGTATCTTATTGCATCCTATAGTTCAATCTAGTCTACATCATTACCACTGATTACTTGGAGCCTAAATACGTATTGATTAAAATTTACGTTACATGATTATTGATAAATGACTACTATTTGTCATAGATGACACAATTCACATGACAGCAAATCAAGTAAACTAATCCATGAGCTAAGTTCTAAAAAATGGTCACTGGTACCATTTTATGGGGAAATTTTTTACACATATTATCTTAAACTGCATTACACAGTGCTTACAGCTATCACTTCGAAAAATATGTTTATATTGGACCCCCCTATTCTCGTCTTTAACAAAAGGCTGTGATTTTAGAAATACCAGGGGGATGTTAAGTGGGTTGTGTAAATGGTATCCAGGTGTTATTTTTTGACACCAGTGCTACAATGTTCCATACATTGTATTACTTAAAAAAAAAATCAAACTGAAGGTCATTTCGTGACCTTCAAAAGTCATTCACATGAATAAGTCAATTGTAGCATGCCATGCATGAACTCTTGTAAGACAAACAGAATTGGATCATAACTTAAAAATTACTAAAGTCTGATTTTATTGGATGATAGTATGGACCTTCTAGCCCGATCCCAGGTAATTTGTACTCAAATGGAGGTACATATTTTTTGCTGTTGTATTATAATGTAGGGGGTGTTTTGTATTACTGCCTGAAAAAAAAGGAGTATGTGTACATAATTGGTAATATCTTTGGCAATACTTAAAGAATTTTACCAAATGAGCAACCAAAACGTAAAGCTGGTAATCTGGTAATAGTAAAAAAAATGGTAAAATGTATGTTAAAAAGCAAAAGAAAATAAATAAAGGTTATGAAGGTTAATGAATGTCACAAAGTCTTGCCACAGGGATGATCGGTACCATTAGGAGTGGCAAATTGTACTTAATACTCATATTGTGGGGTGGTATTGATGCATGATAGCAATTTGACTTATACAGCTTAACAGTTATATAACTGAATTAGTTGACTAACCCTTAGTGTAAAAATCTACTGTAATTGACTCTCTCTATGCACATAACTGGCAATATATTTGTCAATACAAGCATATATTTGTACAATACAAGAATTTCCAAATATCGATCACTAAAATGGTTGCCTGTTATTGGCTAAAAAATTCACGCAAAAATGATAAGAAATAAAGGTTATTCGCGTCAATAAAGGTCACAACGTCATGGTACAGTGATGTTGTATTCATCGCACTGTATAACCGGCACCATTTAGAGGAGCAAATTGTTTTTGCTGCCACGTTGCTCTGTCGTAGTGTGGGGTGTTATTAATACATGATAGCAGTGTGGATTGTACAGCTTTACAGCTTCATAACGATTCTTGTAGACCAACCATTAGTGAGCAAAGCACCTGTCATTGACCTTTTATATAACATAATTGGCAATATCCTTGCCAATAATCGATTATTATTTAAGATTCTGCCATAAAAACATAATGTTTTTAATGGTTGATATTAATACAAACAAATATTCTAATAATATATAGGTTATGAAGGTCAATAAAGGTCACAACCTCATACCACAGGCATCTTAGGAAGTGCTTTGTCATGACACCATCTATACTCTGATGTCATTTGTTTTTGGTTAGTTAGACTAGTCAATGTTGGAATTGATAATACGGTAATATATAGCCCCTACAATAACTTCAGATAGACCGTTGAGTCAAAATTTGGTCTCAATATTATTTGTAAGTATTTGTCAATCTGGGTGTGTACCACTTGACGATGTTGACGTAATCTGAAGCTTGGACTAAGAGTGACAAAATATGTAATGCATTTTTTATTTATCATTCAAATGTAACGATACGACCACCAAAATATAAGTCGGTCAAATAGCTAGATATATATATAAACAAATCGACAGATTCTGAGTTATAAAGGTCAATAAAGGTCAGAACAGCATTTGGACAGTTGTTTTTGTTATTGTTTCTGTCATGACGTCGTCTGTACTTTGATAGTGTTTGTTCAGCGCTAACCAAGGTTTTTCTTTATGACATGATGCAATATAGCTTCTGGGACAAAACCAGGTAACCTATAGTTAAATAGGAGTACAGATAATGTTTTAAAGTCGGGTTTTCCAACCCGTGGCTATGATTCCTATGGCATGCTCTGCGATACAGACTAGAATGACATAATTGACAATATATTGGCTAATACTACATCAAATTAAATTATCTTGGTATCTAAGGATATTGTTTCAAGGTGGAGATTTCAACAAAAATATTTATATCTTTTGCTAAATTATACAGGTCTGCAAAAGTCAAAGCCTCGAACAACAGTGATCTAAACATGTTTTTTTTTGTTAACATCAAAAAAATAGGGACTAATTTTATATTTTGACCTCTTATTGGCGGGGGGGGGGGGGACCACAATTTAATTTTAAATGATAGAGAGTGTGAGTGAGTGCCATGGTTGGCAAACTTACCAGTCTAAACACCGACATAGTTGATACGAGCGTGTACACTTCACTCCTAGGTTAGTCCGGTCGGAGAACCCCCAAAAACGGCCGAACTGGGAAAAAATTCTAATGTAATATTTTTTTATGTGACTGCAAACATTGATATGCTTAGAATCACATTAAAAAAATCCCCATAAATCCCTTTGGGGAAAATATTTTATAAGCCTTTGAAGTTGAACATTTACACGTTTTAAGCCATTTTGGGATACATAATATGGAACGTAGAATGATTAGGCCTACATATCCCATTCTAAAGACCATGCACTGAAAGTCAAAATTCTCCCCGTTGTTCCCGGGAATCTTTGAAAACCTTATCATGTACCAACGTACGTGTCGAGGTGGGGCTTTATAGATGCATGACCCGCAAGATCATGGTAAGGTCATCTCAAGGTTACAGCAAGGTCAAAGCAGCTCAAAATATATATTTTTTATTGTTCCTGCTAGAATTGTGCTCACTTGAGATGTCTGTGATGATTTGAAACACACATAGACCCCAACACGGACCCATATAGGACCTACCAAAAACGCGCCAAGAAGTTACAGGGGCAATATATGGGTTGGAGGGAGCTATATTTCCCATGAAATCACCCTTGTGTCACCTCTGTCTGATATGGTGGATCAAACAACACACTGATGTTATAAATGCCTTGACCAATGGTCAGTTAAACATATTAATTCCATCTGAAGAACCACAAACCCCCTAGACATGGTGAAATGAGTTGGAATTTACAGGGGTGTTACCCCAAGGTCATGGCAAGGTCATCCAAGGTCACAGCAAGGTCGAGCAGTTCAAAAGGAGTGAAAATATCTTGCTTTTTGTTGTTTTTGGTACAATGCTGTTCACTTGGAGGCGTTAAAGACTACCCCATTATATCATCCTTCTGTCACCCCTGTCTGATATGGCAGAAATATAACACATATAGCACACTAATGTTATGTTTTGGCCAAATATTTTAATAAAATTATCAAGTCTGACGAAGCTTATTCCAAATACACACGGTGATAAGGGTTGGGCTAGGCTTCATAAGGAAGTTATTCCAAGGTCATGGCAAGGTCATCTGAAGGTCAAAGCAAGGTCGAATCAGCTCAAAACTGATGAAAATAGCTTATTTTTGGTTGCTTTTACTATAATTTTGTTCCCTTGATTTGTCTTCAGCAACTCACCCTTAGGCCTATATCACGTACCCTGTCTGAAATAATAAAAATCGACCAAATAACAATGTGACTGCTATGTTTTTACTAATGGCCAGAAAGCCTATTTCGAAGGGGGGGGGGCTGGTGCAGTGGGTAAAGCTAGCTGCTTGGAAAGTCGGAGATCGCACGTTCAAGCCCCGCTCTGGCATTCAAGTCTCAAAGAAACAAAATATTTCTTCCCCGCTCACTCACAAAGATTGAATATTGTGGGGAACCTCAATGACCGAGAGCTAGCGTGCTCTGCCTCAGACCGCCAAGGCCCGAATTTCGAGCTCTGTGTCTGGAGGGCAGTGTCACCTCATTCATCTCAACATCCTCAGGAGGTTGTCCTGGCCCAGTTTAGCCTACCTGTGCACAAAGGTGAGCTGCCTAAGACACAGTTCATTTCATCCCATTTGCCTACTCCAATGCATCTCATGAAGCCCTAGTTCACCAATATGAGCACAGATTGCCAATTCCATATATTACTAACATTTCAATGCTAGATTTGTCTGACATCTTGTATTCTAAGATGTTTATCAACGAGAACCATTCGGTTAAATCTCATATATATTATCAGATCCAGACCCTGCTTGGAAAATTACACGCATTAATTTGCGGAAGTGTCCATTTGATATTTGGGCTGTAGAGATAAGCTTTAGGCCTACTTGAGGCTGGAAATTTCTTTTAATATATATGAAGGATTGCAAAGTAAATTAATGTGGCCGCTATTTTGTTTTAGCCCATTGAGGACCAGTGAGTTGTCGACTGTTCCCCCAGAACCAGTCCCGGATATGCTCGGTATTGATTACATGAGTTGAATATGATATCATAAATTAATCTGGTATCGGCAGGAAGGCAGAAGCCACTCAATCTGATCCTCAGCGGGGTAAAATCACAATCTTCTATATTGAGCTAGACATTTTTTTCTCATTCTAGAACAGATTATTCATTTGAGCTGAATGTCCGGCACTACATGGGGTGTGTTGATATATTTTTGTTATCAACACACCCCTCAAGTAGTCTCCCTTATACCATGTATAACAACTTAATATCATAGATGATGATATACATGTTGTGCAAACCATGCATTGACACTGCTGTTAAATTTCTGAATAATTTATCATGCTTAGTTCTATGTCAAGGCGCAAATCCATCTGCATCAGCCAGACAGGAGCCTAAAGTTCCGAAAAATACATATCACAAATGTTAGTATTTTCCTTATGCTTCTATCACATCCACGACTTGTGTCGAATTTGAAAAAAAATCTGCCCTGATGAGCAAAATTGCAGTGGCACTCTCTTTGCTAGGTGGTAACCAAACCAGTCATTTTGTTCCTACATTAAATCAATTACACCGTCAAATGTTGCATTCATTTCAAAATATGCACAATAACTTTACAAACCATA
Source organism: Flabesymbios commensalis (assembly GCA_964017125.1). NCBI lineage: Eukaryota > Metazoa > Annelida > Polychaeta > Terebellida > Flabelligeridae > Flabesymbios > Flabesymbios commensalis. Next base: position 53,720,160 of record OZ024914.1, on the reverse strand, counting down.
TTAGAAAATCAACTCCCCGACTTACTTGTTCGGCCGGAATGCTAAACATATCTATCCTTTACAAACTCAAATACATTTTTGTTCCCCTAAAAACTAAGACAGTGTCTAGAGCTTTCTCCATAGCTAGCCCAGCCTTGTGGAATGCTTTGCCTGAGCCAATACATAATGCCCAAACAATTTTAACATTCCGGAAAATAATTACATAAATCTTACATATTCGACCTGGCTTTCCAACTACCCTAGTTCCTATTGACAAACCTGATTTGAACTGGGCTACGACACAATCATGCTAAGGATCTGTGCACCTTTTCGCTCTCTTCGCTGAGGATTGAGGTGATATAGAAGTTTTATTGATTGATTGGCGGGGTGCTTTGGGAGGTGGTGGAGAGGCTTTAAAGGGCGACGAAAAACTGTGACAATGGAAATGTGTTAAAGGTGATAGAGAGGCATTAAAGGACTATGTAAACACATTCCTGTCGCACTTTAACTATTTTTCGTCTCCCTCTATGCATCTTTATAGCACTTTTAGCTTAACGACTTATTGTTGCAATTGAAGGCCTTTCCATTTTCCATCATCATTTACCACCTCTTCTTTGCCCTGAACGTTTTAGTTCAACACCTCTTTGTTGCCATAGAAAGCCTTTCGTCACTCATTAACGCCTCTTCTTCGCATAGAACGTCCCTCCATTGTCCTCTAACACATCTCCGTCGCCTTTTATCGCCTCTCCATCAATTTTAACGCCTCCCCATCAACCATTAACGCCTTTCCATTCCCATTAATTACCTCTGCGGCACCCCACATTGCCCTTCAACATGTTCAATGCTTCCGTGTCGACCTATCATTTTTCTTTGCCCTTTAACACTTCCTGCTGCTCTTCAGTGCCTCTCCGTCACCAGTTAAATCCTTTCCGTCGCACTTTAATGCCTCTTCGTCGCCTTTTAACACTTTTCAACCATCCTTACCGCCTTCTCATCGTCATCAACGCCTGCCCATCAATCTTTAACTCCTCCTCATCACCTTTTAATTGCTTTTCAATCGTCATTGACTGCTTCATGGTCGCCCTTTGACGACTTTCCATCGCCAGTTATCGCATCTGCGGCACCGCCCTTTGACGTCTCATGGCCCTTTGACGTCTCTCCGTAGCAATTAAATGCTTCTTCATTGTCCTTTAGCGACACTCCTTCACTTTTAACGCCTTCTCCTCACCCTAAACGCCTACGCATCACACTGTCTTTATCGTCTCCCTGTCTCACATTAACATACCTCCATTGTTAATTAAAACTTCCTTGTCGCCCTCTAAAGCCGTTCTATATTATCTTCAATTCCCCCCCGTCATCTTTTAACGCATGATCGTTGCCTTTTAACGCCTCCTGATTGCCCTTCAACACCTACTCATTACCATTTATTTTAGCGCCACCTCATTGTCGTTTTAAACTCCTTTCAGTCGCACTTCAGCGCCTCTCTGTAGTCTTTTAGCGCCTCGTCGCCGCCCTTTAACGCACCGCCATAAACGCCTGCCCATCAACCTTCAACTCCTGCTCATCACCCATTCACTCTTTGTCATCGTCATTTAGTGTTTCGTGGTAACTCTTTAACGCTTTCCCACCCCTCTTTAATGCCTACCCATTGCCATTTAGCGCATCTGTGGCATCATTTAGCGCCCTTTAATGCATCTCCATCGATCTTTAACACATTTTGTTCACCGTTGAATGCCTTTATGTCGCCCGTTGACGTCTCTCTGTAGCCATTTAATGCTTCTTCATTGCCCTTTAGCGACACTCCTTCACCTTTCACCGTAAACGCCTGCCCCCTCCCCCTTAAACGCCTACGCATTACTCTTTATCGCCTCCCTGTCATACACTAACATATCTTCATTGGTAATTAACGCTTCCTCGACACCCTCTAACGCCGTTCTATAGCCCTTCACTTCCTCTCCGTCACCTTTTAGCGCATCTGGTCGCATTTTAACGTATCTTATTCGCCCCTTAACACCTAATCGTTGCCTTTTAACGCCACCTAATTGCCCTTCAACACCTCCTCATTACCATTTAACGCCTCCTCATTGTCCTTTCTGTCGCCCGTTGACGTCTCTCCTTAGCCATTTAATGCTTCTCCATTGCCTTTTAGCGCCACTCCTTCACCTTTAACGCCTGCTCCACATCCTTAAACGCCTACTCACTACTCTTTATCGTCTCCCTGTCGTACAATATCATACCTACATTGTTAATTAATGCTTCCTCGTCACCCTCTACCGCCGTTCTATAGTCTTTCAATTCCTCCCGTCACCTTTTAGCGCATCTGGCCGCATTTAACTTACCTTCTTTGCCCATTAACGCCTAATTTTTGCCTTTTACCGCCTCCTAATTGCCCTTCAACACCTCCTCATTTCCATTTAACGCCTCCTCATTGCAGTTTTATCCCCTTTGAATCGCCCTAATTAGCACCTCTGTGTCGTCTTTTAGCGCCTCGTCGCGGCTCTCCAACGCCTACCCATTGTCCTTTAACGCCTCTCTTTCGCCTTTTAACACCTGTCCATCTGCCCGTAACGCTTTTTCGTCGTCAGATCATTTCACTCTGATGATGATTAATTTGTAAAACCCTACTTTAGAATTAGATTATGAAGTCAAAATTACACCAAAACTATGTATTATGCGTGTCCCTATTTGACTTTGAAATTGACCATTTGAACTAGAGGATCACCTCGAATCACCAAAACAATACAGGAAATGGATTTCCCAGCAAAATCACATGAAAAAGTGGTATTACACTTGTGCCTAGCTTTATTTGTTAAAAGCCACATTTTCACGTACGTGACCCATTGACCCTGAAAATGACCTTTAATCATCAAAATAGTAGCAGAAATAGATTATTTAGTCGAAATGATATCAAAAAGACGCATTTCCCTCGCTATTTTATTTGTTGAAAATCATATTTTAACATTTTTGACCTTGGAAAATACTTGTTGATGACCTTGAATTGAATTTGAAGATGAACTTGAATCACCAAAATAATATTATAAATTGATTGTCTCATTTAAAATCCCATAAAAACTAGGTATTACACATGATCCTAGCTTTCCTTGTTACCAATGGTATGTTCTCTTACTTAACCCTGAAATTGACCTTTTGACCTTGAGGATGACCTTGAAAAAATAAATAAAATATTTTCAGAAATTGATTGCCCAGTCAAAATCACATGAAAATGAGGTATTACACTTTCCTAGCTTCATTAGTTGAAATGTCATATCTGACCTTGAAATTGACATTTGACCCCAAAATTGACCTTTGACCTTGAAATCACAAAAGTGTCCTAAATTTTAAAGCCGAAGCTCATCGAATTTGAATTCAACACAAAAAAATCTATAAGAAACACCAAAAACATTGTATATGTAACAAAACAAGGTTAGATCATCTCTAGCTCTGTGTAAATACCCCAAGAATATTTGTATGATTTGTGTTAAAAAAGCAAATAACAGTCTTCTTTTTCAAAAGGTCATACCAAATTCCCCCCAAAGCGGAATTATGGGGACTTTGGAGGAGTGATTCTCTCTTGAGATGTCGCTGCATAATTTGATACCAAAATTGTTTGGGTACGAATTTTTTCCCACTTCGATCCTTCTCCGACCAGCCTAGGTGGAAAGGACGAGGAAACCGACAGTGCTCCCTCTTCATATATAAGTTGTCCACCCTAGGCTGCCAATCCCATAAGTTATTAAAATTTAATAACAGTGATATTCATAGATAATTTACAAAACTGTGTGTATCACGAGTTTGTGACTTGGTTCAGTGACGGATTTAAAATATAATAAATTTGGTCTGGTGACACCCACATATCTCACAAATAAAAGGACCCAATCAAATAATGTGTGTCCTTCAAAATACATATCATTTAACATGTTTAAGACTACGCTGTTCTGCTGAGTTACTATCTTTTAGATTTGCACGGCATAAACGAGGCGTTAAAACATTTATTCTGTTAAATTTAAATCTAGATTCTCAATTTAATAAAGTGGATATTCGATATCCCCCTCCTCTAGCCAAGTCAGTAATTTTATTTTTTGAGGTGTTTATTGTTTAAACATTAGTCCTATTGAGGCTAACCAGACTACATCATAGTCAAAGGTTTTACCCCTGGCACAATCCTAATATTCAAATGAGGAAAAAGTCACCACCTTTGTAATAAAGTGAATATAATAATTAATTCTTCTAACTATAACAGGATTTCAATATCTTTTTCAATCGCTGCTAGCTGTGAATGTGGACCTATATAGTATCGTATTGAGATTCAATAATTCAATATTTTCAGCCTGTAACATGGTGAGATCAGCCAATCACATCGGTCATTCAGTTGTTATTTAAAATAGGGGACAGATCGAGTGCATCAAACTGTTCTCATTTTCATTGCTTGTTACATTGCTACCACAGTAGATAAAAAAAAAACAATTGAATACCCACGTGAATACGGTATATCAAAATGAAATCACGCTAGCCTGTAATTCAGATTGAGATCAGAGACACCTAGTGACGGGGGGTTCAGCCATCTATCGTCCTAATTTTATTAAAGTCTCTTTTTTCCTATTTAATTACATTTAATTAAAACGTATCCTCTGTCTTGCACATAATAATTGTGAATGTGATAAGCGTTGTTGCTTAAAGGGCTAAGTACCGACTACTACACAGCAAATACTAGATGTTGAACTAATGCTGGCTTAATGTTGGGCCAACTTTAACCCAGCATTGATTCCACGTCTTGTGTTGGCTGCGCAATGCATCGTACGATATTTACAAACTCTGCTATTGACTTTTTTGTGGGAATTGCATCCTGAAACTGTAGGATATAAATAACTTTCTGTGATAACGTACACTTTAATTATATATTCACTCCTCATCCTTGGTGGATGCGGACATAGCGATGTATAGATTTTAGAGGATAGGCCTTCCGTTCTGTACTGCATGGAGAGCTATGTTTGACATTTATAAAACCAGATGTAATTTCTCAGCTTTTGCTTTTTATTGGGATAATAAATTAATATCCTAATTATCCTGCTATCATGCTGTGAGTATAAACTGTAACTGTAAAAAACAACCTGAAACTGTAAAAAATAATATAATGTATAAAGGTTCTCAGATATGATTTTTATGATGTATTCCGATCCTTCCTGTGTCAGATACCGGGGAGGGATGCTACATTAAAACTAGTTTTAGTTTAACCCTCTCCCCCCGGTACGCTGAAACCAGTGTCGTCGTACACCTGTTGTACGCATAATTCGTATTGCTCACGGGGATTTGTTGAAACTAGTTTTACGATAGGCAATCCCTGGCATGCATATGGAAACTTGAAGAATTACAGTTTAGATTACCATTCCCCCATTCATATACATTTACCAACCTAATCGAGTTATTTATCATTCCTTATACGTACCGGTATTACACACAGTGTAATCTAAGTGCTATCATAATATAACAGTCATATTGAAAAAACAAACAATTAACTACTTAAAGAATGTTTTCTTACTGGATTTTCATAGATATTTTATTTTTCCTTATACCTCCCTGGTTTGAATAACGGGTCTAACGTTATGGTTTAAATCCTGTGCTTTCATTTTTTTGCTTAGGATATCTGATTGTAAATTCAAAGTCACATATAATGACTGCGCTAGTTGTCACTAAAATATTATCCACCACCACGTAATATGTGGAATTACAACATATAATATAATACACGTTATTATTGGTTCATTAGAAGCTCAGTTATAAAATTAATGGCGACATGAGATAAGTTGAAACAGGTTTCCAATTCTCCCCGCACAGTATTAGTCTTGCAGATTATTGAGACCATTGTGAAAATAGGGGTAAAAGTACCAGATTTTGCACACTGGTCCATTATAACCTACTGAATAATATTAGCTATGGAGCCAAGCCGAAAATTTATTATGTCGGCGACACTCGGCCATTTTCCGAAATGGCAGCCAATAAACTTTTAAATTATATTATGGTAATAAATACAGCAAAAATTGCATAAATATCGTTTAGGAAGAAAATCTAGTATATTTTATGTATAAAAATGAAATTTTGATAAATACATAGGTTTGTACATTAATATGAATTATGCACAATATCGTTAATATACATATGGTCGACTCTCACGAAACGTCGACATTTGGTGTTAATCTATAGCTAATGTAAACTAAATTAACCCAATCATAACAGGCCGGTGGTCTTTAAAAAGTATATGATAAGGATTTTGTCAACAAATTTTAGCAGCATAATCGATGTACACAATTTACATTTTTTAGGATGGACATATGTTTGATATCCCTTTGCAACTTTTTGAAACCGTAAATATATATTATTTACGATACTACTAGCCTGTATCATCGATGCCATTCAAAATATTGTTAGCAAATAGGTAATATGTAGAGATCTTATATCGTCACCCTGATATTATACAGTCGTATCTAACATTTTTTTCAAAAGTGCTTTTATGTCTGATTTGAAGTTATTAGGGGCATACGCATCTTGTATTAAATTTTTCAATTTCACTTACGGATATAAGTAGGTCAAATCACACTAATACATAGTCGTATCTGCAAGTGATTTGCTAATCTTTAAAAAAAAATAAAAAATATTATAGAGTCGTATGCGCACATACAACAAATTTGGAAAAAATATAAATCTTATAGTGTTGTATCTGGTAGATACGTCAGTATAGGGCAATTTTACACTAACGCTGTTTTAAACCAGCTGTGATAATATTACTATATAAAAACTGCAATAAAATGAATCAGCAGCTCTCTTAACATTCCTATGTTGTTGTTTAATGAAGTTGATGTATGTGGTAGATACGACTCTATAATTGCAATGTTTTGTTTAAAATTTGTTGTACCTACAATAATTATGCCAAATTAGACTAGTCAAGTGTTCACAGGACAGTCATGTTAATTTGACTTCAGTTTCAAAATAACCACAAAACACAAATATCTAGATTCTCAGACGATCAAAGGCCGTTTTGTATAGTCAGCTATTGTTTTTGCCTTTAAATTGATGCAACCTCACTTGACTCACTTAATCTGTTATTAAATGAGACAAAACAATTTTTTTTCTGTGATATATATACTTAGCTAAATCATGAGGCACTGAACATGCGTGTGCACTGAAAATTGTATTATGTGTTGTTGTACAGTATTCCCTCTAGATGCGACCCCCTTCAGATCTGACTTCTCCTACTATGCGACTTTTTTTCTGAGCACCAACGTGCTTTACACTGTTAAGCACCCCTTAAAATTAGCTGCTCAGTGGCACTGTCAGCCTGGCATGAGCTGCCGGTCTGAAGCTATTGCTTGTGCGTACATACCGTCGATTACAGCCCAGTAGATACGTATGCTAAGCCACCGTCGGCTTAAGGCTGGTACAGCGTCGTATGATGTGGGCCAGCATTGACACAATCTTGGTCAATACACTGTGAAGATGTGTACTGGTAGCTTCAAATCACCGTACCAGATAGCAATATCCTTCTAAAGATACGACTTTTTGAAATTAGCTGTTCCCAGACTGTGTCACGTCTGCAGATGTCTGGCAGCCCTACACTGACAAGAGATGACTTTTTATAATAATGTTTACAGCTGACTAAATGTATAACGACTTTAATATTCTAGTCACATCGTTGGGAACGCATTTCAGACTATAGTGGCTGAAAAATGCTTTCCTGTGATATAACTATTTTCACTGTATCTTGAATACTTTTTCTGTTATTAATTTAAAACCATGCTTAAATGGGATTTCATTGTAGATATGTATTTACATACGGTGCAGTTGACATCCAGTGCACCCTTGGCTATACAAGGTGCATTACAACACTAAGTAGCAGGGGACGTCAACGGTGTCAGTGTGTCGGCTAGTTGTGATAAACATCCCACTTGAAATACCTAACTTTTTCAATTATGGTCGCACGGACATGTAATAAATATCACCATAAAGCTTATTCAACGCTGAAAATAATGATATAAATTTGATAATGATAGCTCCTAAACTCGCGAAGTTATTGATTTGGAAAATGAGGCAGGTCTAACAGTCATCATCATGGGGAATAGACGTGAGCGCGGTACGCCGCCACGAGACGCCAAACCGATGCCGCCATTGACGACGATGGCCCAGCATTAGAACAACACTGCACCAACGTCTCGCGCCGACCATATTCACAACCAAGTGCATTACGAGAGTGTATACACGTGAAGATAATATCTGTGCTAGTATTGCGGTTGTCGGTATTGTCTGTTTAACTTCACATCTTAGCCAACATAGAAGGCGCCTGCCTCGCCTGTTTGCCATTGAATATTTCAATGATAATTACAGTCTACATCCTGGCATCATCTATAGCATTTGTTTTCAAATTTTTATTTGGTAATGTAATATTGATCACATATTGATGCACATATATAATAAACAAGACTCAACTGTGTCTCCCTACCTGGTACGTTTATTAGGGATAATAGGGTACATTGTTTTAATGCTGGGCCAGAATGGAACACTATGACATCAATTGAAAGTAGCCGTCACATTCAGTGTCACATGTTTTGTACTGTAAAACATAGGCCTATATTGAAATGTGGAAAAAACACTGCCCCAATGCTTATGAAAACACAAGCCACTTCCAGTACTTCTGAATTACGTGTTTCCGTTAGAACAGGCAATTAACACTGCGCTGATCGTGTCACAACGAAAATGGAGGTGTTTAAAAGGGCTGTCTTAAACATCAAATTCGGCCCATTTTACGTTTTTTCTAGAGTTTTCTCACCCCTCCCAAATACGACTACCCCTTGGATGCGACTTTGGTTCTCTGGCAGTATGAAAGTCGTATCAGAGGGGGACTACTGTATCTTGCTTGCTGAATCTCTCTTGGACTTCTGATCTTTTTCTTCACTAGTAACACCCTATTCTGCATGATTTAACCCTACAAGCCTTACTTGAAATAACAACTTCAACAGCTGTAGACCTCGCTTGTCAAATTGAACACTTTATTTCATCAAAAAAGGGAAATTAATATAGAAAGAGAACATTCAAAGGGGAGGGGAAGAAACGCACAAACTCTGTACTATAATACAATAAGGTTCTTCCTTCGTTGTACGCTCACCCTCACAAAATCGCTATTTCCCGCCACTCAATATATACCTCCCACATATGTCCATTTAATCTAAGAACGTCCTCTGATTTATTTTTTGTGTTATAATTTGGCTTTTATATATTAGATAATGGGTGAAGCAGTCGACAGTATGCGAAATAAAGACCGAGGGCGCAGCCCTAGGTCTATATATTTATCATAATGTCGAACTGCTGAACTCATTATCGGATATAGTCACTCTCCCCATGATTATAAGAAACCCCCTCTACCAACACCCCACCCATTTACGGCTGGTGTCTGGCGCCACTAAGACAGTAGACAATAAACAATAGACACTTTTTTCATACTATTTTAGAACACAAGTTAATAAATTATATCAACGCTGTTTTCAACTTGGTCAATAACATAATAGTTGACTCATACTTGAAACAACATTGTTCCAAAGTAAAATTGATGTTTCATAATTATGACACACCACAATCAAAATCCGCAGTACAGAGGTCTTTTACAATGGACAGCGTCTCAAAGCTGGACGTGTTGCTCTCCCTAGCACTTGTCGTTGCAGAAAATAAGAACGAAATGAAGAATATTTCTCAATTACCATTATTTATATACCCGGGTGACAGCGAATTTATTTCTGAGGAGACTCTCAAGTTTTGAAAAAAAAGATAAGAAATATATATTTCCTTTTTAAGAATTTATTTATTGTATAATGGATGAGCATAGGCTTTTATTTTAAATTTCCACATGTAGACCCACAATAACAGCCTCTGACACGAATAAATTTAATTACAGTTGAGTGTCAGACAATGGGCAGTGAAATTGTTCCAGAAATGTCTACTGAAATAATTTTCAAATGCATTTAAAAGAAGGATAACCAATATAAAAAGAAAAATGATATCTAGTATAAGTGATTATGATCTTGAAGATTAACAACTCGTCGCCACGGAGCTAAAGGATCCTATCTGACACTCGTTAAAGTGGGATATAGGATCCTTTAGCTCCGAGGCGACGAATTTTATGTAGATCTAAGGGAAGATTATAAGAATTTAGAAATTATTTTTGAATGTCATGTTATCAGTGTTTTTTTGTAATTCTTCCTTTATAAATTATGGCCTATTATTAAAAAATATATATTTTTGTAATACTTTTAATAGGTGATTTGCAACAAACACGATATGTTGAGCCAATGTTGTTTTATTGTTGGGCAAGCGTCGCAGACAATGGGCCAACATTAAAGCAGCATTGGCTCAACGTATCGTGTTTGTTGGGTCATAACATAAATATTATTACACATGATATTTTCTGTTTTTTCCCAGCAGACAAGATACATTGACCCAATGTTGTTTGAATGTTGGTCCACTGTCTGCGACGTTGGCCCAACATTCAAACAAACTTTGTGTCAACGGCTCCTGTTCACTGGGTTTTATTTTCTAAAATATTTTAAATGACTTACAATGTAGGCTGTGATTATATATTATAACTATTTGAAATGACGTATGACCTTTTGTGCCGAAAAGTGACGTAAAGCAATGATTTACTACTACTACTTGAAATGACGTATAATTATATATTATATGAAATGCGTATAATTATAAGGACAACTATGTGTGAACGCTCTGATATTTATTGTTGGTTTAATGTTTACACCGTTGGCCCATAATTTATACAACGTTGTGTGAAGGTTATTTTTACTATATGAAGAGGGGTATCCAACCCAACCTGCAGAGACAATGGGTATACTACACCGTCACAAAAAGGCCGCGACATAATGTTTGCCAGTGTTTCTGAGTTGACCTCAGATGCACTGTACATTATTAAAAAATAATTACTGGTAGACGTTTAATAATGCATGATGAAATTTAGTCCACTCGTTTTTCGGCTAGATAATCCCGACTGGAAACAATAGAAAAAAGGAGGGGGCAGTGACTATTCAGGGCTCAACGCCATTTTTATGAAATGCTGTGCCCCTGTCTACAATCAGCACGAAACTAGTTGCCCGTTCGATTCGCACCGATCTTAAAATAGTTCAGTGCTTTAGAGCACCATGAATTGATAGCAGTAGAGTTGCCTCGTAACGCCTAAACTCTATCAATCCATCAGTGTGCTTCCACATTATGTTACTCCTAGCTACGTCACTGCTAGTGTTTAATCATACTCACACAGTCAGCGACGTATTTATTTCTACCAAAATTATCTATATCAGATGGAACACATAATTCTTTACCTTAGATTCAGTTCCTTATACATTGTCAATAGATCTATATTTCTGTTTCCTGTGGTCAAAAACCTGCCTGCTTATAGTGAAATCAACATTGTCAAGCTAATTTGTCTGGAGGTGTGGGGGCTCATCCTATAACTTATTAAAAATTATTTTTCAACCAACATTAATTTTAAATTAAACAATGGTGATCTGATAAATAAAATACTTGCTCGGCAAAAAAACACATTGCGAAACTAAAAGCTAAGCAATATGCTAATGTGGTTGTCGGGTGTTTTGGCTAACAGAATGTCATCAACAGCCCTCATTGACAACCATCATCTCTATACTATCATAGAAGCTGGAAACTTACATTCTAAGTGTTTATGATCTTGACACTATTGATGTACACTGGTTTAAGTATTATGAAGCAATTACACAAAGAGAGTAAAAAAGCAAGTTGTGTGATTCAATAATTACAGAAACAGTCTGGTAGAGTGTATTTTTTATCCGATAACTGCTGCAATGCACCGATTTAAAATGGATAAGATTGTACACTGCGTTCTCGAATGTGGACACACAAACAAAATGAAAAACGATTTATCCACCATTGGGAAGAAAGGCAGACACATGTATATACTTGAGCAATGTTATGCGTGTCTGTGAATTGCCCCAGACCACACAGTCATGTTTATTCGTAATGAGTCAGATCCTTTAAACTGGCTTCGAATGTGTCTTATAAAATAATTTACTCCAATAAGAAGTAATTTAAAATTTCTAAGCTGACTTTAGCTATTTAATTACAGTATCATGCTAATTGTTAGTTGATTTGTGAGTAGGCTTCATCATTATGCTGACTATATAGAGTTAAACAGGGTTATTTGCTGAATCGCTGCGCTAACTGACTTTAACCCTAAGGAGACAATATTTTGTATTGTTATTTTAGAAAAATATGTTGTTGTGATATTTTTTAAAACTGTTGTTTTTTTACGCTTAGTTCATGTAGTTAAACGCATTTGATTTTCAATGACCCTTGTTAGGAATTTTTTGTTGTATTATTACAATTATTGATGTTGTATTATTGATTTAGATACTTATGTAAGAGCCTAAGTGTTAATTTCAGTTAATATTTCGTTGAATGTTCTGTAAAATATGTAAAATGTCAAGTAATTTTAGTAATTGAATAAAAACAAACCATAATATGAATTGCGAAATGAAAATTATAAACCGATATAAAATCAGAATAAATTGTATGTTAACCTAACAAGTGACATTCATGCTTAACATTGTTGACAATGTCACCTGCATAATTATAATAAGAACAATCACATACTCGAGCAGATTTTGCATAGGTTCGAAAAACACATTAGATAGAAAATGTTATTCATTATTGTATTTCTGTTAAGATACAACACAATCTTATATATATTTATATATTACAAGGTCGTATGTGCCACTTACAACAGTGTAATTTTAAATAACAAAACATTTGTAATTTTCACCATGTTTTTCTTAAATTTATTCTTATGGGATTGTCACTTATTTCGATTTTTTTTTTTAAATCGGATGCTCTAATTCCTATAGTTGTATCTGCACATACAACTATGTATTATTTTATTTTGTAATTTTACCTTTATTTTTTTATTCTATAGCGTTGTATCTGCCACATACAACTGTCAAATTTTAGAAAAAAATTTATGACGAATTAAGGCGAAAAACAATATAAACTTATGAATTGTTTATAATAGTGTATTACGTAAAACATTTTGAGTCATTTAACAATTTTGATTCAAGAAGTTGTATCTGCAGATACAACTCTATAATACTGACATTTTCACACATTTGACATTTTTGTCAACATTATACAGTCGTATGTGGTACATACATCGTTTAACCACTTTTTGTACAATATACAATTTTAATGTCTGTTTTGCAGTTAAACATTACTGGAAAGTTATTAAAACGTGAAATGAATTAATTCTGAAAAAAATCCTACTTATATATTACACTGTCGTATGTGCGCATACAACTATGTAATATTATGTATTATCATACACTGGCCATATTTTATAATATTATAAGGTCGTATCTTTTTTAAATGCTTTTTGCTATGCAATGCTAAGGTCTTGTGCATTTTCTTCACATTGAACAAACGTCTATTTATTATATCTACAAAGGTTTTTTAAGACAAGGCTGAAATATTACTACTTTTTTTATAATTAAGTTTTTTTCGATTAGCTCGGAATAATGAAAACTGTAGATACGACAGTATAATATCAGGGTGACGATATGTTGCCAAGATATGATAATTTTGGTTTTCGAGTGGCGGCCATTTTGAATTTTGCCTAAAATGGTGGATCCAGCCATTTTTCAGATTGGATCCATCAAAAATATGAAAGAGTATTGTCTTGTGGGCTTGTACACCAATTTTTACAATTTTAGCCAGATGTGCAAATTTATTTCATTATGGTCCCCCACTAAGAACCGTTGATTGAATGTCGATACGAGGGTGGAGGGGTATGTGGCACGATAACGTGGAAGGTTTAAAATGTTTAACAATGAGTGTTTTGGTAAGACCACCAAAACACGACACGCGACGAGACGTTGCCTAATCGTCGGCAGACGTCATAGTGCGATGTTGACAGTCCTACGACCATGATTTTATCAGACTTAGTCGTGTCGCAAGCATTCATGTTCAGTCTAATCGGTAGGCAATGAATAATTCTATGTCAATTAGAACTCTAGATATCAATAATTGCTTTTGTACGATAACTTCGTAATAAAAGACAAAGCTATATTTTATAACGATACATTCCAAAAACATTTGTATTATTGTTATAAAATGTCAGCAAATATAATTCGGTTTTCAATATAGACCCTGCGATTTTGTCACAACATAATTTTTACTGGCGGATATCTTGAATTCGCTATAAAAGAATGACACTATGAGTCTATGTCACTGTGATTCTATGTCAATTAGAACTGGAGTTAGTGTATAAATTAGATTTTCGTGGTGGCCAAGATGGCCGCCATAGGCTGTTCAGAAAAAATGGAAGCATTGGTTATAGATTCAGTGGATATCAAATTATATCAACATAACTATAGCTATTGACATAGTGAACCCGACTAAGTCCGGAGATTCAGAAATTCGAAGGGTCGATAGTCCGAATGTTCGATAGTCCGAAAATCTGCCAAGCCGGCCTCCGTTTTATCAACCTAGGCCTAGCTACATCTTCATCTATCCAGCTGTCTGCCACCGGCAGAACCTGGATAACCCGTATCTGTGCTATGTGTTCAGAACCCCCCTCCTCCCTCCTCCTCCCTGGCCAATTCACAGTTGATTCAGGCGGCCCAAACAATCTGACCTGAGTCTGACCTCCACGCTGCAGTCAGTAAACCGATGACGTCATAATGAATATTCATGTTGCTCGCACCCCTCATTTTCGTACCCGCTTTACACACACCTGTTGTCAAGGTCAGACTGGTAGTCTGACGGTCAGACCTGATACGGCAAGGTGGCCTAGCTATGATAATTATACTCGTGTGCGTCGCGCTGCCATGCCCGACTTTGCTCTCGCAGTCTTGACCATACGATGGTAACATTATGCTCAGCGGATATTCAAGCTCGGTAGCCTATGCAAATGAAATGAAATGATTCGAGCTTAAGGCCACCTTTGTGCACATATAGGCTAAACTGGGCCAGGAGAACCTCCTGAGGATGATGAGATGATTGAGATGACACTGTCCTCCAGACACAGGATTCGAAATTCGAACCCTGGAGGTCTGAGGCCGAGCACGCTACCTCTCGGTCACGGAGGCTCCCCGCAATACTGACTTTCACACGTGGATGGGGAAGAAACATTTTTTGTTTCTTTTGTTTCTTTGAAACCGCCGAGACCGGGAACCGAACCCCGAACTCTGGCGTGAAAGGCAGCGGTGCTAACCACTACCCTAGGGCCTCCGCCCCGGTAGCCTATGCGTCCACAGCGGAATCAAATAAGACACCAAGGAAGAACGATGTAGGTTTTATAAAATGTTGTGACACTATGAATATTAAAAGTAAAGACATCACCGAAAAATATTGAAAGTAGGCCTACATGTATCATTTCGTTGACTTATTTGCACGGTCCGTTGCATGGGATAGCTAGTAGGCCTATATCTCCTTTCTTCGAAAAAAATTACTGCCTATTTGAAAAGTCAATTATTCGTTTATTTTAACGCAATTGCGTGCTTCAAATAAATGAATATAAACCCATGCATTTACAATGTATAGGCCTACCTGTCATAATTAATTGATAATTTGTGTGTTCTCGAAAATTATATTTATTGGAAATTATGCCCCTAATACAATTTAAAAATATCCCTAAGGCTTTACATGCTTTTGTTATATAACTCTTTATATCATAATAGAAGTCATTTGTTATATCATTAGGGGCGTAATTTATAAGTCAAATGCATGTCAGGTAGGCCTATATTCAACATGCCATCAAATAGGCTCCTGTAGGCCTACATTTTTCGTTTTTTTTACTTGTGAAATAGACATAAATATATGAAATATATATATGAAATATTATGGCATACGAGACCCTGGTCGTTTAAGATTGCCATAATTTATTTTTTATAATCAATTTATATCCCTCTTTCTATGACTTTTGATAATTTCACTTAACCCTTTAACCGCCAAATTATTAAATCTGAATTTTCACCCACTTTAAGTTGTGTCTCGCTGACGCGATCCACAACTTCAAGTGAGTGAAAATTATTCAGATTTGACAAAATGGAGGTCAACTGTTTTCAAATATTGCTGATTGATGTCACATTTTATCTTTAACATGTTTAAAAGGTGGTAGCCTGTGTGCTAATAAAAAATGAAAACCCGAATATATGCGGCACCGGCGGTTAAAGGGTTAAAAGCGTCGCCTACATTGGTTAACCCTTTAACCGCCAAATTATTCAATCCGAATTTTCACCCACTTGAAATTGTGTCTCGCTGACGCGATCCACAACTTCAAGTGGGTGAAAATTATTCAGATTTGACAAAATGGAGGTCAACTGTTTTCAAATATTGCTGATTGATGTCACATTTTATCTTTAACATGTTTAAAAGGTGGTAGGCCTACTTAATGTGCTAATAAAAAATGAAAACCCGAATATATGCGGCACCGGCGGTTAAAGGGTAAAAGCGTCGCCTAAATGGGTTAACCCTTTAACCGCCAAATTATTCAATCCGAATTTTCACCCACTTTAAATGGTGTCTCGCTGACGCGATCCACAACTTCAAGTGAGTGAAAATTATTCAGATTTGACTAAATGGAGGTCAACTGTTTTCAAATATTGCTGATTCATGTCACATTTTATCTTAAACATGTTCAAAAGGTGGTACATAATGTGCTAATAAAAAATAAAACCCCGAATATATGCGACACCGGCGGTTAAAGGGTTAAAAGAGCGGTTGTTGGTATCGGTTGGCTGACTCGAAATGTATTTAAGATGCACTCAATCTTTAAGTTATGAAATGAATCGGGCTTTAGGCCACCTTTGTGCACATATAGGCTAAACTGGGCCAGGAGAACCTCCTGAGGATGGTGAGATGATTGAGATGACACTGTCCTCCAGACACAGGATTCGAAATTCGAGCCCTGGCGGTCTGAGGCCGAGCACGCTACCTCTCGGTCACGGAGGCTCCCCACAATACTAACTTTCACACGTGGATGGGGAAGAAACAATTTTGTTTCTTTCAAACCGCCGAGACCGGGAACCGAACCCCGGACTCTGGCGTGAAAGGCAGCGGTGCTAACCACTACCCTAGGGCCCCCGCCCATCTTTAAGTTAATAAAATACTGGTTGCGGGTCGACGCTGTTCAGCCGCACCATTTTTTTTTATAATATCGATCATAAAAAAACTGTTAGTTAGACTAGGCGGCATCGAGCCTTCGGACTATCGAACCTTCGGACCATCGAACCTTCAGAATAGAAATAGGGCCTACTTTCGGATTATCGAGCCTTCGGACTATCGAACCTTCAGACCATCGAACCCTTGGACCATCGAACCTCCAGTACATCGAGCCTTCAGATTAGATTTTTTTTTAGACTATCGAACCTTTGGAATATCAAACCTTTGGCCGTCATTAACGCCACTTTTAAAACACACCGCTACAGTATTTATTTGTCCGACCACTAGGCCTACATTTCACATGTAAGCCGGGATGGCGGTATATTGCTGATAAATTACAGACCAATCGTCATGGTAGGCCTATGGTATTATAATCAGTCAGGTGTGAACGATCAGCGGATTATAAGGGATCCTAATTATGGTCGAATATGTTTTAAGTGAGTTATAACCCTCGGCGTTTTCCATTCTTAGCTAAGAATTTAAAACTCCTCGGGCTTTATCCTATACAGTACAGTGCATTCTTTTTTTCATTGCAAAAATAATTCTTTAATATTCCTTTATAAAAAAAATATTTTCGTTGTCGATAACGAAAAGAAAGAAAAAGAAAGTCTCTTTCTAAGAAATAATTTCCGTTGTTGGTAGACGTCTAACGGGAAGAAAACAATGAGAAAACAGATAAAAATTGATGCAGCAACCGCCAAACGACCGCCACTAGTCAAACCCTTGACGCCATCCCGACGCCAACACGACACGGCGGACGGCGAAGAGTTGGTTTTCAATCTCAGACTCCAAGCTCATTCAACAAGGTCCTTCTTTAGGAAAACGTCGTGTTTATTTCTCCTCACTGTGTGGACCACATATAATATACAGATACAATTACATAGTCACTTCACTCTGCTTCATCATGGCAGAGAACATACAAACACTTGGTTCTAAACCAGAGCGCGCGCCATCGTGCCTGTGACAGCACTCTGGCCCGCCTCAAACTCGTACCAAGCCCGCATCACTCCCCGCATCACTCCCCTCGACGACGTCCGTCAGTTATATGCACTTTACATCATCATAATCACAACATTGATTTAACATCTAATCATACATGATCATAATCGGCACATTGAGTTAACATACATTTCCTGGCGACGGTCGCCCGTCCATCAGCCTTGATGGCTCGGCTGACCTTTGCCTGTACTGACCAATCCATTACTGCCCCAATCCAATCATGGATTGTCGTGTTCCGTTCTGGTCAGATCAACAGTAGTTATCATCTCCTGCGTTTGCCTACTGCGTTAGGCATGCATAAGTTTACATAGGCCTATCCCTCAAAGTTAAAAAACGGTTTATGTTCTTTTAACTCCAACTAATACTTATAAAATTATTAATGTACATACAACAGTGGTGCACGTTATGTGAGTAAGATTAACATTTCTTAAGTAACAACAAGTTTCACAACACTGAAGAGCACAACAATGATATACATGTGAATAAGTCATTATTAAATACTCGTGGAAACGGTTATTGTTCACATCGGTAATAGTAGACTAATATGTCCATACTTCATTAGTTAAGTAAGTAGCACACAATATTACGTGATTGTCTTCACTAAACGTGGTCTCATGTCCTCTCTGGTCGCGTTATGGCGATCCAATGATCTCCAGCTGTAGATTTAACGCCTCCAACTGAAGCTTACAACGTAACTTCCACAACTTTGACGCACGGCACGTCCACCCTAGCAAGAACGCACAACTAATGACTAGAGCAACCGGCGACAACAAAGACCACGGCAATGCCCAGCGGAGCGAGTACGCCGGCCGGACGTATCCAATGTCCAGCTGGGTCACCGAGCTATTAATTTTTCAAGGGTTATGTCCTCAATTTGGGGTGATGCTTGTCAGTCCGGGTGCTCGAGGCGTGTTTGTAAGAGGTCTTGTTTCACAATAATACATAGTTTAATTAATGCATGCAATCAATGATTATTAAGAATAGCTAGTGCTTTCCCTGTTGACCTGCATATGGTACACCACCCCAGTGACCATTCGCATGCCTGCAGGCAACGTTCAGCAGCAATTCTCGAGATATACATAATATAGTTTAACAATGTCTTGTGGATAACCACAACAATGTCATAAAATCCCACGTCATTTATATACCAATGACATGGATACATGGCATAGGGCGACCTCTCTGCAGAAACCTCGGTCACCAGGGCAGCGTTATAACAACTAACTGATCCCGTCGTTAGGTGATGTCACCGTTTAACACAAATGTGTTGGTTTCAGAGAAGGCGTCATTTTGTCACATATGCTATGACATACTCGAACCCAGCCCTCAGCTGATAGGCTGTTCATGTGTGGGGTTCGAACCTGCCCCACGCTGCCCGTCTGACACCGCAACGGCTTTGGGGGTTCTGTACTTGTCCTCAGTCACTTACGTGGGACCGGTTCCGTACTGATATATTATAGACATAATATTTACTAGCGATTCCGTGGACTGTGAACACCTTTGTTAGGTCTGCTATCACTCGGTTATCACAATACATGTTGATACCATGCGAGACCAGGTTATAACAGATCCACTCGCTAAAATTCCTGCTTCACCCGCAGCGTCGTCTGGACAACAATATCTCCTCTGAGAATTATTCCAAACTCCAGAGTTGTGCACCTCGCGCTGGTAGCAATCAGATCAGTTGAGCCAAAAATCATGTACATTCTCTTTGGCGAACATACTCTGATTAACCTGTGAGCTCTCACTATGAGCAGTCACATTTCCCACGAAACCCGCCGGTATCACATTGTACTGTGGACACTGGTTTCGCGTCAATCAGAATTTACTAACCCTTTAATTGCTCTGTAATTTTATTTACTTCCCCTTCACTGCAAGTGGTGAACTGCTATCGCAAATCTCACCTCCAAGTGAATAAGCTACAAATTCCCTAATTTTGTTAAAATATTCAAATGTAACACATCAAATGAGCATTATCCTCATTTTGATGGGTTGTATTATTTTGTATAATCAGCATATTTGATAAATATGACATTGGACTCGTAAATGCCTCCTGAGGAATTCAAGGGTTATTAAACAACCAACCACGTTTCATTAATGTAATGGGAAGAATCTGGGGAGGGCCATCGTAGCCTCAATTTCCGCTATTCTTTGTTCCCAAACATTAACATTATCATGAGTGGTAATTCTGATATTTATTTTCAATCCCAACCTTGCCCACTTTTCCTCTTAATACCGTCATAATCCTTCCAAGGGTTCAATTTGATAGAAAAACAATTCAGTGAACGTATTATTACTCATTACCAAATTCAAAATTTTCGTCTAGTCATCAATCATGACAGATAAACCATTTTTACTAATAACTTCCAATTTTGATCAAAAATTCAACAGAATAATGTAGCAGTTTGCTACATACTACTGATCAAATTGAACCATGTTATCCGGTTATATGCGGTCTGGCGTACTAGAGGTGTGGGTGGTGTAATTATTATCAGGTGTAGCACAAACATTTAACATACCTTTTTCCGAAAACAAGTCGCCATTTATCCGACTCACTTAGATAATGTGCTAATCACTGTTTTTAATCATGTCCAGTCCGAGGAGCATTTAACAGACTCCTATGCATTATCGGACCGATGTGAACGCCGTCGACTACAGGTCGACCACAGGGCGTTCACTGCCCGACTCGTATGCATTATCGGACCAATGTGAACGCCGTCGACTACATGTCGACCACAGGGCGTTCACTGCCCGACCTGACACTTATTATGATAACAATGACGCATTCTTCAGCAGCGCACTTCCCCATCAGTCTTCTCACTGTGCTGCGACACAGGTGTGGGTAAGTGTGGTTGAGTGTGGTGAACCCGTCCAACACCCAAAATGTCAGCTTGTCACCATGCAGCTCCCTGGCAACCACCGCGATCAAAATGTGATTTTGATCAGCCCTTCTGCTCTCCACTGGGCTGTCATCATCGGCAACGTTGCAGAGATGTCTTCTGAAATGGATCTCTGCATTTGGGACTGTCCTGCGTGTTTTTACTTTTTCCCATGGCACTGGGCGACGCCCTTTAATTGACGTGAACGTGGACGTTGCCATAATACTGTTTATAAACACTGTTTACACTTCTAAATTAAAGGTCCAACAATGGCTTCAGTAGCAATTTTAAATTTCAAGTCACATACCTTGTAACTATTGGCAGGAAAAATATTTCAGGAAACCTTCAGGGAATAAAAATTTGTCCACAACCATCGTCAGCAGCAGACGTTATCCGTCCACCACTCCAGTCCTCCTACAGGTTTTAACATTGTCCGAATTTCCTTCTGCCACTGCTGTCACTGAAGCGCTGCCAAACTAGATCAATATCAGAAGCCATATCACTGTCCTGCTGGTCCAGCGCTAACACCGGCGCTAACGCAACTATAACATAGTGCCAGTAACATCAGCAGCCAAAACAAACCTGTCCTCTCTGTCACTGTCTTCTCTCTCTTAGTCATTTTTGTGAAGACGTCAAATAGTGACGTCAAGTCGTCCACACAGATCTCTAGCAAGCTCGCCAATGAAAAGTGACGTCAACCCTTGACGCCATCCCGACGCCAACACGACACGGCGGACGGCGAAGAGTTGGTTTTCAATCTCAGACTCCAAGCTCATTCAACAAGGTCCTTCTTTAGGAAAACGTCGTGTTTATTTCTCCTCACTGTGTGGACCACATATAATATACAGATACAATTACATAGTCACTTCACTCTGCTTCATCATGGCAGAGAACATACAAACACTTGGTTCTAAACCAGAGCGCGCGCCATCGTGCCTGTGACAGCACTCTGGCCCGCCTCAAACTCGTACCAAGCCCGCATCACTCCCCGCATCACTCCCCTCGACGACGTCCGTCAGTTATATGCACTTTACATCATCATAATCACAACATTGATTTAACATCTAATCATACATGATCATAATCGGCACATTGAGTTAACATACATTTCCTGGCGACGGTCGCCCGTCCATCAGCCTTGATGGCTCGGCTGACCTTTGCCTGTACTGACCAATCCATTACTGCCCCAATCCAATCATGGATTGTCGTGTTCCGTTCTGGTCAGATCAACAGTAGTTATCATCTCCTGCGTTTGCCTACTGCGTTAGGCATGCATAAGTTTACAACTTGGTCACCCTCTGGGGATAGGCCTACTATTTATGTATTGCTACACAGCCGGTGTAACAGTTTCAGATCACCCCCCCCCCTCCTGTTCAGGTTACCCCCGGGGGAATCTGAAACTAGTTTCAAGTTACCCCCTCTTGTTTCAAATCACCCCCTCATTTTGACAAGTTATCTTTCGATAATAACAATTGTTATTTTTTGTATTTTTATCACATGGCATTGAGACATTTTATGAGACACTTTAATCTTCATAATAATATTGAAACCCTTTGATCTATAGGGCAGCTAATCAAAACAATATGTTAGCACATATAACCCTCTATGTCAACGAACGAGAGAAATTGCTATTACGAGGTCTGGAAACATTTTAATCTCCATATAACACTTTGATCGCTATGGCAACTAACGAAAAATGGTTTGCTTGAAGTCTTGAAACTCTTTAATCTCTATATAACCCTTGGATTTCTATGGAAATCAGTGAAACAAAATGCTATCACGACGTCTGGAAATACTTTAATCACCCTATAACCTTTTGATCTCTAGGACAACTAACGAAAACAAATAGTATCGCGCTTTTTTTTATAGTTGTCGTTATTATCTGATTATCAGATTATCTACCGATTTACCTATTACAGATCTAACGTTTGCCATGTTTCCGCGCCTGTTTGAAGACTGTTGCCAACTGTCGATTTTCGTACGCCTATATTTAGGCCTACATTTTGTAATTATTGTCAGCCAGTGATCATGGTGATGAAATAAGAATAAAAACTCGCATAGGGGCCTATTATATACCTTGCCCGCATGCTTGCAACAACTGACAGTACAGTCACCGATGACATCAAACCAAATTGTCGGCGCATAAAAAAAGAACGCACAAAAGAAAAACTGGAAGGTTAACCCTTTAACCGCCGATCCCGATAATATTAGTTTCTTCATTTTTTATCAGCCCATTAAATATCAGCTTTTGAACAGGACAAAACCTGACATCAAACAAAATTTCACAAAATCGTTGATGTCCATTTTGTCGCATTTAAAGAATTTCCAGTCACTTGAAGTTGTGAATCGCGTCAGCGAGACAAACCTCAAGTGGGTGGAAATTCCAATTCTATAATTTCGCGGTTAAAGGGTTAAACACTGACCTTGATTGGACGCTGACCAGGGTGGACGCTGACCATGCTGCGTATGTGGTTTCAATGTGTAGGCCTACTCAGCGAATCGTGGCGACCCATTTTTTTTTAAATCTAGGTCTAACGGTACTTAAAAGGTTAGCAATAATCACATTTGGTGTATAGGCCTTTTATCTCATACAAAGGGTTGTATTGTACCGAATACAAGCTTTTTTTACATGGCTGATACAGCTATGAAGATTTAGAGGACCCAGCTTGCGTGCACTATGGAATGGTAGGTATACGTTAGTTATTCCCAGTGGGGATGGTTGGTCATTACATGTTATCTACCGCCTACGCCCAGATTGCAATTGATTGGTTCAGAGTCAGGCTACGTTCATCACACAACCTGAAAGTGTACACCCGCTGCACAGCCTTATTATGCCCCTACCAAAGATTGGCTCATTGTTGGGTCAGCGTCTAGGACGTCGGCCCAATACTACGGCAACACTGGGTCAATGTCTCGTGCACGCCCGCATCCACTGTGACCGCCACGCTTCCTTCAGCGGGCAGACCCCCACCCCCTCCCTCTCCCCTCCCTTGTTACTTCGCGCCCGACAGGTGGTGTGTCCACTGAGACGTAGACAAGACGGAAAACAATTCATAGGCCTACACATTATTGAATCAGATCACGGGTCATGAATGGGGAATAATTATTTCGCCATTGAACTGGAATATGTGAATATATATATATATAGTAGGCTGGACTAGTAGGCTGGACTATTGCTATTGCTACTTCATCATTAACTATAGTATGAAGTTATAAGTGATGTTACAGGCATATACCTAGGCTAGGGTACGTTACCTTCTAAACTGCAGCTCACTAGTCTAGGCCTACTTTGACTGAAAATGTTGGTATGAGATAAAAAGACAATACCATGGCTAAAGTTGTATCATCCCGCACATTAGCCCTCCCTAGTTGTATTCTCCCTCGGGTCATGGGTCTTGTAGCGCCCTAGACCTGCGGTCTTCGGGCAATACAAGACCCATGACCCTCTGGTGAATACAACTAGGTCGGGCTGATATGTGGGACGATACAACTTTAGCCATGATATAATCTCTAAATATGCCTACATGGGAGGGGTATTTTAAAAGAGGATTTTTTCAGTTTCAAAATCCCTGGGGATAATTTGAAACTAGTTCCAACGTACCCCCCGGTACGCTGAACCTAGTTTTAACATACCCCCGGTACGCTGAAACTAGTTTTAATGTACCCCCAGGGGGTAATCTGAAACTATAGTCAGATTCACATTAAATTCATCAACCAGGATTATTGAATTTCGCGGATTTCTCAGTCAATTCGCAACCAATTTTCATGAAATTTTACACACACTATTTTCCATTCATGTCGTAACTACCCTGAAACTTTCGCGGAGTTTTGATAAGTATTGTAGAAGTTAGACCATTTGACATGTGATAAAATTCTGAGACGAAGCTAATGGCTTTATAGAGGGCAACATTTTTATTTATTTACTACATGTCAAATGGTCTAACTTTTAAAATACTTATCAAAACTCCGCGAAACTTTCAGGGTAGTCACGACAGGAATGGAAAATAGTGTGTGTGAAATTTCATGAAAATTGATTGAGAATTGACGGAGTAATCGGCGAAATTCATCCACCACGGTGAATGTGAATCCTGGTATAGGGGAGGTAACTTGAAACTGACCTTTTTTTAGTTTCAGCGTACGGGGGGGGGGGGGGGTACGTTGAAACTAGTTTCAACGTACCCCCGTACGCTGAAACTAATTTCAACGTACCCCCCGGTATGCTGAAAGGGGGTACGCTGAAACGGCTACACCGGTGTCGCGATCTCTCAGTATGGGGGGAATTATAGCTTATATTATATTAGGGTAACCTGGTAACGTGTCGTGTTTGCTGGCTGTTGTCGCTCTGTGAGTACACCACCTACTCCTAAATTAACCCTTTTGTTATTGATTGACCAAAAAGGTTATTGGTCAGCTAAGAAAAAAAAATAAACACCATTCGGCCGAAATGACGTTTTTTTTATGGACAGGCCAGGTTATTTACATGGCAGTAGGGAGGAAATAAAAACATTTCAAATAATTATCTGGTAATGACTTATTATATCATTCGTATCAGATGTTGCTTTACAACAAAAATAGCATATATATTTTGGAGCTGCAAAATAAAATGACATATCATTAATTTATATTCACCAAAGTAAGTTACCGTCATCTTAAAATACAGGTTACCGTCTTCATCACTCGATTGTATTACAATAGTTACCGTCATCCTGCTCACTTTCTACATCGAGTTATCTTTTCCCACTATGGAAGTTACTGTCTCTCGCATCAATATTTTACAGATCTCTTACTCTGAAATAAATACACTAAAGATGCTAGCTATGTAGGTCTACCAAGTAAACTTGATGATTATCACTGATTAACATTTGGAGATATTAATTAATCAAATGAAATTAACAGACTTTTCTCCGCGTTTTCTTTATCCGGCATATTGGGACTACACTAAATCAAGTTACCGTCATTGTGGTTTAGGGGTGATCAAATTCTACAAAATAATTATTTAAATTTCGTAACTACATATAGTTTATATTTTAAATTATGCGACGATTTTAAGTGCATTTGAGCCGCTTTTCGAAAATAAAATGTATTAATAGTATTGTATGGGAGAGTGGAGTTAGTTGATGAGTGTGATAAGTAAGTGAGTAAGTAATCTTTATTAAAGTAATATAAGGCCTAGAGACCCATTATACACAGCAAAATTATACGCACAAAAGCTTATTATATTTGTGTGTAGCACATTTCAGATGATGAAATTTCATTAAAAAACAAAAATATTTCATACAACAACAGGTGTGTTTTTTTGAGCACGAAAATAAATAGTATACATAATATGCGAGATTTTGTATAAGGTCAACATTTTTAGCGGTCATAATCTTTATAAAATTTGAGTAGCTAATAATATATAACACTAGATGTTTTTTGAGATATTTTTTCCTAATAGTATTATAATGCGGACAATGCAATAAAAATGATACTCGTTCTCAATAACTACAATTCCATTATTTTCACAGAAAGCACATTTACCTGTCTTCTAATAATATGCTACTATTACCAGCATTACATCGATGAATAGCATAGGTTTAGCTATAAGATGTTCGTGATTTTTTTTTATTCAATTGATCTGGCAATCAAGTGAGCATTGCCAGATTCAAACAAATGACAAAATGGGTAAAGCGTATTGCAACACTGTACGTTGAATAGCATCTCAAATGTATCAAAACTTAGTAAGAAACATACGGGAAAAGGAAATTTGCTAAGGCTTTCTAAGGTCGTATTTGAGGTCAATTATTACTATTCAGTTGACTTTCGGACCAATGGACTGTCGGACCAGTGAACTGTATAGTTTGTGGCTGCTACCATTCATCCTGCTGCTATTCAGTATATCTGTCGGAGCAATGGACAGTCGGACCACTGGACTGTCGGACCAGTGGACTGTCGGACCAGTGGACTGTCGGACCAATGGACTGTTGGACCAATGGACTGTACCGAGGGGGAGAACACCCAATTCCCCATATACAATGTTAATATATGTCGCTGTCGCACAAACAGACTTAGTCTCACCATTTTTCTAGAGTGACTGACGAAAAAACGAAAGTTCGTCAGAACGAAAATTTGCGAATAAGAAAATTCGTGAAAACGAAAATTCTTTAAAACGAAAAGAAAATTCGTCAAAAAGAAAATTCGTTAAAAGGCAAAATTCATCAAAAAGAAAATCCGTCAAAAAAATTCGTCAAAAAGTAAAGAATTAAAAAGAAAAGGCTGGGACGAAAAATCGTTTGAAATAATTCTTTGTTTTACGAATTTTTACGAAGTTTTTTTTCACAAAAAAACACGAAAATTCTTCACGAATTCCAGGGAAGTTTACCAGTGTTTACTATGCAGTGTACTGTACATGGTCACGGTGCGCATGCATGACTGGCCAGGCAGTCAGGCGCTCCGCTAATATGTCACTTGCAGCCCTTCTCGAATTCGTCCTGGGTCCGTATTCTCGTACATGTTACGATATATCGTAGGCTTCGGATTGGTCGAGATCGCCATCTCGACCAATCCGAAGCCTACACATAGGCCTATATCGTAACTTGTACGAGAATACGGGCCCTGCAGCCACATAATAAATAGCTACTGACCATGTAGCGGTAGCCTACTGCTGTGCTACACAGATAGGACTGGGGGTGACATTAGGCCTGTATAGCCTTACGGATTTATCTGTCACACATTTCAACATGATTTTGAAAAAAGTGGTTTACCTTTTCATTGCCATCCTACTGTTTGTGATTATTCGTGTTATTTTGTCCGCCCTCATCTTGTATGCTTCACCTACATTTACATTTGAGAACCTGGTAAAAACTGTAAAAGACCGGCCAGATAAAGGCCGTTCATACTTTACAAAGGATGCCAGCATTAAGTCATGGATACCAAACAACGTGTCGGATTATCACAGGAAACTATTTGAATGTGTGCGTGAATTTAGAAATCTAACTGCAATTCCTGACATGAGGAAACGTGTACAAGAGAGGTTGAATTTTCCCAAGGTAGGTGTTTGGAATGATCCCAGCAAATACGGGGAATTCACCCAATGCTGTCTCGCTGTTGGGCCAGCGTCGATATTGTGACGGTCAAGTGATTTCTCTCCCACTAGGTGGTAGGTCGAGCGGATTTTTGGGGAGACTTTTATCTCAGCCTGGCCGTCATCATTTTATGTTTTACTAATATTACTACTATACGCGTTTCCTGTCTATCTATCAAAGATTGGGACAAACTAGCAGATCATGGTTGTACGTTTATTTCTCCTCACATATTCATAATCATACCACAAATCAATTCAATCATCATCATCATCATCATTTAGCCAACTTCTGGCCGGTTCTACAACATGAACTAAACCCACCCTTGGGGCTTAAACCACAATATAACTCACTCTTATGACTACTCTATGTACCATAACAAGATATACATGTACATCAGACCGGGCCTTATACATAACCCTTATCGGGTCGACATAGCACTTTAACCGCCACTACTGCGTGGCTATACACTGTGGGTATGGTCACTATACACAACCAGAACAGCCCCGCTGATCTGTGTAGCCAGCCCGAACCCGCGGCCGGGGGTATAGTGATAACGTGTATCTCTGGGCCGGTGGTTGCTCCCTGAGCTTGTTACGTCACCGCGTGACGATACACCACCCCTGGTATAGCCGGCTATATACCAGCCGGCGATATCCAGATAGGCCTACACGTAGGACACCCACACATACACTTTAAGGTGACCTCTACTTCACCTCTATTTCCGTGACCATAATAATAGTGGGGGGATCCGTACATGGGATAGCCACAAGGTTCACTAGAATGTATAACACCAGAGCTTGGTACACGATTATTCCTCTAACTCCAACACATAGCTACACTTAACCAAGTTATTCCTGCTTTCCACGAGGGGACAGAGCTCGACTCCGTGGCCTCTACTGACAGTGATATAACATGGGAAGTGATTCTATGTGCTGGAGTCACTGCTTCTCTGATAGGGGACAGAGTGATACACTCTGTGGCCTATGGAGCAGTACGAGCCAATAACATGTATAAAATAACTCTCATCAGATATATACTTGACACCTACGTCACTTTATCAACAGTACGGACTGTAGGGGACTAAGTCCAAAAAGGACTCAGTGGCCTAAGTTTCCGCACTGGATTCAGTGACGTACTGTGCTCACCTTCTTGAGATGATGGATCTCTCCACACTTTCTCGCTTCCAAGGCCGTGTACAGGCAGCCGGCAATAGCTATCACAGGTGGACAGTCAGACTGTGGACCTGGGGCGTCACTAGGGTGTAACAGCCAGCTACTGCGGGGCGATGACTGACTGAGTGAACCCTAGCACCCGAAGGGTGCTGAGAGTGGGATTAAGGCATTCGAAGCTTGTATGAAAGCTTTCTCTTAGCCTATCCAAATATTTCATTAGTATATAATACTCATTAGAAAATGTCTGGTTGGCAAGGGAGGCAAGGAACCTGGAAACAGAAGCATTTTAGAATTTAATTAATTTTGATGCGCCCTCGGCGAACAGAGGGTCGCGGTGGTCTAAATGAGGTGTTGAATCAGCCGGTAGCTACCCTATATCTCGTGTCTTAACTCTTGAAATCTGGATGAAAAAGGCCGATAAAGTGTTAGTTTTGACAGATCCTTTAAATGAACATTTGAGACATTTCTTTTATTAAACCTATGCCTCTCGTGTACACTTAAGTTCACTTAGTATGTTTGACATACTTAAAATTGCGTTCTGAATTTTGGATCAAATGTGATCAATTTACCTCGTGTTGTTTGCCTGACTGTCTGTGTGCCATCGCCATACTCCCGCATACCCTGAGAAAGAACGTCAGAGTTATGGAATTTCATTGAATTTGGGTGGAATGGTCTAAAAGGTGTCTAAAGTTGATAATTTGAGAAATAGAAAATTCCTAGAAGCGTGTCATCTTAATTGTGAAATTAAGAAAGTTCGCTTGTTCTCTTTTCAGAGCCACCAGGGGATTTAAACCCTTGCTTTCACTCACCATGACAGTCCTCGCGGGGGGTGACAATTATGTTGATTATCACCCCCTGCGGTGACATGGGGTGAGTGACAACAGACTGTGACGTCTGTTGTTATCGTGACGCGGTGGCTGACCAACGCCGTAGGTGTTGGCCCGTCAACGCGTCAACGCTGTTATCACACTCACGAGTGCTTGTCAGCGCCGCTAGTGTCGCGCCAATGCCGGCTCAGCGCTGTTAGCGCTGGACCGACATTGGCACCGCGGTAGCCACACTGTGAAAGCACTTCGGTGTTTCTGTCACTCACCATGCTGCCAACGCTGCCAGTGTTGCGTCAATGTCGGCCCAACGCTGTTGACGCCGGACCGGCATTGACTCAACTCTAGCCGCATTCAAACAGCAGTCTCAATTTTCATCATAAATTTCGGCATATTCTGATATTAATTTGTCCAAATGTGTTTTATGCCCTCTTTTAATTCTTGAAGCTCTTAATTCATTTTGAAGTTTGAAAAGATCTGAATGCTCTTTGAGCGAATCTATGAATTTATACGTTAAAATTTGGAATCGATCTTTGATCAGATCGATCTTAGCAATTTTATGAATATCTTCAGTGTGCGAAAGTGGATCCAATTTGTAGGCTATTCTGATGGCCTTATTTTGAATGATTTGAAGTTTCTTGATATACGCTTCTGACGCTCCTAAAATTACTGGAGCGCCGTATTCTAATACTGGACGTATATAACTTTTATATACTCTCATTAGTGTTTTGGGTTTACAGCCCCACTTTGAGCCGCTCAGGAGTTTGAGCAGACCAAGGCGTTGCCTTCCTTTCTTAGCGTTCTCATCTATATGAGCATTAAAAGTAAGTTTCTTATCTAAAGTTACTCCTAGCAATTTTGCTTGCTGTACTGCAGTGAGTTTTTCGCCAAAAAGTTCTAGTTCTATATTTTTCTTAGTTTTAAGCATTATAAGCTGCGTTTTCTTAGCATTTAGTTTTATTCTCCACTTGGAGCACCATGCTTCTAGGTCTGATAAAACTTTGGCTAGCCTATATTTAATTGTTTTTTCACTTTTAGCAAAAGTCCAAAATCCCAGGTCGTCTGCGAACTGAGAGACCCCTACTGTATTACTGAAGGGATCTATTGGAATATCATTTACATAGATTAGGAATAGAAGTGGGCTGATAACCGAGCCCTGAGGTGTGCCGGCATTAAGTGAAATTTTGTCTGAAGTCTCATTATTTATTTTGACTGAAATTTTCCTGTCAGTTATAAATGAAGACATTAATCTTATTATTTTATCTGGTAAATTTGTATTCATTAATTTATATCTTAGTCCGTTGTGCCATACGGAGTCAAAAGCTTTTTCTACATCTATAAAGATTGCAGCTCCTTTATGGTGACGGCTATGTGCTATGTGCGCATCATCAGCTAGTCTGAGAATGTGTTCCATAGCACATCTTTTATTTCTATAGCCTATTTGCCATTTATTAAAGAAATTTTCTTCTTCTAATTTACTGCGCATTCTATGAGCAATTATTTTTTCAAAAAGTTTGCCTATGCAACTTAATAAACTGATTGGTCTATAGTTAGTTGGAATTTTATTGTCTTTTTTAGGCTTTGGGAGCATAATTCCTTGAGCTTCCTTCCATTTACTTGGAAAATACCCTATTTTTAAGCACTGATTGTACATAGTTTTTAAATTCTCAAATACTATTTCTGGACATTTTTTAATTATAGTGTATTTAATTCCGTCTGTTCCTGGAGCAGACCTACCTTTGGTCCTATCTAATTGTAGTTTTATTTCTTGAATCGAGATATCCCTGAGTAGTATACTATCGTCGCCATCTTCTACTTTATTTTCTTTTAGAGTTGAAAAAAGCTGCGATTTGTCATTTATAGCTTTATCTATTAAATTTTTAAATTCATCATCAAAAATTTCACCTGTGTGAGTATTATGAATTTTGCCTAAAGATTCAGCGAACGTGGTTGCTTTTTCTAAGTCGTTTTGAGTTAAATTACCATTTTCTTTAATTATTGGCTTGGATGCGCCGCCTGATTTCTTACCATTAATACTATTGATAGTTTTCCAAAATTCTTTAGAGTCTTTAGTTCGTCCACTGTCTCTGACAGTGAGGTCGTGAAGAGACTCATGAGAGAGGTAGACGGGCTAACTCCTGATGCAAAGAAGGAGTTTTCCGCCTACTATATCGGTTGGGCTCTGTCTGAGGAAGAGAGGCTCAACAAAGAAGCTAAGAAGAAGGTAAGTGCCGCCAGTAAGGGTAAGAGTAAGGCTATAAGCAGTAAAGTAGGAAAGGCTGGAGTCAAAGACGGACTGAGCTACGCTGGAGCAGCAAAGGGTGATGCATCCCCACCCACAGGTAACAAAAGTAAGTATGCTAGCATACCAGGGACGCCAGTACAGGTGACTCCCGTGAAAACGCCAAGGAAGAGGTGTCGTCCATCAACCGCAGTGATGAGACCCCTTGATGGAGACAAGCTTAGCTTGAGATCCAGCAAGTTGACGGCGCTGTCTAAAACAGCGAATGAGTATTTTGAATTAGGTCTGGGAGGCTCCCCATCCAAGAAGCAGCGCACCAAGTCTCCAGAGAAGATCGACGAGACTGAGATGCCAGAAGAGATGATGGAGGCAGCAGCGTCTCCAGCAGAAGAAATTCTCGCTACCCCCCTGGCTGAAGAAGAAGAGATTCTTTCTGATGGCGAACGAGCAGATTGGACGACGATTCCAACCAGCAGTGAGGAGAGAGCGAAGAAAGAAGAGAAGAAGCAAAAGAAAAAAGAAGAAAAGGCCGCAACATCAGGAAAAAACGAAGAAAAGAAGCCGAGGGTACAACCAATCATCGGCGTGAACCTGCCAAGATCAGTCTACTCGACGAACCATCTCACGTTCATCAAGTGGACTAGACGGATGAACATCAAGGTAAGTGAGACTAGAAGGACGATGGCGAAGGACCTGCTCATCTTCCCGGAAACAGAAGAGGACTCCAAGAAGATATACGAGTCCCTGAAGAGAGAAGATAGCGGCCTAGTAGGAACTTCGGCGATTTTCAGGCCACCAAAGAAGTCAGCCGAGGCTAAGGTCGAAGACTCCCTCAGCGTAGTTGTGAAGGACGTCGACACCAAGGCCGAAGAAGAAGACATAGAGGCAGCCATCATGGAGGAGCAAAGACTGAAGGTGAAGGTGGTGCGCTTCATCAACAGATCATCAGGACGTGGCATCCCGAAAGTGAAGGTCACGTTCGAGAAAAAAGAAGAGATGGAGGCAGCAACCAAGAACAGCCGTCTCCTCATCGGTACTCACTCCTACAGAACGGAGGAGTACAAGAAGAAGACCAGAATCCTGCAGTGTTACAGGTGCCAACGATTCGGCCATGCCCAGGACTCCTGCAAGGCACGAGACGTGAGATGCGGGAAGTGCGCCGGACCCCACAAAAGAGCTGAGTGTACAGCCAGAGCCAGTTACTGCGCCAACTGTACAGGAGATCACCTGGCGTCGGACGGAAGATGCCCTAGAGCAATAGAGGTGAAGAAGAAGATTGCTGAGAAAAGAGAAGGCCAGCGACATCGTGGCACTCAAGCAACCAACAAGAAACCTGCGCCAGCTCGAAACCAGCGCCAGAGCGAACGTGCTGAGCAGCCAGAGCAGCCCAAGAAGGCCGCACGAGGTGAGTTACCCGATTTACCTCTTTTAAATCTGTCTGATAATGATTTAACTCGAGTAGCACTTTTTATTTCAGCCCACACGATCCTGTACGCCAGAGCCATGAACGCAGGAACGATGGAGCCAGATGACGTACCACACATAGCCAGCAAATCAGTCAACTGGGCCTTCAGAGCGAACGTCTCCCCACTGACCATCAGAGACTACTTACTCCACCTTCCAAAAGACTTGTAAGTACAACCTAAACCTAAAGTAGAAAAAGTAGGGCCGTTTTTACTAGGTCTAGTACAGTACAGTACTCACCAGTAAAAACCTAACTAAAGTAGGAAAAACTAAAGTAAGGCTAAGTACAGTACAGTACTTATAAAACATGGATAACAGTTTACCACCAACAAAAAACGTTCAAATTATTCATGCTAACATTAACGGACTATATAAAAGAAGGACTGAACTAATTAACTATTTAAATGAATATAAACCACATTTTGTGACTTTAAATGAAACTAGACTTAGAGAGCAAACTAGAATCAGAATTCCAAATTATAACATTATCAGAAAAGATAGAAATATAATTTATCCTAATGGGCGCCTGCAGAATGCAGCAGGCGGTGTAGCTATTTTAATTAGAAAAGATATCAAATTTAATGAAATAGATACTTCAGATTTTAACGAAGAATTTTTGGCAATAAACTTCAAATCACAAGGTAAGACAGTGGCATTAGCAACTATTTATAACCCGCCAGATATTAAACCAAACATAGAGAATTTCAGGCATATAACTAATTTATATCCACTTTCAATTCTTATTGGAGATTTCAATTGTAAGCATACTTTTTTCGGATGTAAAGTAGGAAATACTAACGGAGACATTCTATTTAACATAATTGAAGAATTAAAAAAAAAAAAAAAAAAAAATGCGGGGCGATGATCCATACACGCTCGCTTATATGCCCACTGAGCGCCCCATGAGGCGTAGTAATAATTTTTAGGCTTTATTATATATCTAAACCAAGTATTGCTCCCTTATGCAGCCCAAATACATATAACATAAAGTAAACAATATTAGCATACATCTCATAGCAAAATAAACATTCAAACTAACATACAGCTAAATAAAATAGTTCTATGTGTATTTACACCACGTGTGGCCTGTGATTAGGTCACACCACATGTTGATAAAATATCCAGGGGTGGCCTCAAAAGATGCTTTGATACGGGTAAACTATAGCGTGTCTTGTTAAACCAAACATGGTAACAGGACTCGCCATAGTTGCCACAGTTAATAGTGTAAAATATATTAACATCCCCACACATTAAAAGGGATAAATTCGTGGTAAAAGACATTAAAAATCAGCGTGATTTCTGACCGGAAATAGAGCAGTACGCATGCGTCAATTGAAGACATCCAATTGGCGCAGGCAGACTACAGGCCAGAATCAATATACCTGGGGCCAACGGCCGTCACACGACCCCCTGTTTAAGCGTCAAGCGTCCCTGCTGACGCAAACCACAAAACCTAAAATAAAAACATTTAATACACACCATTTATTACACTCTGCTCAAGATACTATAAACATGCATTAAACAGTAAAAAATTAACTCATTACTACATTTTTCACACTGACATAAGTCCACATAACTATTCCAAACACAGTTTAAATCAGTTTGCTGTTTCCGGTATGCAATGGCACACTGACATACATTCACATTTAACAGTTCCAAACACATATTAATTAAATTTATCCAGTATGTTCCGGTGTGCACCACGCCTTTTCCGTCTACGTCCCTTGCCCTGGCTCCTCTGGTGGCCTTGCCAAAGTCCTTCTTGTCCATTTGGAGCAGCATCAGTGGTTATCTGAGACTGCTGGTTGTTGACTACTGTGGCAGCAGCCACTGGTTGAGATCCAAAGCTGAACACGGGTGGTGGGGGTTGTTCAGATGCAGTGGTTGGTATCTCGTTAAAGTTTTTCACAGCTGCCCCCATCCTACCTGTCACGCGATTCAGGGAGGTCATTAGTGACTGGATGAACTGCTGCTGCTTCTCCATTGCCTGTAAAGAAGGTGCCATTAACTGAGATGAGGCACTCACGAGTCCATCACCACAAAATGTCATGAATCTGTCCACCGTGTCAGACAGCCGATCCATTGATGCAATTAACCTCTCCTCTCGGTCCACATCACAGGTTGTTGCTGTTTTTGAAATCGGACATGATTTCTGAACCGGAGGAGGGTCACGTGGGCACGTTGACTGCTCATCTGGGAGAGGGAAAGTCAGACGTCTCCGCTTACCCTCTCGTCGATTCGGTTTGCCGTTCGCCCACTTTAATCTCTGGATGCGCGGAGT
Organism: Flabesymbios commensalis; assembly: GCA_964017125.1. Lineage (NCBI taxonomy): Eukaryota > Metazoa > Annelida > Polychaeta > Terebellida > Flabelligeridae > Flabesymbios > Flabesymbios commensalis. Next base: position 53,684,024 of record OZ024914.1, on the reverse strand, counting down.
TGTGGAAATTGGTACTTCGATGATGCCCTGATCAGCCGGAGTAGAGGGGCTGTGTCGTTCCAGCAAAACTCCGGTCTCTTTAACGGGGCTGTCCACATGAACAGGGCCGCAAGGACTCACGGAGCTGCCAGAACAGCATGAAGATCCACTGAGCGGACATGGCCGTTTGGGATGAAAGTCTTCGCTCGCCATGGGTGTATCTCCAGCCTGAGAGAAGGAACCATCGAGGGACCTCCTCAACTGAGGGGATGGCTGTAGATGCACTTCCATGCAGTCCTGGTTCATACTGCCAACAAACAGATAAAAATACATAGTAATAACTTGGGGCATAAAAAAACATGGACTATGTTCTGGGATATAGTATTTCCCCCAAAAAACATAAAGAATAGGACCATAGCGGTGACATACATTAATTAGCTGAGCCTGACGTAGGACGTAGGACCTTAAAGGTTTGTACGTCTGTTAGTGCCCGCTTAAGTACTGTCACTATCATTTGAAATGGGCTCACTGCTTACAGGCTGTTTTCGTGCCCGAGCTAGGGCCGTCTTTGCCCACTTCAAGTGATTTTCACCTTCATAAAGTTTTAATTTGTTTACATTCACCACCTTTGTTGGGCCATTTAATTCACCCTGGATGATATAAACCAGGTCAGACATCTTACTGACTACCAAAAATGGGCCTTCATAAGGGAGATACAGTTTTGGGTTTTCGCCAACCTTGCGTCTCTCAGCCAGGAACCACACATGATCGCCCACGTTGAATTTAATCAATGGGGTCTTACCATCAAAAAGATCATGTTGGCGTTTGGCGCGAGTATGTAGATGCTGTCGAGCCACGTCATGTGCATGCTGCATCTTGTCCCGCAAGCTATCTACATACTCTCCATAGGAAGTTATATCACCTTCATAACTCCCACTGCCAAACATAATCTCAGCGGGTAACCTGGCTTCTCTTCCTAACATCATAAGGTTGGGCGTAAGACCGGTGGTCTCGTGTGGAGTGGCCCTATAGGCTGCTGCTAAGCAACCAAGATTTTGGTCCCACTCCCGTTGTTGCCCTTTTAAGAATGCTCGTATCATTCTTACCAAGGTTTTATTGAAACGTTCCACCTTCCCGTTACACAACATACAGCTAAATAAAATAGTTCTATGTGTATTTACACCACGTGTGGCCTGTGATTAGGTCACACCACATGTTGATAAAATATCCAGGGGTGGCCTCAAAAGATGCTTTGATACGGGTAAACTATAGCGTGTCTTGTTAAACCAAACATGGTAACAGGACTCGCCATAGTTCCCACAGTTAATAGTGTAAAATATATTAACATCCCCACACATTAAAAGGGATAAATTCGTGGTAAAAGACATTAAAAATCAGCGTGATTTCTGACCGGAAATAGAGCAGTACGCATGCGTCAATTGAAGACATCCAATTGGCGCAGGCAGACTACAGGCCAGAATCAATATACCTGGGGCCAACGGCCGTCACAATATGAACACATTTTTTAACTTTTAAAGCGCTTAAATATTTTTTTACAAACCATGGAGACAATTTATTTTTGTCACTTACAAGTCATCATAATTATGTTCTTTTCCGCTTCATTTGAATCCCTCTGTTATGGGTCTACGGCCATTAGGGGGAAGTGCCCGAAAATTAGATTAAGGGAAACAACCACCAGTAACTTTATTACATCATCTGCACATGGTAAATTTATGTATGTAATATATTATGTTGAGACACATTTTTCTTTCTTGATTCCATGCGAAAATAATAATATAAAACAAAAATATTATTTGTGCTAAATGGCTCATAATAGGCATTACCTGTCTTAATATGAGCATGTATGTTAGAAGAAAGGCAAGTCTACTCTGGACCATTACATGAACGATTTTCATGAACAACAGCTATGAAACAGCTATGAAACACGGAATAGTTGGTGCGATAAAGTGTATTAATCCATGGATCGTTTCTGGCCAGCGATTCTTGGTACAGACTGAATCTGACGAGCTCTCAAAAAGACAAAACAGAAACATTTTCTTGCAAGTCTTATGCAAAAGTATTGTAGCCAATACCTCTAGTTTCTGGCACCTAAGCTCTACTATTCTGCTCTGCAAAGCCAAAAGGCAGTATCTGCTTACTTGTAAAGTAAGCAGATACTGCCTTTTGGCTTTGCACGGCAGTATTGGCCTCTCCCAGTAAACATGAAACATTAACCCTTTAACCGCCGGTGCCGCATATATTCGGGTTTTCATTTTTTATTAGCACATTAAGTACCACCTTTTAAACATGGTAAAGATAAAATGTGACATCAATCAGCAATATTTGAAAACAGTTGACCTCCATATTGTCAAATCTGAATAATTTTCACTCCCTTGAAGTTGTGGATCGCGTCAGCGAGACACAACTTCAAGTGGGTGAAAATTCAGATTGAATCATTTGGCGGTTAATGGGTTAAGCCAAAGTTGTTGCTACGTTACATTAACCCAGAATTGGCTTATAATATAGCGCAACATAGACATATTGATAACAATTAAATATCTAAGTCCGTCGATATATTATGGACGGATGGACTGTCAAGTGATAGACGGACTGGCGAGCAAACGAGCGAGTGGAGGAACGAACGAACACTGTATAAGCGAAAGGAACGAGCCGACGCCGCTTGAAGACACTCACTCAGTTTAATTTAAACATACTAGTTTAAATAAAACTTCCCGTGGTATAATGCCCAAAAGCTGTGGCCGCTTAATGTCACTAGTCGCCGTAAAATGTAACCGGTTACATTTTACGTCTGGTTACATTATACGGTTCTACGGTTCTACAGATGACGCATACCCAATACGAAGCAATTCTAACCAACACCACGAGTTACACCAAGCGAATCGAGATCAAGGTTATACTTCTATTAAAGAAACACAGCATAAGGAATATGACAGTATCTATACATGCATGTGTAACAAGATAGGCCTACTGTTGTTAATAAAAATAATTGTAGAATCAAGTCAAGTTGATAACAAAATGTGCAGATATTTATACACTATTATGCCATTATAGAGTAGTTAGCCAGTTACTTTACATAAACACAAATTCTACATTTCCTCGACAAAATTAGGATTATGTTATGCTAGAGCTTGTCTTTGGCGACTGCTAGACCTACGTGATTAAAGCAAAATATTGATTGCATCGCCCATTTCGATCTATATGTTTAGATCTAGGTTTAGACACCAAAATCACCTCTTTATGTATAGTAGGATTGACGATACAGCCAAACCTTGATAGTATCGGCTAGTTTGGCGGCCATCTTGAAATTACCCAGTACTTACTCGAATATATGTTTGTATAAAAACAAAACAGATAAGTTGTTGTCCCTAAAAACGTGGATGTTGACATAAAAATCAACTTTCTATGTACAGTGACTTTGAATATAATTATAACAAAATCCCGACAAGTTTGACCATATTGGCGGCCATCTTGGATTTAACTGTGATAAATCACTTATCTGATTACATATTTTATATTTTTTAATAAAGCGATACAAATGAGTTTCTTGACTATAAAAACCTATCCAGTGCCAATGACAATACAGCTAATCTTGATATCATTGTTTTTTGCGGTCATCTTGGATTTATCTCTTTTTAGGCTATGCTACATTATTTATCTGATTATGTTTTTTTTAAGAAAACATTGCAGATGATTTTATAGACCCAGCAAGTATGTGTTGACATAAAGATCGACTTTATGTGCAATAGAATGGAATATATAGTAGAATATTGATAGCCTCGAACATCTTGAATTTCTCCCTTATTGCCAGAGTGTGGAATGTCTACATTCGTTATTTTTTACCTTCGGGTGATTGTAATTGAAAAACTATAGTTCTGATGTACACATAACCCCCCCCCCCCCCTCAGCTGTTGGATCAATAGTAATATTATGTTTGCCTTTGCCCATTTCTTGGTTTTCTTTTTTCAGTATCTACCCTTGCACACATCGTCACCTGCCAGCAAATACGAGACAAAAAAACAATGCTGGGGTAATGCTGGTCCAGCATTACACACGTTGGACCAGCATTACTCCATAATTGGGTCAACGTCTCGTGTTAGCTGGGCGTCACCTGTTGTTTGCAAACAATGAATATGCATACTTGCTTATAGGGCGCACCAACCCTTGGAGTACCAAAGGGAAGAAGACAATTAAAAAGTATTGATAACTTACTACCACATTATTGTATAAATAATGGAAGTAAACCTCCGTCAATACTTATTTTTCTGATTTGTATGATGATAATACGTCGGATTCGCATGAGCAGTCATGCAGTCTCATGCGGCGGCAAACAGTACACCAGCACATTCAACCACAAGATACATGATAAACGATATATATTTAAAAGAAACGCAACACAACTTTATTGTTATGCTGTTCAAAATATTTGATATGTGTCAAGAAACTGAAATATACCACTCATGTATTTGGCCAGAAATCAATCACAGACACAAGGTCTGGTTATTTTTAAAGTTAGAGCCAGTCCATTGAGCCCTGAAGAAGCGACATAGCAAAACACCAAGGTATCGGCAAAACACTTAAAATGTGGGAATGTCAGAAAAAGTAGAAGATATGTGGTTTTGGCGGCCATTTTTTTTTGCAAATTTGAAGGGGAAGGACACTAAATATAGTGCGTTATCCGACTGATTGGCATTCAGCACACCTAAATTATGAAAAAGAAGTGGTTAACAAATTATATACTTATATGCCGAGCGAAGTTCAATTTTTCAGATTTCAGCCCAGGTTGAAGACAGACATTTTCATAACAGGCTGCTCTATTCTTACATTAAAAAAATATATCAACGTTTATAAATCTAAATACCACTGGGTGTTAAACAAATACATATCTAAATATATAACGCTATGCGACTGATTCGAATTCAGCACACCCAAATTATTTGAAAACAAGTGGTTAACAAGTTATATACTTATATGCCGAGCAAAGTTCAATTTTTCAGATTTCAGTCCAGGTTGAAGACAGATATTTTCATAACAGGCTGCTCTATTCTTACATTTAAAAAATATATCAACATTTATAAATCTAAAGACTACTGGGTGTTAAACAAATACATATCTGGCTTCAGAAAACATCGGCCACATGGAGATATGGGCAATAATAATGTTTTGTTAAGTCGCTTTCATTGACCATGGTGACTTTTTTATTTTGTTGCCGATTTCTATTCTTTTGTAATAAAAAAATATGTTTCAACGTATGTGGAGAGATGACTATTTACTCCACTGCAACATGCAATATATCATTGTAACAGGAATTGAATTTACATGTGTACATTGTAAATTAAAACAGCAGCGACAGACGTTTAAGTAACTGTAATCTAAACTGTAATCTAATCAGGTTAGAGTGGTCGCAATGACCACTAGAATATATATTATTAATCACCAGAACAGTATGCAGCATGAAGTGAGCTCAGTCCCATTAAAGTTACACCCATGGAATCAAATTAGATCCTACTATTTTTCCGAAGCATCGTTTCTTTTGGTGATATAATAATTTTTTAACCAATACGCTTAGTATAATTTCTGTTTCATTTCTTGTAAAGATTTAGGAAAAAATCCATAGAGTGTTCAACATTGAGATGTGACTTGATGTAAGCTAGTTTAGATTTGTTAGTACTGAGTGTAGTGGTACCAAAAGTGTAATAATTGGTCCATTCATTGCAAAGATATAGCTATTGTCTGAACTTGACCTCCACTTTGACGAACATAGCGAAAACACCCCCTATGTTAGAAAATGGGCTGTACGAAAAACTGATACCACGATTAGTTTGTACATACTACCTGGGGTTGTTGCCGAAGGTCCATTCTACCATTCTGACAATTCTAGATACTACGCCGGTTGTACGAACTCACTAAATAAAGCCCCTACAAAAACTAGCTCCTGGACTACATGCAGCGCCAATGGCTGAACCATGCTAAATTATAGCAAACTTTGATTAATGTTTTATATTATTTACCTAAACTTAAATTTGTTATATGAGTTATCGGGTATCTAATCTATTTTATATAATTTACACGCAGTATCTGAGACTGTAAAATAATTATGTGCAACAACACGCGGTCAGTAACTCTGTGATATAACGCATGGTCAATTTCTGTGAAGGCTATCTTAACCCTTTAACCGCCGGTGCCGCATATATTCGGGTTTTCATTTTTTATCAGCATATTAAATACCACATCTTGAATATGGTAAAGATAAAATGTGACATAAACTAGCAAGATTTAAAAAGAGTTTACCGCTTTTTTGTCAAATCTGAATAATTTTCACTCACTTGAAGTTGGGGATCGCGTCAGCGAGACACAACTTCAATAGGGTGAAAATTGAAATTGAATAATTTTAGGGTCAATGATGAATAATGTAAATATAGATAATAAATATATAAAAGCTTCACCAGTAATATTTTAAGCATCAAATTTAATTAATGGAGTGCTCGGATATACCACTATATACGGAAATGTAGACGCTTGAAAAGCATCAAAATATGGATCACATACATGTTGTTCGGTTAAATTTGTACAACATTCTAACCTGAATATAGATCCCAAAAGGTGACATTGGAACGTTTGGGTGTGACAGAAATTCTCGCTTGCAATTATTATACTCTGAACTGTTCCATTTGTCATGTTTGTACAAAAATACATTTAATTCGGGTTATTTCAACATTAATATAGCAAACAATCGCGACATTTAACGGTACATACATTATTTAAAAATTCATTTTTCAAATAAATCTGCTGGTGAGATACCAATATATGTATATATATATTTTAGAACAGATAGATTATTATATGTAATCGTTGTGCTCAGAACATTTTCAGTATGGCAAGTTACAATTGGACTAAGCTAAAACAGAGAAAATGTTCACTAAATTTGAAGGTATATGTTTTCAAGCTCAATTTGCATAAATTGATCACCATAATAGCTACACATCGGGCACCATTGAAAAGAGGAGAACAATTCCAGGAATATGTTCTAGGAAATGTTGATATTACACTCTGAGCCTTAAACTCCTTAAATATGCGTCTAAATTGGAACTAGCTGCATGCATCCTTATGCTAACTACACATACCATATTCTTGATCGTTATCATTAAAATTTTGTTGAAGTTCCCACTGGCATTATTATGTTAAGTCATGATGCCATTGATATCTCAGACCAGGGGGGTAGTGCACCAAACAGTCGTCCAGGGTAAATTACCAACGACTTTTATTTATTCTGATTATTCTGCGAATTTGTTCTCCATTGGAGCCTTTTGGTCAGTTGGTTACTGTTAGAAGTGCACGCTGATTTGCAATAACAAGCTCAGGCCTATACACTCACATCTTCATCGAAATTAAAAGGGTGTAATACTGTCACGGTGCTTTGATAAGTCAGTAGTTGAGAGTAACGACACATGGTTTTAAAACACGCTAATTGGAACACAATTGACATCTTTTTTCAAAAAGATATAGGATAATATTGATGCAAAATAAATTTATATGTTTAATTATTATCTTATAAAGTGTGCAAGGAACAAAAGTTTATATACTAAAATAAAATACAGATTAATAGTAGCTTAGCAAACACATGCAGTTTTGATAGCTACCTCAGAAATTGACCCTGATGTAATTTATAGGCTAATTTCTTACTTTGTTTAACATTATACGTTTCATATTGTGATAAAATATGTTCCATTAAGTTTTTACTAAGTCACTGAGATAGTTTACAAGCTTGGTGGATAATTAATCTTTATACCGTTGTAAGATCATTGTGTTTTTGATTACCCCGTGTGGGAACGCTGCTCATTAGTGAGATGTTGTAGCGATCTTGTATTGTACACCTGACGTGTGTCGGGACAGTCAGTGTCGGTCGTTACAACGTCTGACGTGGGCAATTAATGACACACGCTAGACGTAAAGTGGTGCACTAGGCCCATGTGGGGTAGTGCACCAAACAGTCGTTAATGGGTCGGTCCAGGGTAAATTTCCAACGTTATGTTAACGGCTAAGACGTTGACAAAACGTCTGGTGCACCACTGCGGCGTTTGCAACGCTACTCCTTATCTACGACCAAAATGTCACGTCTACCAGAGGGTAGACGTTGCTGGGGCGTTAGCTGCAAAATTTATACAGAGATCGTGACGCGCATTTAATTAATCCTGACACTTTCATCGTCTACAAATGCCAAACATTATCCCTCTAATTATGCATCAGGAATATACTGATATCGTTTTCTTGTGACAGTGTTTATATCGCAGTGTTTATATCGCAGGTATGTTAATGATGTAAACCTTATGTAATGATATTGATTTATCATGGTACCGCTGGTATGTTGTAGTACGGATTTTTAAAGGTATTATGAGAATTTTATAAAAAACACATATTTTCATTAGCTTGAGGTGAGAATCATGAGAATTGAAAATTGAAATGAAATATAGTTAAACGAACTTCAAAACTGAATGAGGATAACTTTCATTTACTCTGCATGTTTCTAAGTGTATCTCTTAGAGTCTTTTGGACAGTTTGTTGGTCATGTTACTGTTAGCAGTGCACGCTGAGCTGTAATAACAGGTTTAGTCCTACACGCTCATCTTCACCGAAACTAACAAGGGGGAATACTATCACGGGGATTCACGGGGTGTTAAAAACACACTAATTGAGGAGAATTGATACCTTTTTCCAAAAAGATATATAGTCTAGAATATCGATGCAACATAAATTCAAATGTTTAATTAATATCTTATAAAGTTGAGCAAGGGAAAAAAGCTTACATACTAAAATACGGATTTATGGTAGTAGCTTAGCAAACACAATTTTGATACCTACCGCTGAAATGGGCAATTGTGTAATTTATAGGCTAATTTCTTACTTTAATTTAACTTTATACGTTTCATAATGTGATAGAATAATTATGTTCCATTAAGTTTATTCGAAGTCACTAAGATAGTATGCGTCCGTTTAATAGTTTGTTTACTAGCTTTGGTAGATAATAAACCTTTTACTGTTGTAAAAGCATTGTGTTTTTGATTACCCCGTGTGGGAACGCTGCTCGTTAGTGAGACGTTGTAGCGACCTTGTGTTGTGCACCTGACGTGTGTCGGGACAGTCAGTGTCGGTCGTTACAACGTCTGACGTCGACAATTAACGTCACACGTACGTTAGACGTGAAGTGATGCACTAGGCCCTTGGATATAGCCGAGATTGGTCACAGAAGGGACGTACGTCATATTATCCGGGACACGACGGGTTAGCATTATTTGTTAATCGAAAATATGCCAAGTTACCATGTTGTCTATGATTTTGTGTGGTTAAGTAACTGTATTTGCCATGACAACCACTGATTTGGGACATGAGGTTATTTGGGGAGCTTCGTGGTATGCACCAAACACCCTAAGTTAATGTTACATGACGTCTCCGCGACGGTAATATAACGTCTCGAGAGCATAAGGTTGACAAATTATTAACGGGTATATTTGCAGCATTTTGTCATTGCCATGGCAACAATTTTTTTTCTGAGAAAATGCGACAATACAAATATAGATTCAAGTAGTTAGATAACTATGATGGTATTGGCAAGGAAAGACTGAAACTATATAATGCCGGTTTTTATAATTTACAGATGGAGTGGATGCCTAATTACTTGAACCCATGTCAGAAAGTATATCTCCCTCTCCTGAAAGGGGAGCAACAAATTAGAGAACTTAAGGAGATTTGTAAGGACACTAATATTTCTCAAATCACGTGCATGCCCTACGTTCACTTGGCTGGCGTCAATAAATGTGGAACCTCAGACCTTTACAGACTCTTACGTGCACATCCTCATATCCACATGTCAGTCAAGGAAGTAGAATTCTGGAAGAATAGCAATTCTTGGAATTGGAGGCAGTATTTGGATGTATTTAATGAGCCTTCGAAATGCATCCAATCTATAACCGACAACACATCATTTCATCCGTCAATAACAAGTGAGAAATATATTTTTTATAAATCAATAATAAAAATTAAATGAATTGTATTGCATATCACCATAATTATACATCAATATACACATTGGTAAACACGCCGTTGTATCATCTGATTTTGCACCACTATATATAATGAATAGAAAGACTAGCTAATAATGAACTGTGTCGTGTATCCTACGTGAGCTTAGGTAAGCTCTCCTGCTCATGCTAATTCTGCCATGCAAGCCTTAACTGATAGTTCATACACAACCAGTGTGCAACACAAGGACGTTCCAGTGAATTACTCAGGAGATGGGTGCGTGGCACAGCACTTGTTAAAAAAACGAAAGATCAGATATGTCACCTCAGCAACACCAATACCACCAAGATAAGAGACGAGGTCATTCACATCGATTATCACCTCTTTTTCAAGAGACCCGTAGCTGCAGTACAGGGTGCTGATGACTCACCAAGATAAGAGATGAGGTCATGGACATTTTAATTATCTAAATAGCTCAAAGGCTGACGTGATATACAGCTCTAGTCGATTTATACAAAGATAAACCTGGTGAGACGCTTGACCATCCGAGACTGCAAAAGTTTCATCATAAAGTCATAGTCAAGCCCTAGAATCTTAAGTAATACCTCATTTTTGACTAATTTGAATACACTGGACTGGGGTTGCTGCAGCAAGGAAGACAAACTTGCCAATCATAACAGATAAAGATCCAGCTCCAACGGATATCCTCAAGATCAGATACAAATGCAAGACTAGATTCGCTACTTCCTATGTGTGTTTATCAGTTTATAGGATATCATTATTTGCTATGGCTGGCATTTGCTAAATTACTGTTATTGTTGAGGTGCAGCCATTAAACGGTTATGTTTATAGGTGAGGTTGGTATTGTTCATAGTATGTGTAAATAATTACATGCTACGTTATAAAAAGGGGACACATATAACTATGCATATTATTTACCTTGTTTAAAGCTGCATAACTGTTTTGTTTATTTTATTTAAACGATTAATCCATGAAGAATGGTGTTTAATTTTTTTATTTTACTGCTCTGGCCACTGAGTTATTAAGGATTTAAGTTTTTTTTTTAAATTGTTGCCCCACCAAAACAAACCTGCTCCACAGCGGAGTAAGACATACTGTCTATATAATCAGGACATTAAAAGTACCAAGTGGCAGATAATGGTCATCATAGAAAAAAGAGAGGAAGACTTTTAAAATTATTGTTATTTGTTAAGTGGTCATAGATACATTTCACAGTACAACGTGTATTGTCTCATATCAGTTAGCCATATCTAGAAGTTATTACTTTGTCTGACATGGATGATATCTGCATGTAATGTCATGTTTAATATCAGTACCGGTATAGAGAATGTCACTACCTTGACAAATAGAACCCTATTTCGGTATAGTGTTTTTAAGTGTGGGCCAGCATCAGAGCCTTTGGCCCGCCAATAAGACGCTCTCCCCAGACCGTGAGAAATTGTACTGGGAATTGACATCAAATTCAGTGATGTAAATCATCGTTTTCGCTCTTTGGATTTCCGTGACTTTCTTGAAAAACATTTGCATTTTTTTATTAGGTATCTCATGGAAATTTCAAAATATAGTCAAAATGCTACTAGACAATATCAGACTTTATTTTATTTTATTGTCAATTATATCATACAGTGATATACATCGCGCTATGCGGTAAAATAAAATAATATTTAAAAACATCAGACCTCACTGTAACCGATTTGACCCAGTATCCACCATCTAGATCTGCGGCTGGTTATGAGGGCTTTGTATCTCAGCTAACACGAGGCATTGATCCAATGGCAGAATAATGCCGGACCATCGTCTGCGGTACTGGCCCAACATTATGCCGATTCAGTTCAACGTATGTGTTTGCTATTGTGGGGGTGGTTTCGTGCTGGCCAATGTAACATTATATTGGCCCATAACCTCACGGTTATTACATGGATATTGTACATACACCGAATCACTACTTAATAATACTTGATGGTGTACCGCATGGTGAACTAATTCCGCTACATTTACCCAGTTTTAGTGCATTTATAAGGCCTTTAAAACAATAGCAATGATTGTTTTGTACGTTTCAGGTTATTTTATTCGAAATAAACAACACAGTTATGCAGCTTTAAGATATAACTACACGGCTGATCTTTGCTTATAACTGTGCATCAACGCAGTTGTTCTAGTCTTAGTAACCCAAGCATATATAATTCAATATTCACGAAACATAACAATATCTAAGGCTGATAACATGTTTATTGTGCAACCAATTAACAGTTTATCAATCTGCGGTTACATATTTTATAATATTTCTCAATGTTTCATAAAAAACAGGCGATGAAAATTCATCAACCAAGGTGAATGAATTTCGCGGATTCCTCAGTCGATTCTAAAACACACAGTAGTTTCCATTAATGTCATGATTACGCTGACAATTTCGAGAAGTTTTAATAAGTATTTCAGAAGTTAGACAGATCATTTGACATGTAATGCAATTCTGAGACAAAGCTAATTAGTACAGCAGCAGAGGGACCAAATTTTTGAGGTACCTAAACGGTACAACATTTGTCCACATGTCTAGAATTGCTCTCAGGTATCTCTAGATACAGAATCTGGTTGATGACATTGCAGGAAATGGGGGGCGGGCTGAGAATTGGACACTTTTGTACACCTACCCAATATTCAGAGAAAATAATCGCTTAAATGTGATTTTCGCGTCATTCTCACTCTCACAATGTTGGGCCAGTTAAATCAAATATTATTGTATTTAGTTTTTTTATCGATCAGGTCATGTATCTGTGGAGATAAAATAGTAAAAACAATCAATTTTGCAGTAGCATTCCACATCGCCGAGCTATTTTGGATATTGTAGATATGTCGCAAAATGCAATTTTTCAAAATTGTCAATTTTTTCCACTTTTTGGCATATAGTTTATGACAACAGGTTCTCGTCTGCACGAAAGTCGTCATGAGCGGTTCCATTTGGTTCAGATACATCCCTTAAGTCAGAAATAGGTTACCAATGCTTGATTTTTCGAGTAATTGATCATTATGGTCAAGTTCAAAATGGCCGCCGTAAAATCTATGATTTCTCCTGATATGTATTATCAAACATGGTTTTCTTGAATTTCACATCACAATCACAGTTTTGATATCTAATCTTACATTTTAATGCTCGCTTAAGTATTTACAAATGCTGTAATGTGATATTTACCACCGAATTCAAGATAGCCCCCATAAAATTTTTGCTAAAAAATAGTTTATAAAAAACAGGCTCTAATGGTGTACAATAACCTCCATAAGTGGTATCGCTTCATTGAGAGACACGTACCCATGAACAAAAATCAGGTGATTAATGCTTATGTGTTGAATAATTATTAATTATGGCCTATATAAAAATAGTCACTGTGAAATCAATTACCGGTAATTGATATTACCGGGAATTCTCGTAGAATGTATGATTGAACATGTTTATTACACAGCTGTCTCGCAGACACGATGTCTAATCTTACTTTTTAATCTTCACCATGTCCATTAAAAGTATAATAACATGGGAAAAAGGATAAGTTTACTAAGAAATTCAAGATGGCCGCCACAACATTGTCAAAATGTCGCACCATTTTACAAATAATTTATGAGCCCACGCTGTATTCTATATCTGCATGAAAACCTCCATGAGCGGTATTTTTTTCCGTGACGTCCTATCGGTCAAGATCAGGTTATTAATGCTTGATTTGCTAAGTAATTAATACTTATATGGCCGATTACAAAATGGCCGCCATGAAATCAATGAATACTCCTAAAATGCTTTATTAAACATGCTGTGCATAATATAATAGTCATCTCACAAACACGGTCTTGGTATTTAATTTAGCATTTTAATTTTCAGTGAATCCACTAAAAGTAATGTTAAGTAGTTTGAGATAGAATCTAAGATGGCAGCAGTGAAAAAGACAAGAAAATATGCGTTTGTTCAGCCTTGGCCCCGGTGACCCAAAGCCTTATCTCCTAATAAAATGAACATTCAGTACCCTTTAATTATTGTAATTGTTTAACATGTACTACATAATATTCATTATAGAAAAACTGTTTTGGTGTTTACTCCAGTGATCACAGCCACATTAAAAGTTATCTCAGCCACTACAAGGGTGATCTTGGCCACTAACAAACTGGTGTCAGCAGTGACAAAGTATCTAAGCCACTACAAAGTGATCTTGGCCACTGAAGAAATGATCACAGCCACTTTTAAAATTATCTAAACCACTACAAAAGTGATCTTGACTAAAAAGTAATTACAACCACTTTAAAAGTTATCTCAGCCTCTACAAAAGTGATCTTGGCCACTGCAGAAGTGATCACATCAACTTTAAAAGTTATTTCAGCCACTACAAAAGTGATCTTGGCCACCAAAGAAGCGATCACACCCATTTTGCAAATGATCTAAGCCACTACAAAAGTGATCTTGACGACAAAATAAGTGATCACAAACTAAATTAGTGATCACAAACTCGTGTCAGCCACTGGAAAAGTTATCTGAGCCATTACAAAGTGATCTTGGCCACTGAAGAAGTGATCACAGCCACTTTGAAAATTATCTAAACCACTACAAAGGTGATCTTTACCACCGAAGAAGTAATTACAACCACTTAAAAAGTTTTCGCAGCCATTATAAAAGTGATCTTGGACACTGTTAAAGTGATCACATCAACTTTAAAAGTTATCTCAGCCACTACAAAAGTGATCTTAGCCACTGCAGAAGTGATCTCATCAACTTTAAAAGTTATTTCAGCCACTACAAAAGTGATTTTGACGACTAAATAAGTGATCACATCCACTTTAAAAATTATCTCAGCCACTACAAAAGTTATCATGACCACTGAAGAAGTGATCATAGCCACTTTAAAAGTTATCAGCCACTACAAAGGTGACTTTGGTCACTAACAAACTGGTGTCAGCCACTAAGTCATTACAGAGTGATCTTGGCCACTGAAGAAGTGCTCACAGCCACTTTAAAAATTATCTAAACCACTGGAGAAGTGATTACAACCATTTTAAAAGTTATCTCAGCCACTACAAAAGTGATATTGACCACTGAATAAGTGATCACAGCCACTGTAAAAGTTATGTCAGCCACTACGAAAGGGATCTAGGCCACTTAAAAAGTGATTAGAACCACTTTAAAAATTATCTTAGCCAATACAAGGTGATCTTGGCCACCGAAGAAGTGATTAGAACAACTTTATCTCAGCCACTACAGAAGTGATCGTGACCATTGAAGAAGTGATCACAGCCACTTTAAAAGTTATGTTAGCATGGTTAGCCACTACTATGGTGATCTTGACCACTGACAAACTGTTGCAGCCACTGAAAAAGTCATCTAAGCCACTACAAAGTGATCTTGACCACTGAAGAAGTGATCACAGCCACTTTAAAAATTATTTAAACCACTACACACTAATGTTGACTACAAAAGAAGTGATTACAACCATTTTACAATTTATCTCAGCCACCACAAAAATGATCTTGACCACTGAAGAAGAGATCACATCGACTTTTAAAATTATCTAAACCACTACACAGTGGTGTTGACTACCAAAGAAGTGATTACAACCATTTTAAAATTTATCTCAGCCACTACAAAAGTGATCTTGGCCAGTGAATAGGTGATAACATCCACTTTAAAAATTATCTAAACCACTACAAAAGTGATCTTGACCACTGATGAAGTGATTACAATCAATCTAAAAGTTATCTTAGCCACTACAAAACTGATCCTTGCCACCGAAGAAGTGATGAGCCACTTTAAAATCATCACAGCCACTACAAAAGTGATCTTGACCACTGAAGAAGTGATCACAGCGATTTTAAAAGTTATCTCAGCAACTACAAAAGTGATCTTGGCCAGTGAAGAAGTGATAACAGCCACTTTTCAAAATATGTAAGCCACTACAATAGTGATCTTTGTTACTGTAGTAAATTTTTAACACCAGATCGACATTCCCGATTTCTTATTTCGGACATGCATGTCCAAAATAAAAAATACGGGAATTTCGTCTTTATATCTCGCTTAACTGGTAAATGCGCAGCACAAAAATTAAAAACAACTTTTGTAGTTCTAGTCTATGGACATGTTTACATCATAATTATGTTCATATTAAGAAGCCAAATGGAAATTACCGATGTTTTGATTTTAGCCTGATTGTGTCGCTTAAAGTTATTACATCAAAACCGTGTTTATGATATCACTATTAGGTAAACGAAGTTCAATAATGCATTTCTTTAACGGCGGCCATTTTGAAATCGGCCATAATGATTAATTACTTGACAAATCAAGAATTAATCACCTGATTTTGACTTAATATAATTATGCCTTTGAACCATATAATATCGCTCACTGAGGTTTTCGTACAGAATAGAACTTGTGGTCATGAACTATTTTCAAAAGTTTCGAAAATATTTTTTGCCATTTTTACGGCGGCCATCTTAGATTGGTTCTTTAATAACATATTCTAGTGCTTAAAATATACATAGATATATTCAGTGGATTCATTCAGCATTAAATCTAAGAATAGACATAAAAACCGTGTTTCTGAGATAAAAATTATGCAAACCATGTTGAATTATGCATTTGAAGATTAAGCATTCGCCATTTCAAAATCGGTCATATTGAATAATTACTCTACAAATCAAGCACTAATCATATGATTTTCACTCAAGGGTTGTCTCTGAACCAAATGACACCAATCGTGGGGGTTTTCTTCTAAAATAATTGCAAGAAAATGTCAAATTTTGAACATTTTCTTGATCAGTTCTGGCAGCCATCTTGGATTGAGTCTTAAATATCACATTCCAGCATTTGTAAATACTTGAACGAACAATAACATGAAAGATCAGACCCTCAAACCGTGCTTGTGATGCGAAAATTTAAAAACACCATGTTAAATAATACATTTTGGGGAAAAAACATGGATTTTTGAAATTGGCCATAATGATCAATTACTCGACGAATCAAGCATTGCTAACCTAATTCTGACTTAAGGGATGTATCTGAACCAAATGGTACCGTTCATAGAGACTGTCGTGCAGAAACGAACCTGTTGTCATAAACTATATGCAAAAAAATTGCAAATTTGGAAAAAATGCATTTTGCGACATATTTACAAGATTTAAAATAGCTCTTAGAGGTAGGATGCTAGTGTAAAATTATATTATTTTTTACTATTTTATCTCCACAGATATATGACCTGATCAAAAGAAAAAACAAATCCAACAATATTTCATTGAAATGGCCCAACATTATAATAGAGTCTAAAAATCAGGTAGGTGTACAAAAGTGGTAAATTCTCAGCCCGCCCCCATTTCCAGCAATGTCTTCAACCAGATTCTGCCTCTAGAGCCCCCTGGGAACAATTCTAGACATGTGGACAAATGTTGTACCACCGGTTTAGGTAACTCCTTAAATATGGCTCTTTTTTGGAGCCTGCTGCTGTACTAAATGGGTATATAGAGAGTGACATTTTGCATAATTTATTACGTTAAATAGACTTACTTTTAAATTTAAGTATGTAATATTTTTCAATCACATTTTCAGAGTAGTCGCTCCATGAATAGAAAATAGTGCCTGTACAAGTACCGTGACAATTGGTTAGGAATTAACTGAGAAATCGACGAAAATCATTCACCACGGTTACTGTGAATCTGACTAAAATCGCACTGTTTTAATGTGTCATTATTTGCCTAATATGATCATAGGTATCCCCGTTTCACACACAACGCTCGACATACTATATTATGTAGAGGGAGGGAGGGTGTGGAAAAGGGGTGCATATAATGTGATTTACAAAATAGGCTACAGCTTATCTTATATATTTTAGGCCTACTGAATGTGTCAACAGGTTCATTATAATGTTTTCGTTAGGGGGCCACCATTCAATCTACAGGGGGGGGGGGGGCTGGAGTTTTTTATTCGAAAT
This sequence comes from Flabesymbios commensalis, assembly GCA_964017125.1. Lineage (NCBI taxonomy): Eukaryota > Metazoa > Annelida > Polychaeta > Terebellida > Flabelligeridae > Flabesymbios > Flabesymbios commensalis. The sequence continues at coordinate 53,666,043 of OZ024914.1, read as the reverse complement.
ATGAATGTGTAATAAAAATTGTCTTTTCAGCGCGCTGCCGAGCTTGGTTGAAATAAATAATTTGTCCGCGACAAAAACTCCAGCCATGATGATCAGGTCATTATTATTCAAGTTAAGAATACTATTATGGTCATGTTACAAAATAAAAAATCGTGAAATTTGGGGTGATTTCACATCCGTCATATCAAATATTTTGATTTGTGGTTTAAACGGAATGTCCAGGATGTTCAATAAAGTGTTATTTAGCTTCCTTGACTCTAAAAACGTAAGGTTAGACACAAAAATCTTGATTCTTCATTGATTAATAGCCGAGATATCACCAAAATAAGAATCAGTCAATTTCCATGGAGGCCATTTCAGATTTATGCAAGTTAGCCACTCTCCCACTACTCCGATTCTATGTGACTTTCTAATATGTTGTTCTTTGATAATTTAAGAGACTTTTGGTAAAGTAATAATTTATGTTGCAATTAGTGGTGGTTTGACCCTATTTTTGACATAGCTGTCCTGGACTAGTAGTCCAGGCCAGACTCAATGGTGATTGAATGTTAAAAATGATCTCCACTAGCAAATGTATAGGGTTATCCATATCCTCGGCAAATTATTGCAACGTCCAGACGTTCAGTAAAATAAACGAAAGAAAACATGTCCGACCTCTTAGAGATAGTCCATTCAAATCCTCTTTCTGTTTTATGTTTCCATATGTACGTATGCCCATAGACCTCTAGATATGGACTATCAACTGGCGCGAGATCGTCGTGAACTTACGGCGCGCATGCGCGGCTAGGAAAAGGGATAACTATTTTCCTGTCTACCTTTCCTGCTGTCAATTTATGTTTTTAATCGGCTGAATAGGCGAGTAATTTGGGCTATTTCGTCACTATAATTTAAATTACTAAACCAACTAATTGTTCACAATAATGAAATTTGTTGTGCTTATGCTAAATATATACATTAAAACAATGACAATGACAATTTAAATTAGATGCCAAAGTGAAGCTGTTTCAAACTTTACTGTAGTGTATACTAAGCCAGCATGTCAGTATACCTTAATTCGGACAATTGTCATATTGAATTGAATACATGTATAGACCCCACATGTGCACTGAACGATAGCACATTTTCACGGGAGAAGGATATTTTATATGCTTGGATGTTTAGTTCTTGTTTTAATATTTAAATACTTCTGATAATGAAGCAGAAGGGATTATTATAATTTTATCAAATACTTTTGTTACGATTTGAAATATATTGACGTTAATCATAATTTGACTGTGAGTGAAATTGTGATCAAAACAATGTTAAAATGTTAACATACTCAAGGATAATGATCAAAAGCACATGGTTGACTGTTTACAGGGAAGTAAACTATCCCTTCTCTCGCCAATTCTCGCGGACGGAAGCTCCCACACATGAACCAGTGTGCGAGATTTCAAGTTAGTAGTCCATGGCTAGAGGTCTATGGTATGCCAAACGTACATAATAATTAGGAACGGCCGTAGGCCGGTATGCTCTTAAGTTTATTATGTCTCCCCTCTATAGAGGTGGAGACATATTGCTTTTCCTCTCACCGCTCATATTTCGTCCGATCAGCTTTGTGTCTGTGCGTTCTCTCTGTCTATCGTGCAGGCGGCCAAACACGAGACGTTGACCCAATGCCGCGCTATTGTTGGCTCACCATCTACGACGCTGAGCCAACATTAGCCCAGTATTGGGTTACCATGTCGTGTTTGAAGCCACGCTGAGATGTGGTCCAGCGTCACAGACGGCGGGCCAACATTAACCCAACCTTGGCTTCAAGTAGTGGTTCAAGTAGTGGTTAGCTTGCAGGACTTGGGTCAGTTGTCCTTTGTTTTTTATTTGAATAGGCCTAAAAGTCTAAAGAACAAGCAAAAGACGGCAGATAGACATACTGGCACCTTAGAGTGTGGGTACCCAACAAGATTTATTGCTGACTAGCGTTGGTCCATCGTCAACCACGTTGGCTCAGAATTAGCCTAATATTGTTTCAACGTCCAGTGTTTGCTGGATATAATGAAGGCAGATGTCACAACACGGTCATACTTCATGCGGGGCCACTGGCGACGACGTTGGTTCAACACTAAATCAACATAGGGTCAACGTTTGTTCAATCAGCCACTCTCCAGAAATCACAATAGTGCAAAAAGAATCATAATGTTGAGAGTCATGTAGTTTCGCAATTGGGGATGATTAGGCAGGCCTACAACCCAAGATCTAACATATTTTATGCGGAAGACTTCTGTTCATTTGAACAAAATAATAGTCTCTTACTTGTAGTTTCTTAGATTTTCCAAACATTCCAAAACGAGATCCACGTGTGTACATGCATTGATTGCAATGGAGATATTTAATTACATGTATGGTTGAAAATCGCCAACCAGAATGGTCAGTGACATGGACGCAACGTTCTCTTGCACTTTAAATTTGTGATGTGCGCATGCGCATAGCTATAACCTCTATTGTACCCAGGGGCTACTTGGGGGGTCCTCCTTAAAAAAGAAGTCGGTTTCTGGGGGTAGTTCTATTTTTCAGGGGGAAGTCGGTAAAGGAAGAGGTAATATTTGGACACCGTCTGCGATGCTGGCCCAACATTGAACCATCACTGGGTGAATGTCTCCTGTTTTTTGGGCTGCACCGTAAACACAAAACATCTGTATAGCATTTCTACAATGTTGGACCAACGTCGAAGCATACAAACATGTGGTTAACCTGCTTGCGTGTGTGATTATGGTACACACAGTTTTTTTTTAATATTGAAAACTCGATGAATGATCAGCCCTTGAAAATGGAGGGAAACTAAAAAGCTAAAATGACAATCCCTTATTCAATACAGATACCTTTCTTTGGAGTTACCTCTCTTTGGAGACACTCAAATACGGATTTAATCCAGATAAACTATCCGATCTCTCAAAAATGATATGGCAAGCAACCACAATACCTCAGGATCATTGTGCCAAGGTTTGAAGTTGATTGGATAAAAACTAGAAAACAAGTAATTGCGCATTACATTGAATAATAGAAACCTATGTAATAGATATACGTTGATATTTGGAGTATACATAAACAAAATAATAAGACATATAATATGCTATGTAGTAGAGCCCTTTAAATATATTCAAATAATATAATACGTACAAAATATATCATCGAAAAAAAACGCCAATGTTTTGTTTTACATGTATACACTACCTACTGTGCAAAGTGTCCCGACCATACCTAGACTTATATACGGAATACGGCGTTCGCTCATCGATATTTGCTCGATCACTGAAGTTAAGCGACGTCGCGCCCGGTTCATAATTGGATGGGTGACCGCCTGGGAATGCCAGGTGCCGTATACACTATCGTGGGGCTCAGAGAACCACGTAAATCAGATGGCTCGTCTGACTGACTTTGAGTTGGACGTAAAAGAACCTCAATGGTCGTAGGCGCAGTTTCCATCCGGCGAGACCCCAAACAAATCCACAATATGGAGTACTTGGCACATATATAAGGCCATGAATGATATCATGAATGATAACAGGCCTTGCTAAGTTACTCCCGTGGCGCGATAGGACAATAGTGCGTACTGCCACGTAATATAAAGATACAGATAGACTGACAATTCTTGCAGACAGACTCGTTTTGAGTTTACAAAACTTTCAACATGTTACAGGGTGTGTGTGCAGACAGTCACATGTATGGTGAGTTGCTCAAGGTGTGTGGTTGGGACACTACACAGTATGCTAGGTGTAATACATGTATAGCCTAAGCAATAAAATACATTCATGAAGTGACAACAAATTTAATAATTATACCATTATTTCTTTCTGTCTATATAATAAGTGACCACTTTAAAAAAAATATCAGTATCAAATGCTTAGAAATAATTTGGGGTACATTTTTTTTAGTTTACTAGCAATGTTATAATAAAAAACCAGCGGCCATCTTGGATTTGTGTTTGAAATATAGGTCAAGTTATATAAAAAACACAATATGTAGACGTGTTAATAACTCACCATTTCCCAATGTAGCCATAATTCGCACTTCTTCACTATTCACAAAAACTTTCCCGCCCAGGAATCTCTGAGGCATTATATTCGTTAAACATGTTAAAATCCACAAATCACACTGAAAAAAAATAAGAAATCAATCCGAGCAGGCCTACATGTAATAGAAAAATCGCAACATATATTCAGATTCCAGCCTTACTTAAGTAAAATTAAAATCATTCCTCAGGTATTTCTCACTTTATTGAAGTCTAGACATTCATATAACACACAGTTCCCAAGCGGAGCGCAGCAGCTAGAACTTACAATAACAATTCCAAATTTGAATGAATGAAAAATACCAGCTGAAAATATAGCAGGACAAGAGAGTCACCACCATCAGGGTCTGTAGTGTTTTTCTTCTTCCAGACGTTCGGAGCAGCTTGTATGGCGTCTTCTGCCAGCACTGAAATATACAATACAAATGTCGTTTGAAAATTTAGACAGATAAAATGATATTTGAAAAAAATATAATTGGATGCTTACAAGTACTCATCAGCAAGTAGAGCAGCATAGTTTTTAAACTCAAATAATACTAGTCTACATCCTCATGCACATTCAACAGCTTTTTAATGAATTTCTGGAAATCCCTATTTTTATATACGTAAGTGCCGACCCTTAATTAACCAAGAAACGATAAATCGCACATTATTATGTAGGTGGTAAACCAAGATTATTTTTCATAAGTGAGCAAAGAGGGCGGCCATCTTGAATTTGTGAGTGAAATAAACTACACAAGAAATGAATATCTCGCCCTGAAATCACATAGAAACCATAAATCACACATATCTAGTTGAGAAAAAAAAAATAGTTATTATCAATGGAAAAATCGGCGGCCATCTTGGATTTGGGGGTGAAACATAGGTCAAATTATCCCAAAAAAAGAATGAATTTATCGACCTCAAATCACTACACCTAGAAACGATAAATTGCACATACCTATGCGGTAAATCAATGGAAATTTTGTATTACATTTTGGCGGCTATTTTGAATTCTAGGCTCTCAAAAGTTCCGCCCACCCTTTTGCGAGAGTCATGGGAGGCTAATATTTTTCTTCATTGGTTGTAGAAGGCAAATCAATCATAAAAACAACCTCCGGAAGCAACGGTCACGGAATTACCAAATATGACCCAACTATTTAGGATTCTGGCCCATGAGGAAAACCAATACAAAATACTAGGACAATTTTTTGTCTAAATCACTCAAACAGACTAAAGCCAGGCCTCGGAGTTCTAGTTATATAATAAATTTAAAATACTTATAATCTGATAATGATGACGTACTGTTAAGGACACGTGATTGCTTTGTTAGAAATGTAATTTGACTATGTATAGATTACACATTGTATACGCATGACATACATACATGATACACATCGTCACATTAGTATTAGAAAATCTTGAAAAAGTGGCAGATTACGACCCTTTATTATCAATGTGACGACATGGGAACGTAATTTACCCTTTTTAAAATTCAGAATGGCGAATCGTTGGAATTGCAATTGATAATTCAATATTAATTCTTTCTAAGATTATTTCTAATAATATTAAACACTACAACATTTTTTATCACGTGTTCTAGTTGGTGTCAGTCCTAATTCTCTGTGGGATATTCCAAGTTGGTTTTTATATCCTGGTAATGAAGATGTGATGGAGCCGTCCGTGACTGTAGCTGATCTTATTCATAAAGTCACCCCACAAGCTCGCATTCTCCTCATATTCAGACATCCAGCTGAGAGGTAGGTAATATTTGTATGCCTTCATCACTTTTGACTGGTGGCATGTTTTCTGGTTGTCCATGTGTGCGTGCGCTCTCACCAAAAGTGTATACCGAGGGCACACATAAGAATACACACCTTCTTACTAAGGTCAAGTTGTCATCCGAGGACGTCCGCGTTTCAACCGAAGTCATAAAAATTGGCAGATGCTCCCACTGGGTTCACTAGGTTACCACCTAGTGAAAACTAATGAAACATCGAAATCCCCGTTTGTATAATAAAAAAAACATATTGTCTGTGTGATGCTGGCTCAGATATCACTGTGTATTTTAAGTCCTCGGTACCACTGCTGCATACACAAGAACGTGCAAGAACATGTTAAGTGCACTTAGGGGTTTTGTCAAGTTAAAAAGTTCCAAAAATCCGAAAAAAACTCGGGAAGTGGGTGAAGCCCCAACTCGGATTATAATTTTTTTGGGAAATGTTGTGTTTTTTTGTTTTTTTTGTGTGGTGTTTTCATGTTTCCAAATGTTTCAAAAAAAAAAAAAATTGGATGGGGGGGGGGAGTCTGATAATCCGATTTTTTCTCGGATTTAAAAAAAAAAAAATTAACTTGACAAGACCCCTTACCATGCTTAACATGTCTTGCTTTTTAACGCGGGATCTGATTCAGAATATTGCAAAACACATGTGATAAAAAAATCTTAGCGATCTGAGCAGTACAAAGGGGTTTTTCACGAAGCAAGAACATGCCACATACACTTGGTATCGATGGTCTTATAACCAATAACATGTTACTTACCCTGGACACAATGTCAAGTGCACTTGACATGTATATGCGATTTTCATTTTATCACCCGACTAAGATATATAGGTTTGTACATATGTCAAGTGTACATATCATTCTGCTAACCAGCAGAGGCTTATCCAGAAATAAAATAAAAGTTGTGCTTAGATATATGAGAAGTCATTTATTATGCTTAAAAGGGCAGTCATTCCTGCTTGGGGCGCAAGGGTGTGCCACCAATAATTTTTTGAAATATAAACGTCAAATGGTGTGCTCTCAAGGCACCTGAAATTGAAGATATGATGGTCTGGTTGAAATCATTGGATGAAAAATCTTCACTCTGAAGGGGGTGCTCTAGTACCCTGAGCATACCCAGCCAGATTATGCATCTGAATGGAATGCACAATTAACCCAGCAGACACTGCTGCCCCCCTCCTCCAGGTAGCATGACACGGGAACTGGCTATAGACACTGTTTGTTTCAGTTATGGAAAACTGGTAAATATTCGAGTAGATTACTGCACTTACAATAAACTTTGTTGGATAAAAAACATAATCACACGTATAATTAAAATTACAAGTCAAACGCAGCTTTTATAATGATTACTGGTAAAATGTATGTTTCACACACAGTGACACCAACACCCAAAGATAAAATAACCTCATATTATTATCAACAATGATAAAAAAGTTAATTATAAAAGCGTAGAAATATGATAAAATATACTTTTATCATCACTGTAGACCGGAAAAAAACAATTTCCTAAAAAAAGTAGTTGCATTCCTCGTGCTTATTTAGTTGGGAGTTAGCGAGTGAGTGACTATTACTTTGCCCACTCTCTGTGCATTGTGGACATATAGTGATACAAGGACATCTGAGGTTGGTAGTACACCCTACTCTTTATTGTTTAAGAGTGACACATTGTTATAGTGATGTGGCCTAACATACTCTTGTTGAAAAATCTGGTAAGCCATTCTATGATACAGCAGAAGCAAAATTTATTTCAAGATTATGTTTTTATTGAGCTTACAATCTATAATTTAATATACAATTTGTAGTATTATGATAATTATCTTTCATGTAAAAATGTGCGTAGACCCCTACATATTTATTAGTAGCTACTAGAGTCGTTTCTGACAGAAAGTAAACTTTTTTTAAAAGTGGAAGTCTGCTTAGACTAGTTTTCTAATGACAAGATATCTCCTCTTTCTAGCTACATGGTAATCACGAGGAGAGATTGTATCAGCTTAAACTATTTTTGGTGAGCCCTCTAATCGTAGCAGCATACATGAAGTTATTATATTTTTATACTTATTGTTTAGACTGTTGCCAATCATAACAAGAAATGAAAACGTCGCCAAACGTGTTATCATACATTTTAGCAATCACGAAATATGTAATATGATAAAACATGGCAAAATGTTTATCACTCTGAAAACGAGTACCCTAATTTATGTGACTAGCACCCTAATATATTTGCATAATTATGTGTTTGCTAAATAGATTTCTAAAATACCTAAATGCACTGTGATACATGCAATCTAAGTCTGATCCACCTACTCCATGAGTAACTACCACTCTGCCTCCTGCCATTAACGTTAACATTGTTGATGTTTAATATGCACTGTATTTCTCACAATGTTAAGGTCGGTGGTTCGATGCCTGGACAACACTCAAAATAGTTAGAATTGAAGTTTCACATAAAACAGATAATACATCAATATATACTTGTCTTCCCTAAAACTGTAGGCATAATATTGAGCTGATATTTAAATACATGAAAATGTGTAGATATAACTTCTTATACATTAAATGCTAGCAGTTGGGAAATAATATTTTATATCAGCCTCGTTATTTAATTCTAATTTGAAGCTTTAATTATCCTGCTTCCTTGTATGTATTCTATTTGCAATAATATTATTATTTCTACTTTGAGGAGGGCAATAATCCAAGGTATAGAAGGATAGTACTCAAGTTATTAATTTTACCCATGTAACCCTTTCTTATCAAGCGCTAAGTTAGTCTTAGACTTCCGTGGTCAAAATCTGTATTGTGCAATATTGAAATAGCTTTATTTTGTGACAGGTAAGGGTGCAATAATATTACTTTTTGAACATCACTGTGCAGTGGAGAACCCCAAAAGTCATACTCGGAAATTTGACTAGTCATGATTTATTTTTCACTTTTTCGTACGATTTCATTTCTGAAAAAAAACAGCTTTCTGCAATTTTATTCCAGGTTCATGTGTTTTATGTTACTACTTTAAAAAAAATTTTGATAATGAGCCCGGTTATAAACAGTGGGTGTACAATATATTTTATGATAATGAGAATATCCAAGG
>OZ024914.1:53582393-53656949 GCA_964017125.1 Flabesymbios commensalis | reverse complement strand
AAATATGTAATTATAGATAAATAGCTGCTGCGGTGCTCCAACAAGCTGCTGTGTGGGTCTCAACAGCTGCTGCGGTGCTCCCATAAGCTGCTGCGGTTCTCCCAACAGCTGCTACAACTGCTGCGGTGCTCCCAGCATCAACTGCAGCAGTCGGTCATAATCTTGCCCCGATGGTGTGCCTGTTATCACACACAGGCGCGCCCGGCGACGTCACCGATGAGGTAACGTAAGGACGTTGCCGGTCACAGTCGGTCCCGGCATAGGCGGACTGTATGTGGTCCCCGCTGATGCCTACATTAAGATTTGTTTCCCTATACGCCAGGTGGTAGCACTGTGATTCATTCCACCATTGGAATAATAAAATACACCCAGTTGAGCGTCCTTAAATAAGTATGCAGAGTTGATACCGCTGAACAAATTTAACAAAAGGCCTATAACCTACCTTAACCTGTTCAGTGTGGCTATCAAACTTTTGACAATAGCTTTAAGTTTTTGAAAGTATGAAAAAAATTATGTACAGATCTTCTAGAACATATAATTTGTAAATATTTGCTAGTCTAATTTTGAAACATGGAGTATTTTTTATTCATTGAAAATTAGAAATTGCACTAACACAGTTACCAGTTGCACATAAACGTGATAAAGGACAAATGTCTCGCAGCTATTTAAGAATTAATATTATTGTGGGAGAAGCGTGTTTGCGGGCAAATACATGATGAATTCAGGTCATAAGGAGAATAATTTTGTCAGTTTATTAAAATGATCGAGTGAGATACAATTAAAGTGAGTATTGAATTTAAGTTGATAGATAAATAATTCGGATGTATCATTATCGTGACGCAATAAATATAGTATAAACCTCGATTATATATAGGGTTATAAAATATTAAATTAGAGCCAATTATGCAATGTAGGAATAGTTAAGATATTTTTCCTAGCTAATTTGTTAGTAACTAGAAAATACGGTTATTATGGTAAACAAATATAGAGAAACAGTAATGTTATGTAGCGGGAAACCGATTCACTTAATGTTGTTATCAGCTTATGTAACCTACATGATATGCGATATAAATTATACAGTAATTTTGTCCCAGCAAATACGAGACGTATGTTGGTTCGATGATAGGACAGCGTCGCAGACGGTGAGCCAGCATTGCGTCAACAATTGGCATAATATTATTGCTGTGGTAGCCTATTGGCCCTTATCCCATACATTACATGGACTTGAAAACGCGAAACATTCAGCCAATGTTGGATTACCGTCTGCAATGGTGCCACAGCCTTAACCCAGCATTGGCTGGATGCATTTGGTTTGCTGAGAAAGAAGGAGGTGCAGGGCGATGCTGATCAGCCAACTGAGCACATGACATTGTATCTGAGCATCTGGACAGAGAACAAGCGAGGCGAGGGAGCGTCGGATAGTGGGGGACCATAATGTCCAATTAGTGTATAAATTTGCACATCTGGCTAAAATTGTCAAAATTTGTTTATAGGTCCTTTAGACCTTATAGATTTATAATTTTGTTGGATCCAACTTCAAAAAGTACTGGAACCACCATTTCAGGCAAAATCCAAAATCGCCGCCGCTCGCGAACAATAATTATCGTAACATTGTAACCAATGAATCAAAATTAATGATGTTAACATCAATTTCATATATTTCGAGTCCAACGGTTTCATTGGTCTCGGTCTAAGCATGATTAGAGCCATATATTTTATGTTTCGACCATTTTTAGCGTTTTTGAGACCAAAATATATACAAATTCAATCAATCTACTAACCCATTGGATCAGGTGTGGCCATAATTGCAAGTAGACCTGCAATAACGTTACTGTATGCTAGATAAATACAATAGAACACAAAATAATAAATAATACATATGTAGCTTATTGTCAAATATCGACATAATTTACTGTCCCGACCAGCCTAACTATTATAAAGGTAAATGTGCAGGTTTATAGTGTGATATCAAGGCTGAAGACCTATCATCCGACTTTACATTTTACCCCCCTGGTCACTGGACCTGCTCATTCGTGTGCCATTTCAACTCAACGGAGATCATACAGTCCTGCAGCCATTTCGGCGCATTGAACTTATCGTACACATTGCCATCTCTATCCTCCCCGGTTCTCATTTTCACCTGAGTCAAGTGAAGCATTTGAGGGTGAAGTGCCTTTCCTAAGGACACAACATCGAAACAATGTCCCAAGATTGAGAGGGGAGAAACATGATGGCAGGAAGCAACATTGTCAAAGCGTCACGCTCTAACCATTGCGCCATGTCCCTCTCTATGAAAATATACATAAGTTTGTTTTGTAACATTTGGACGATCATCAGCATGTATCGCATACATCATCCTAACCACTCCACCGGCAGATATTTATGTTGCCCTCCAAAAGTCAGAGCTTCTCGTTCGTCCACATCATGACAAGATAGATGACGCCAAGTCGAAATAAGCCTATAAGATGCTCTAAACAAACTGCATGGGTTTTTTTTATTTTGACAGCTGGGATAACAACATGAGGAAGTTGTAATAATATAAATTTCATATTAGTTAAAACCCGTTTAATGGTTCTTGATCTGTAATAAATACAGCTGATTTGCTTGATCACTTGCTCGTGAGGGTGATTTCGACCTTCATATGTAGGTCATAGATGACCAGTGCTGATGTTTGTTTGTTTGTTTTCAACCAAACAAACTACTCTGGCTACCGGTATATGTATGCTCTATTTGACAATCCTGCTGTTATCATATATGGATGAGCACCTTGTTCCTACCTGGGAAAGTTCAAGCACTTTTGAATTTGCATGAATTTGCATCATCAGCTGAACTATCGTCACACTCAACATCATCTTCTTCTGTTTATGGTCAGCACAAATTCTCCAAATTCTCCAAATTCTCCAAACTTGTTTGTCTAAAGATGTTATATACCTCCTGTATATACTGAAGGGCAATCCTTTTTATTTAATGACACTTGTTCAAATATGCTCACATTAGATACAAGATAAATAATTCCTGCTGGTCCAGCAGATAGATAATGCAATATGCTTTTAACATGGTAATAAAGGCATGAATGTACATGAAAGTGTATGATGAATGTGTCTGTGTCTATAACTGAAGATGGTATCTCTCCTAACATTGCAAACCATCGAGAACTGAAGGCAAGAATATTAGTGTACAGAAGACAAGTACTTCGTTGGTTTCTCATTTATTTAGTTCTCTCCAATCACACCCAAATGCATATGATTTACGTTATTTGAAAATCAAAAGGAGCCACCATTATTATCTGACAGGGGAAAATGGAGGAGTGGAAAAAAATCTGACATCTTAGAATGGCTGAAAACGATGTGTTTATGAAAATTGTTGATGCTGCTGCCATTTTCCATATATGGTCCGAACCATCAAAGTTGCAAACTTTCAACAATACGTAGAATGTCATTTCTTAATATTTGACCAGAGCATGAAATCGGAGTCCATAATAACCAGACTTGACCTGATCTGGGATTCAACCTAAGAGAAAGGTGGTTGTCGAACCAAGGTTCAGGGGTCAACACCCATCGCTGGTGACTAGAACAATTTTTTGAAAAGACTAGCGAATAAGGCTGATCTCTTTAGATTCATAGGTTAAGAAATGGTTAACGATTAGAATACGTTTCCCAAATATCATATATTCCACGAAGGATGACCAGGTCACATCCTTCCGATAACGCTAACCTCTTTCAATTTATGCCTTCTGATCAAATGGAAGCTGACAGTCGCATGTTCTACACATTATTAAGACATAACAATATTTATATCAGGAAAGTGAATAGCATTAGTATATGCATTGCTGTTACTAGCCTTTACTAGCCTGAGATTGACTGAATTTTGGGTTAGTTTCGCCTCTGGCAAAAGGTTTCAGACAAACTCTATCCATACAATCGTAAAAATAACTTGGTCCCCAAAGGTGCATCTCACTCCCACTCTTCTTTACTTGCTGCAATAGGCCTTCTAGTTCATCTTATATGAGTATTGGCAGAAAAGTGCATTGACTGCATTGGGTGCCTACCCAGAAATAACAGACACATTCGTGGCATATACCGAATATCCTCTTTTGTCCTCCCTGGACTCCATTGACATGGCTGGAGCGGTGCATGGACTGTGACAAACGAGCATTAGAAAACATACCACCCAAACAAGAGGCCTTACTTCGGTCTTCTAGACGAGCACGGCATCAGGCAAGATATATTTGCAGAAAGGCTCTTGAAATGCAGCAAAATATACAATCCATAGGAATGGAGCTGGGTCTGCTGAATGTTTTGCAGATGTTAGGGTTGTGCATTGTTGCAACACTGCAATCAATAATGTCAAAAAAGCATAACCTGATAAGGGGAATTGCAAATGTGCTAATGCTAATCTAGGATGCACACCACTATGTCACCTTGACTGGGAGTGCATAAACTATGAATGTCCAAATAATGTTTGCTAACCGCGATACATGTACTAACTGAAGATTTATTTAACTGATGACGCTTACCAATATGTATAGGCTTATATAAATTATGTTGTTAACAGTCAAATATGAATCAATTGTCACTAACTATTTTTTAAATGTGTCCAGCGTTCGATATTTCGGTTTTTAGCATATTCTTTTTAAAAAATGTGTTATTTTGGATATTTTAAATAAAACTAAAACATGCAATTTCATCCCAATCACTTTTAAGCTATTAAAAATAGATTCCTCGTCATCCAAATATATAAAATTGATGTTAACATCGTACAATTTGGGCCTTATGTTGCCAAGATATGATAATTTTGGTTTTCGAGTGGCGGCCATTTTGAATTTTGCCTAAAATGGTGGATCCAGCAATTTTTCAGATTGGATCCATCAAAAATATGAAAGAGTATTGTCTTGTGGGCTTGTACACCAATTTTCACAATTTTAGCCAGATGTGCAAATTTAATACATTATGGTCCCCCACTAGAAGCCCCGTGGTCGGAGTGATGCTTGTCGCTCCTGGTGGAGCTGGCCCAAAGCTCTATATTATCTATGGTTACGTTCATTGACGAATGACGACGGAAATTTCCGGCATGTATGGTAGTGAAAAGGTTAACATGTGTATTCAGAAGTGTTGACACCTACAACGGAATGCTATCGACAAAATTAACACAACGAGGGGGCCTACTAGACGCACCCTGTAGAGACTTCAGTTGTATTCGTTCTCACTAGTGGGAAGTACACCCTGCACGCAGGTTGACTAGACGGGGCACCTGTCTGACACGTTTTTTCCAGACGGGGAGCTGGATGTTGTTTATAGACTCCAGAAATTCAAACAAAATTGCCGCCGTATATACTGTTCATACCAGCTCCATTTGAATTTGCAACTGTTTATATATTTCCTAACGTTATCTTAAAAACTTATTAAAAGTGTCGGGCGGACACTTTTTCGGCGTCACAAATTGATTGTAGGGCCTACACCACTAGACAGTCAGATGAGGGCGGGCAAACATCAAACTGGTGTCTCGCGTGTTTTTTTCAATAGGCACCCCCCCCCCCCAGGAATGGTGGTAATGGTCATTGCAGAAGGCGTTAAAACAACGTTTTTTTAACGTCACGACCGTTGACCATACCATAAAATAACAAATGGAAAAGAGATATGTTTTCAAATTGTAGCAAAAGACTTCATTTTAAATATGTAAGTGGTTCGTGAAGTGGTGAAGTGCTGAGTAATAATAATGTGTAAAATAGCTGATTGCTAAGGTTTTAAATTGGAGGTATTTTGTGGTCGGGAATTGAAACGTCATTCAGTGGTCATTTGCTAGTATGTGTAGTTACCATACCATAAAATTACCAATAAAAAGCTGATAAAAATAAAGACGCTATAGCTGATAGCTTCATCAAGAAAAGAATTACAGATTGTTTAGCGTAAAGGCATAACCATGTCTGGCGCTGTTAATTTTAAGATTTACAAGTAATTAATTTTGTGGCCATTTGTTAGTATCTGTCATTACCATACCATAAAATTACCAATAAAATACCGATGTAATTAAATAAGTTGCATGGCTGATGACTTCAACAATTAAAATATGTATACTACAGAGAGTTTAGCGTGAAGGCATTATCAATTAAAAATATTTTTTGTGCTAAGAAATTGATGTCATCCTGCGGTCCTTTTGTGTTATTTTTAATTACCAACATTTTATATTTGAAATGAAAACACGCAACGGATCTATTTAGCAGTACAATATATCTGCAAATCATCAATTTGTCACTGTTTGTTTGTTTGTGTATGAACGCCATTCGGGCCTTCTTTCTCTGAATGATGTCTTGAATAATTAATTAGTTAGTAAGTATTCTTTTAACCGTATGGGTCTGGAGAGATACATACATAGCAAACACAACGTGGTACCTGAGTTTTTTTAATGCTGGGCCAGCATCACAAACGATGGAGAAACATTAAGCCGACATAGGA
This sequence comes from Flabesymbios commensalis, assembly GCA_964017125.1. Classification (NCBI taxonomy): domain Eukaryota; kingdom Metazoa; phylum Annelida; class Polychaeta; order Terebellida; family Flabelligeridae; genus Flabesymbios; species Flabesymbios commensalis. The sequence continues at coordinate 53,650,497 of OZ024914.1, read as the reverse complement.
CTAGCATTTGTGAAAGCGCCCGCATATTCTGCACTAAAACTATCAAACCACCACTGGCCGTACGTCTCGCACCCGCTGAGAACTCCCATTTATAAAGTAGTAGTTCCTGCCATCAGCAAGACAACAACTGACAAACATAATGACACCTACAATCACTAGCAAATAGTATACATATATATGCTATTGACATTTGGGGGAAATAAATTACAGTGATTCAGTGATTGCATAATGAACATACGGAATCTGCAAATTAGTTTTGAAAATCATATTGATGGAGACCCAAAAATGTTTATGTCTAAGGTATTTCAAAGGAAATTAAATAATTTGGATTGGAATAAATTATTTGTACATAGCCTACAATATACCATTTTGACTCATAGAGGGACGATGGCCATTACGTGAACAGGTGTTGATGATCAGATTTATTCCCACACATGAACATTGTTAGAGTTGGATATATTAAAGCAGCTAGGTCGTTTTGCTTCACTGAACCATAAGGCATCATAACATTTAGATTGCGGCAGACGCCACTCCTATGGACGTTGACCATGCCGCGCATGCGGGTGGGTCCACACTTTTTACTCAGTGAATCATGACGACGCAGCTACTTTAAGGAATTCGCAAAAGTCTAAACACAATGAAAGGTGGTGCGGTGCTTTGGCTGAAATTACGGGGCAGATCTAGTGACCAATCCATATCAGATAAATGTTTGCAGTGATGTAATATCAAAGGAGCCCCATGCTGGCATCAAAACCTCAACCTGCTGATTAGGCTCATGGAGGCGGTGCATGTTATACAGCTCAATCCTGTATATCTTATCAAAACCACTGTCACTGCGACGCTGCTTTGCAATAATTGATAAAGCATTGGTCTGAAAAGCTTCTAATAAGAGATCAATTTCAAATTCAACATTAAGCCGGGATGAAATTATATTTTTTTGGGTGGATGTGGAGGGGGGAAGGTGGGGGCTGTCATACTGGTATGACAAGAAAACATATTCAATTAGAGCCACGTAATTTAATCGGATTATATTTTCCCTACCCTACATTTTTATATAGGTTAAATGCAACACAATTACAAATATCCATGGTTGTTATTCACGATATTTCACAATTTCATAATACATCACAGACATGTATTCATAAATTAGGATCATACTAATTTTGTTGTCTGAAAACATTATGACATACCTTAAATACCTTCCAACGGTTCGGAAGCGCAAAATCGCACACAATGACTTTCCCGTTCATCCATTCGCATAAGTATTATCGAGAGAGATAGAATTACATATTTTACCAACTTGCAAACAAAAAATATATTCATTTAGCCTATTCACTATAATTCAGGTATCATTGAATAATACATATTTTTCCAGAATAAAAACGGATAAGAAAAGAAAATTTGACTAATTAACCGATTACTAGAATATGAATTAATGTTCGAATTATGAACACAATTGCTTCTACACAGTCCAGAGAATTTGTTTTTATTATTGGTGAACCTACGCTGAAGACGGTGTCCAGCATCTCAGTGATGGAGCACGCAGCTCGTCGCCATTCTGCGCGAAATTAACGTTTAGAAACTGGTTTCAACCTTCACCCGACGAGGCTGCCAATAATGTGATCGCCTAGTCACATTGAGGAGGGATAAACAAGGATATATCTTTAAAACCCCCACGCGGGATAAGCGAGGCTCAAACCAAGGACGCATGCATGACTGGCGAGGCAGTCAGACGCGCTGCTAATGCGCCACGCCCCCTTCTCTAACATCTCAGTGTTTCTGGGATGAGAGCTTTCAATGAACAGTTTCATGGCGGGGGCAGGATTTGCTACTCCCCCACCCCCGACTGATCTAAGCTGGTGGTCGGAGGTGTTAACACCAGCCAAGACATAACTGCCATTATAATGTCAGTCAATGGGAGTCCGTAATTCCGTAAACTAGGCTGGCCATAGAGTTCAATTATACAGAATCACGTAAGGTTAGTTACTGCCTGTTTTAGTGTGATATTAAAGCAATGTCGTTTAAAAGTTAGGCCGACGTCGCAGATGACGGACCACCATAAGGCCAACTCGTATTTGCAGGGACTTACAATAAGGACATCACACTAAAACAGGCAGTAACTAACCTTACTTGATTCTGTATAATTGAATTCTATGGCCAGCCTAGTTTACGGAATTACGGACTCCCATTGACTGACATTATAAGCATGACAACCTGATAACTTTGCCGTACGATAATGTAAATGGCTTAAAATTAATGCACGTACACATAACACCGCCCAGTACTAAACACCAAGTTGTAAACCTGTAACCAAACAGGGTAACCACAGAACACACACCTGGCTGACTGCGCCCTGGATCTCAGTAATATATGTATATATATTGTAATGAAAATATAATCAGATGGTTCTATTTTCCAGGATTGTAGCAAAGCAACTCACGTATAGTAACTCAGATCAGATTCCCTGCTCAGATATATAATATATAATGACAGAAGGAATGTATCAGTAGTATTCAGGTAGAACAAGTGAACATCTACTTCCATGTTATAAAAATATAACAAAAAACATCAAAAGCAGATATTCCAAAAAATATCTTCCTAAATAATGTATCCAATCAGATATATGCAACTTCTCACTTGTTAGAAGTATTTTTATGAAACCAAAAATTGGGATAATTGAACAGTTAATTTTAGACCTGTTTTTTGTGTTTTGTTGACTTGTTTGTCTATATAATGTGAGGTAATTTTAGATTTGTGTTTTGTCAACTTGTTTGTATATAAGGTGAATAACACCTTTAATGCCAGGAGTAGGCGAGCTGCAATTTTGCACACGACCCTTCGCCAGGCTATAATTTTGCACACCTCCCTTAGCTAGTAAAGGGCTGGATGTGTTCTCTGCCTCGCTTTGGGTATTGTCAACGCTGCCTCGTTCTGGAGTGGCAGTGTCAGTTTTTATTCTGTTCTGTAAGGCACGATCGAAGTCCCTTCGCTGATTTTATCTATTGTATTAAGTCAATTTGCTTTTAAAATGACTATGCAACAACGTGAGAAGAAAACAGCGAAGTCATAGAAGTGCCTAGTTGTCTTACAACAGAACAATATGGCGTGTACGACAAGTGTTTGAGCTATTGAGGCTGTTGCAGCACGTGTTGAGCCGACATCGGCGCCATTTTGGTATAGACTAACGGCAGGCCTAAGTCAGCCTAAGGCGACTGAAATCGAGCCAACCAGTCGAACAGCAGTGGTACGACGTCTGCGATAGATGGTTTTACAGCCGAAAAAAAAGTGAAAAGCCTTCAGTACTAGTGTTGTTACTGTTGGCTAAACCTACCAGTCAAGACTACTGACCATAAAGTGCAAGCCGCAGATCAGATTTGCTAGTTCACAGGTTCATCTTAATATTGAGATTTTCCGTTCTGATATTTCACTTTTCCTAATAATTGCTTCTTTCATAATACGTTATTATAATAATCTCCAAAATAAAAAGGAAACAGGTCCTGTTTTGTTAAATACCATTAACATATTATTGTGAAGAGCCCTCTGGTGAATGACGGCGATATGAAAATATATTACTTTGACGCATAATCGGTGTTCCGTGTCTTATCCGACTGCGAGCCACCAGCTGTAGCCATAACCAGGCCCCGAGTCTTTCCCCGATGACGGCACTCGTAGTGCACGTAATCAGACGCATACGGTGTTCGCCTGCTTACCGTTTCTCTGCATAGCGGGGACCGATTAGCCGGCATATCACATGTAGTCGGTCATAAACGGCAACCTACTTGTGTTACAGACGACCCCATTTGGCGCCGTGTTATCTGCTGACATAAGCTGCTGTAGTTCTCCTGCTTCCATCAGCTGCTGCGGCGGTGCTTATATAAGCTGATACAGTACTCCTAGGTCCCAACAGCTGCTGCGGTGCTCCCTGGAGTTGCTGTAGTGCTCCCAGCAGCAGCTGTAGTGCTTCTATCAACTGCTGCAGTGCTCCCAGTAGTTGCTGAGGTGCTCCCAACAGCTGCTGCGTTGCTCCCAGCAGCAGCTGCGGTGCTCATTAGGGAATGATTACTTTATGTGACATAACACCCTGAAATTAGGCGGAATGCGCTGAGAGGGATGTGCCAGGAATCCAACAAGTAGATTAACTTAGCCATTTTTGAAGCAATGTTACCATTTTGAGATTATGACATCAATAAATACCTTAACATGTTTTATATCATCTAGTTTGCTCCAATTAAAAAAAAGTTTATTTGTATATTTTGTATGATTTATTAGAGCATGTCGATTTGGGAGAGTCAAAAAAATTAGGTACGTCACAATTCGCCCATTTTGGATTTGACAATGCATGGGGATTTTTCGCTTATTTTACCAATGTTTATTAGGCCACTTCTTGCTCATTTCTAATTCGATCTTTCTAAAAACTGTGCTCCTTTGCAATTTATGTTATTACGATGACGTCACAAATTTTCAGCAAGATTGATGATTATATGGCCGAGATATCGCGCACGCAAAAGTGACGCATTTCGCTCGCGGCGTCGTATTTTCTTAAGCGAAGTTACCAATCTTCCACTTGAGCGCGCATCCAGAGTTTTCAAGATACGGACCTGAAATAAATTACAACGCCGTAGTTGTGGTCTAAGAAACGGGGACTCGTTATAAGCGGAACGCGCTATAGCCGTTCTACCGCTAAATGTAAAAACATTGGGCCTATATGGATACGCTATATCCAGATACCAGGCGGTGGTGTTCGATATGCTAACTATGCACTAGATATTACCAGGTGACAGAGCAGTATTGTCTAACCTACCGTGGAGCAAAAACTGCCCAGTAGGTTATAACTGCCCGGTATCGTCAGGAAGCAGGTGGTTATTACTCTCCGGTACTGTATTACAGCACGGGGGAAGTAGAACTCATTGTAGGCTATACACATTTTAGACATTTCGGATCATTCAATAGGGCACGGACTTCGCAATATACCATATTGAGAACTGCAAATTATACAATACTGCTCTGATTACAATACTGCTACTGATTACAATATTTATAACATACATATATTACTTTGTTCAAAAAAAATATCTATTTATCTATAGATATTAAACTATGTATTAAAATCACTTCATGTGTAGTTAACAGATTGAAGGGCGACGTTGGGCCGGAATGGAAAGCGTGAAGGATCTACACCGACCCTGTGAATGCTATGGGATCACACAGTGCGTAGTTAGAGTAGATATTTTAATAACAAATACGCTGATCTATTTCCTGTGAAAAAATAGGTGTATTCTTTAAAATGATTGACAGGTATAATGAGAGGGTGGGCTTTGTATCGTATATTCATGAGGCCTTGAGAATCGAGGAGATTTGCTAGAATTATATCACTTCCCAGACTATGATTCATCAGGTCACAATAGATGTAAACAGTTTGGCGTTCACACGTACCTATAGCACAACGCTGTTTTATTGCTGGATCAACATCGTGTGAGTGCCCTCTCGAAATAAAGTTTATTTGATTTGATTTGAGAGGTTGCCCGGCATTGTACCGTTATCACCTGCATTGTGCTTACAGAGTGTAGTGGATTGTTTATGTTGCGTAACTCGCCGTCACAATGGGAGACCTGTTCAGCTCCAATACTGTCAACGACGTACACAGACGTCCAGACAGTTAACTGTCAGTGGCGATTAATAGAGAAAATGTGTACTTAATAATTGTGTTACATACACGCAACAAATTATTGTTATTGTCCTCCCTGCTGTGATATTGCACAAGCAAAACATCGCACGGGTCAGTTGCAAAACAGGATAAATCATCAAAAGATCCACCTGTCATTCCTCAATTAGGCTATTGGCGATACAAATTTAAATGAGCACAAACCGGACGATTATTGCAGGGTGGTCCACGCTAATTAACTGAAATAATTCAATTTCTCTGTATAAAAAATAAAGTGGCCTATATTTCTATACCGCGGTAACATGATGACACATACCGCTCACATACTGAGTATAACAGATTCATCATATAAATCGGTGTAACAGGATTATCATATACCGCGGTATAACAAGTTCGTCATATACCGCGGTGAAACAAGATCGTCATATACCGCGGTATACCAAGATAGTCATATACCGCGGTATAACAAAATCATCATATACCGCGGTATAGCAAGATCATCATATACCGCGATTGTCATATAGCGTGGTATAACAAAATCGTCATTTACTGCAGTATAACAAGATCGTCATATACCGCGTATACCAAGATAGTCATATACCGCGGTATAACAAGATCGTCATATACCGCGGTATAACAAAATCGTCATTTACTGCAGTATAACAAGATCGTCATATAGCGTGGTATAACAAAATCGTCATTTACTGCAGTATACCAAGATCGTCATTTAGCGTGGTATAACAAAATCGTCATTTACTGTAGTATAACAAGATCGTCATATATCGCGGTATAACAAAATCGTCATTTACTGCAGTATAACAAGATCGTCATATAGCGTGGTATAACAAAATCGTCATTTACTGCAGTATACCAAGATCGTCATATAGCGTGGTATAACAAAATCGTCATTTACTGTAGTATAACAAGATCGTCATATATCGCGGTATAACAAAATCGCCATTTACTGCAGTATACCAAGATCGTCATATAGCGTGGTATAACAAAATCGTCATTTACTGCAGTATACCAAGATCGTCATATAGCGTGGTATAACAAAATCGTCATTTACTGCAGTATACCAAGATCGTCATATAGCGTGGTATAACAAAATCGTCATTTACTGCAGTATACCAAGATCGTCATATAGCGTGGTATAACAAAATCGTCATTTACTGTAGTATAACAAGATCGTCATATATCGCGGTATAACAAAATCGTCATTTACTGCAGTATACCAAGATCGTCATATAGCGTGGTATGACAAAATCGTCATTTACTGCAGTATACCAAGATCGTCATATAGCGTGGTATAACAAAATCGTCATTTACTGTAGTATAACAAGATCGTCATATATCGCGGTATAACAAAATCGTCATTTACTGCAGTATACCAAGATCGTCATATAGCGTGGTATAACAAAATCGTCATTTACTGCAGTATACCAAGATCGTCATATAGCGTGGTATAACAAAATCGTCATTTACTGCAGTATAACAAGATCGTCATAAAGCGTGGTATAACAAAATCGTCATTTACTGCGGTATACCAAGATCGTCATATAGCGTGGTATAACAAAATCGTCATTTACTGCAGTATAACAAGATCGTCATATAGCGTGGTATAACAAAATCGTCATTTACTGCAGTATAACAAGATCGTCATATAGCGTGGTATAACAAAATCGTCATTTACTGCAGTATACCAAGATCGTCATATAGCGTGGTATAACAAAATCGTCATTTACTGCAGTATAACAAGATCGTATATATAGCGTGGTATAACAAAATCGTCATTTACTGCAGTATACCAAGATCGTCATATAGCGTGGTATAACAAAATCGTCATTTACTGCAGTATAGCAAGATCGTCATATAGCGTGGTATAGCAAAATCGTCATTTACTGCAGTATAACAAGATCGTCATATAGCGTGGTATAACAAAATCGTCATTCACTGCAGTATAACAGGATCGTCATATAGCGTGGTATAACAAAATCGTCATTTACTGCAGTATAACAAGATCGTCATATAGCGTGGTATAACAAAATCGTCATTCACTGCAGTATACCAAGATCGTCATTAAGCGTGGTATAACAAAATCGTCATTTACTGCAGTATACCAAGATCGTCATATAGCGTGGTATGACAAAATCGTCATTTACTGCAGTATACCAAGATCGTCATATAGCGTGGTATAACAAAATCGTCATTTACTGTAGTATAACAAGATCGTCATATATCGCGGTATAACAAAATCGTCATTTACTGCAGTATACCAAGATCGTCATATAGCGTGGTATAACAAAATCGTCATTTACTGCAGTATACCAAGATCGTCATATAGCGTGGTATAACAAAATCGTCATTTACTGCAGTATAACAAGATCGTCATATAGCGTGGTATAACAAAATCGTCATTTACTGCGGTATACCAAGATCGTCATATAGCGTGGTATAACAAAATCGTCATTTACTGCAGTATAACAAGATCGTCATATAGCGTGGTATAACAAAATCGTCATTTACTGCAGTATAACAAGATCGTCATATAGCGTGGTATAACAAAATCGTCATTTACTGCAGTATACCAAGATCGTCATATAGCGTGGTATAACAAAATCGTCATTTACTGCAGTATAACAAGATCGTATATATAGCGTGGTATAACAAAATCGTCATTTACTGCAGTATACCAAGATCGTCATATAGCGTGGTATAACAAAATCGTCATTTACTGCAGTATAGCAAGATCGTCATATAGCGTGGTATAACAAAATCGTCATTTACTGCAGTATAACAAGATCGTCATATAGCGTGGTATAACAAAATCGTCATTCACTGCAGTATAACAAGATCGTCATATAGCGTGGTATAACAAAATCGTCATTTACTGCAGTATAACAAGATCGTCATATAGCGTGGTATAACAAAATCGTCATTCACTGCAGTATACCAAGATCGTCATAAAGCGTGGTATAACAAAATCGTCATTTACTGCAGTATACCAAGATCGTCATATACCGCGGTATAACAAAATCGTCATTCACTGCAGTATAACAAGATCGTCATAATTATAGCGTGGTATAACAAAATCGTTATTTACTGCAGTATACCAAGATCGTCATATAGCGTGGTATAACAAAATCGTCATTCACTGCAGTATAACAAGATCGTCATATAGCGTGGTATAACAAAATCGTCATTCACTGCAGTATAACAAGATCGTCATATAGCGTGGTATAACAAAATCGTCATTTACTGCAGTATAACAAGATCGTCATATATCGCAGTATAACAAAATCGTCATTTACTGCAGTATACCAAGATCGTCATATAGCGTGGTATAACAAAATCGTCATATACTGCAGTATACCAAGATCGTCATATAGCGTGGTATAACAAAATCGTCATTTACTGTAGTATAACAAGATCGTCATATATCGCGGTATAACAAAATCGTCATTTACTGCAGTATACCAAGATCGTCATATAGCGTGGTATAACAAAATCGTCATTTACTGCAGTATACCAAGATCGTCATATAGCGTGGTATAACAAAATCGTCATTTACTGTAGTATAACAAGATCGTCATATATCGCGGTATAACAAAATCGTCATTTACTGCAGTATACCAAGATCGTCATATAGCGTGGTATGACAAAATCGTCATTTACTGCAGTATACCAAGATCGTCATATAGCGTGGTATAACAAAATCGTCATTTACTGTAGTATAACAAGATCGTCATATATCGCGGTATAACAAAATCGTCATTTACTGCAGTATACCAAGATCGTCATATAGCGTGGTATAACAAAATCGTCATTTACTGCAGTATACCAAGATCGTCATATAGCGTGGTATAACAAAATCGTCATTTACTGCAGTATACCAAGATCGTCATATAGCGTGGTATAACAAAATCGTCATTTACTGTAGTATAACAAGATCGTCATATATCGCGGTATAACAAAATCGCCATTTACTGCAGTATACCAAGATCGTCATATAGCGTGGTATAACAAAATCGTCATTTACTGCAGTATACCAAGATCGTCATATAGCGTGGTATAACAAAATCGTCATTTACTGCAGTATACCAAGATCGTCATATAGCGTGGTATAACAAAATCGTCATTTACTGCAGTATACCAAGATCGTCATATAGCGTGGTATAACAAAATCGTCATTTACTGTAGTATAACAAGATCGTCATATATCGCGGTATAACAAAATCGTCATTTACTGCAGTATACCAAGATCGTCATATAGCGTGGTATGACAAAATCGTCATTTACTGCAGTATACCAAGATCGTCATATAGCGTGGTATAACAAAATCGTCATTTACTGTAGTATAACAAGATCGTCATATATCGCGGTATAACAAAATCGTCATTTACTGCAGTATACCAAGATCGTCATATAGCGTGGTATAACAAAATCGTCATTTACTGCAGTATACCAAGATCGTCATATAGCGTGGTATAACAAAATCGTCATTTACTGCAGTATAACAAGATCGTCATATAGCGTGGTATAACAAAATCGTCATTTACTGCGGTATACCAAGATCGTCATATAGCGTGGTATAACAAAATCGTCATTTACTGCAGTATAACAAGATCGTCATATAGCGTGGTATAACAAAATCGTCATTTACTGCAGTATAACAAGATCGTCATATAGCGTGGTATAACAAAATCGTCATTTACTGCAGTATACCAAGATCGTCATATAGCGTGGTATAACAAAATCGTCATTTACTGCAGTATAACAAGATCGTATATATAGCGTGGTATAACAAAATCGTCATTTACTGCAGTATACCAAGATCGTCATATAGCGTGGTATAACAAAATCGTCATTTACTGCAGTATAGCAAGATCGTCATATAGCGTGGTATAACAAAATCGTCATTTACTGCAGTATAACAAGATCGTCATATAGCGTGGTATAACAAAATCGTCATTCACTGCAGTATAACAAGATCGTCATATAGCGTGGTATAACAAAATCGTCATTTACTGCAGTATAACAAGATCGTCATATAGCGTGGTATAACAAAATCGTCATTCACTGCAGTATACCAAGATCGTCATTAAGCGTGGTATAACAAAATCGTCATTTACTGCAGTATACCAAGATCGTCATATAGCGTGGTATGACAAAATCGTCATTTACTGCAGTATACCAAGATCGTCATATAGCGTGGTATAACAAAATCGTCATTTACTGTAGTATAACAAGATCGTCATATATCGCGGTATAACAAAATCGTCATTTACTGCAGTATACCAAGATCGTCATATAGCGTGGTATAACAAAATCGTCATTTACTGCAGTATACCAAGATCGTCATATAGCGTGGTATAACAAAATCGTCATTTACTGCAGTATACCAAGATCGTCATATAGCGTGGTATAACAAAATCGTCATTTACTGTAGTATAACAAGATCGTCATATATCGCGGTATAACAAAATCGTCATTTACTGCAGTATACCAAGATCGTCATATAGCGTGGTATAACAAAATCGTCATTTACTGCAGTATACCAAGATCGTCATATAGCGTGGTATAACAAAATCGTCATTTACTGCAGTATAACAAGATCGTCATATAGCGTGGTATAACAAAATCGTCATTTACTGCGGTATACCAAGATCGTCATATAGCGTGGTATAACAAAATCGTCATTTACTGCAGTATAACAAGATCGTCATATAGCGTGGTATAACAAAATCGTCATTTACTGCAGTATAACAAGATCGTCATATAGCGTGGTATAACAAAATCGTCATTTACTGCAGTATAGCAAGATCGTCATATAGCGTGGTATAACAAAATCGTCATTTACTGCAGTATAACAAGATCGTATATATAGCGTGGTATAACAAAATCGTCATTTACTGCAGTATACCAAGATCGTCATATAGCGTGGTATAACAAAATCGTCATTTACTGCAGTATAGCAAGATCGTCATATAGCGTGGTATAACAAAATCGTCATTTACTGCAGTATAACAAGATCGTCATATAGCGTGGTATAACAAAATCGTCATTCACTGCAGTATAACAAGATCGTCATATAGCGTGGTATAACAAAATCGTCATTTACTGCAGTATAACAAGATCGTCATATAGCGTGGTATAACAAAATCGTCATTTACTGCAGTATACCAAGATCGTCATATAGCGTGGTATAACAAAATCGTCATTTACTGCAGTATAACAAGATCGTATATATAGCGTGGTATAACAAAATCGTTATTTACTGCAGTATACCAAGATCGTCATATAGCGTGGTATAACAAAATCGTCATTCACTGCAGTATAACAAGATCGTCATATAGCGTGGTATAACAAAATCGTCATTCACTGCAGTATAACAAGATCGTCATATAGCGTGGTATAACAAAATCGTCATTTACTGCAGTATAACAAGATCGTCATATATCGCGGTATAACAAAATCGTCATTTACTGCAGTATACCAAGATCGTCATATAGCGTGGTATAACAAAATCGTCATTTACTGCAGTATACCAAGATCGTCATATAGCGTGGTATAACAAAATCGTCATTTACTGTAGTATAACAAGATCGTCATATATCGCGGTATAACAAAATCGTCATTTACTGCAGTATACCAAGATCGTCATATAGCGTGGTATAACAAAATCGTCATTTACTGCAGTATACCAAGATCGTCATATAGCGTGGTATAACAAAATCGTCATTTACTGCAGTATAACAAGATCGTCATATAGCGTGGTATAACAAAATCGTCATTTACTGCAGTATACCAAGATCGTCATATAGCGTGGTATAACAAAATCGTCATTTACTGCAGTATAACAAGATCGTCATATACCGCGTATACCAAGATAGTCATATACCGCGGTATAACAAAATCGTCATATACCGCGGTATAGCAAGATCATCATATACCAAGATCGTCATATAGCGTGGTATAACAAAATCGTCATTTACTGCAGTATACCAAGATCGTCATATAGCGTGGTATAACAAAATCGTCATTTACTGCAGTATAACAAGATCGTCATATACCGCGTATACCAAGATAGTCATATACCGCGGTATAACAAAATCGTCATATACTGCGGTATAGCAAGATCATCATATACCACGATCGTCATATAGCGTGGTATAACAAAATCGTCATTTACTGCAGTATAACAAGATCGTCATATAGCGTGGTATAACAAAATCGTCATTTACTGCAGTATACCAAGATCGTCATTTAGCGTGGTATAACAAAATCGTCAAAATCGTCATTTACTGTAGTGGGCGGGGGCCCTAGGGTAGTGGTTAGCACCGCTGCCTTTCACGCCAGAGTCCGGGGTTCGGTTCCCGGTCTCGGCGGTTTGAAAGAAACAAAAATTGTTTCTTCCCCATCCACGTGTGAAAGTTAGTATTGTGGGAAGCCTCCGTGACCGAGAGGTAGCGTGCTCGGCCTCAGACCGCCAGGGCCCGAATTTCGGATCCTGTGTCTGGAGGACAGTGTCATCTCAATCATCTCACCATCCTCAGGAGGTTCTCCTGGCCCAGTTTAGCCTATATGTGCACAAAGGTGGCCTAAAGCCCGATTCATTTCATTTCATTTCATTTACTTTAGTATAACAAGATCGTCATATATCGCGGTATAACAATATCGTCATTTACTGCAGTATAACAAGATCGTCATATAGCGTGGTATAACAAAATCGTCATATACTGCAGTATACCAAGATCGTCATATAGCGTGGTATAACAAAATCGTCATTTACTGTAGTATAACAAGATCGTCATATATCGCGGTATAACAAAATCGTCATTTACTGCAGTATACCAAGATCGTCATATAGCGTGGTATAACAAAATCGTCATTTACTGCAGTATACCAAGATCGTCATATAGCGTGGTATAACAAAATCGTCATTTACTGTAGTATAACAAGATCGTCATATATCGCGGTATAACAAAATCGTCATTTACTGCAGTATACCAAGATCGTCATATAGCGTGGTATGACAAAATCGTCATTTACTGCAGTATACCAAGATCGTCATATAGCGTGGTATAACAAAATCGTCATTTACTGTAGTATAACAAGATCGTCATATATCGCGGTATAACAAAATCGTCATTTACTGCAGTATACCAAGATCGTCATATAGCGTGGTATAACAAAATCGTCATTTACTGCAGTATACCAAGATCGTCATATAGCGTGGTATAACAAAATCGTCATTTACTGCAGTATAACAAGATCGTCATATAGCGTGGTATAACAAAATCGTCATTTACTGCAGTATACCAAGATCGTCATATAGCGTGGTATAACAAAATCGTCATTTACTGCAGTATAACAAGATCGTCATATAGCGTGGTATAACAAAATCGTCATTTACTGCAGTATAACAAGATCGTCATATAGCGTGGTATAACAAAATCGTCATTTACTGCAGTATACCAAGATCGTCATATAGCGTGGTATAACAAAATCGTCATTTACTGCAGTATAACAAGATCGTATATATAGCGTGGTATAACAAAATCGTCATTTACTGCAGTATACCAAGATCGTCATATAGCGTGGTATAACAAAATCGTCATTTACTGCAGTATAGCAAGATCGTCATATAGCGTGGTATAACAAAATCGTCATTTACTGCAGTATAACAAGATCGTCATATAGCGTGGTATAACAAAATCGTCATTTACTGCAGTATACCAAGATCGTCATATAGCGTGGTATAACAAAATCGTCATTTACTGCAGTATACCAAGATCGTCATATAGCGTGGTATAACAAAATCGTCATTTACTGCAGTATACCAAGATCGTCATATAGCGTGGTATAACAAAATCGTCATTTACTGCAGTATAACAAGATCGTCATATAGCGTGGTATAACAAAATCGTCATTCACTGCAGTATACCAAGATCGTCATAAAGCGTGGTATAACAAAATCGTCATTTACTGCAGTATACCAAGATCGTCATATACCGCGGTATAACAAAATCGTCATTCACTGCAGTATAACAAGATCGTCATAATTATAGCGTGGTATAACAAAATCGTTATTTACTGCAGTATACCAAGATCGTCATATAGCGTGGTATAACAAAATCGTCATTCACTGCAGTATAGCAAGATCGTCATATAGCGTGGTATAACAAAATCGTCATTCACTGCAGTATAACAAGATCGTCATATAGCGTGGTATAACAAAATCGTCATTTACTGCAGTATAACAAGATCGTCATATAGCGTGATATAACAAAATCGTCATTCACTGCAGTATAACAAGATCGTATATATAGCGTGGTATAACAAAATCGTCATTTACTGCAGTATACCAAGATCGTCATATAGCGTGGTATAACAAAATTGTCATTTACTGCAGTATAACAAGATCGTCATATATGATATAGCGTGGTATAACAAAATCGTCATTTACTGAAGTATAACAAGATCGTATATATAGCGTGGTATAACCGCGGTATAACAAGATCGTCATATATTATATAACGTTGTACTGCTACTGATTACAATGTTTATAACATACATATATTACTTTGTTCAAAAAAAATATCTATTTATCTATAGATATTAAACTATGTATTAACATTCGCGAGATATATAATGACATCTTGTGCTCCGTAAAATACCTTCATGTGTAGTTAACAGATTGAAGGGCGACGTTGGGCCGGAATGGAAAGCGTGAAGGATCTACACCGACCCTGTGAATGCTATGGGATCACACAGTGCGTAGTTAGAGTAAATATTTTAATAACAAATACGCTGATCTATTTCCTGTGAAAAAATAGGTGTATTCTTTAAAATGATTGACAGGTATAATGAGAGGGTGGGCTTCGTATTGTATATTCATGAGGCCTTGAGAATCGAGGAGATTTGCTAGAATTATATCACTTCCCAGACTATGATTCATGAGGTCACAATAGATGTAAACAGTTTGGCGTTCACAGTAACTATAGCACAACGCTGTTTTAATGCTGGATCAACATCGTGTGAGTGCCCTCTCAAAATAAAGTTTATTTGCTTTGATTTGAGAGGTTGCCCGGCATTGTACCGTTATCACCTGCATTGTGCTTACAGAGTGTAGTGGATTGTTTATGTTGCGTAACTCGCCGTCACAATGGGAGACCTGTTAAGCTCCAATACTGTCAACGACGTACACAGACGTCCACAAAATCCAGACAGTTAACTGTCAGTGGCGATTAATAGAGAAAATGTGTACTTAATAATTGTGTTACATACACGCAACAAATTATTGTTATTGTCCTCCCTGCTGTGATATTGCACAAGCAAAACATCGCACGGGTCAGTTGCAAAACAGGAAAAACCATCAAAAGATCTACCTGTCATTCCTCAATTAGGCTATTGGCGATACAAATTTAAATGAGCACATACCGGACGATTATTGCAGGGTGGGACACGCTAATTAATTGAAATAATTCAATTTCTCTGTATAAAAAATTAAGTGGCCTATATTTCTATACCGCGGTAACATGATGACTACACACCGCTCACATACTGAGTATAACAGATTCATCATATAAGTCGGTGTAACAGGATTATCATATACCGCGGTATAACAAGTTCGTCATATACCGCGGTATAACAAGATCGTCATATTCCGCGGTATAACAAGTTCGTCATATACCGCGGTATAACAAGATCGTCATATACCGCGTTATAACAAGATAGTCATATTCCGCGGTATAACAAAATCGTCATTTACCGCGGTATAGCAAGATCATCATATACCGCGGTAGAACAAGATCGTCATATACCGCGGTATAGCAAGATCATCATATACCGCGATTGTCATATAGCGTGGTATAACAAAATCGTCATTTACTGCAGTATAACAAGATCGTCATATACCGGGTTATAACAAGATCATCATATACCACGGTATAGCAAGATAGTCATATACCGTGGTATAACAAAATCGTCATTTACTGCAGTATAACAAGATCGTATATATAGCGTGGTATAACCGCGGTATAACAAGATCGTCATATATTATATAGCGTTGTATAACAAGATCATCATAGGGCATATACCACGGATCGTTACTTTTTATTTCACTTTGAACAGTAGCAGTCAAAATGCTAATCCGACGCGTCGTCAGTATTCGTGCCTGCTAAAGTGTATGTATTTTTCAGTGATTTATATGTATTTGGTGGTGACATTGGTTACCATGGCAACCATTGTAAAGTTTTATTGGCCCTCTGTAGGTAGTAGTTTTGAGTGGGGTTCACTCCAACCTTGTGACAACTTTTTGGCCATTCCTATAGCAGATTTTGGCTGAGAAAGGTCTATTTCAGTGTGTACATTTCAAAGAATTATATGTATTTGGGATAAAATTGGTTACCATGGCAACCATTGTGAAGGGTTATTGACCCTCTGTAATAATCTGAGAGGTGTTCACCCCAACCTTGTGAACATATTTTGGTCATTCCTAGATCTAATTTCAACTGAGCAATGTCTTTTTCAATGTGTACAATTGCATGTAAGCAGTGATTTATGTACCATTTCCGATTGAAATGTGGTACCATGTACTAGAGTTTTGCATGACCTGTTGATCTTTTTCTTTACCAATAATGTCTATATGGTTCTTTTTCATCGGCCCAAGACTAACCCTGATCCCATTTAGGATGCATTTTGAATCATGTTGGTATAATTCATCGGATAGTGGGAACTTTTTGTGCTTTTTATGTATGTACCAGTGAATTTAATGTATTTGGGTGATATTGGTTGCCATGGAAACCACTGTGAACGGTTATTGGCCCTCAATTATAATTATGATTGGTGTTCACTCAAACTTTGTGACCACTTTTAGGTCATTCCTATATCTGATTTTTGGGCCCTAGGGTAGTGGTTAGCACCGCTGCCTTTCACGCCAGAGTCCGGGGTTCGGTTCCCGGTGTCGGCGGTTTAAAAGAAACAAAATTGTTTCTTCCCCATCCACGTGTGAAAGTTAGTATTGTGGGGAGCCTCCGTGACCGAGAGGTAGCGTGCTCGGCCTCAGACCGCCAGGGCTCGAATTTCGAATCCTGTGTCTGGAGGACAGTGTCATCTCAATCATCTCACCATCCTCAGGAGGTTCTCCTGGCCCAGTTTAGCCTATATGTGCACAAAGGTGGCCTAAAGCCCGATTCATTTCATTTTTATATCTGATTTCAAGTGAGAAAAGTCGAGGGAAAAGTCAAGTGAGTGAAATCAAAATTGCATGTTTAGCAACAAATTTATGTACCATTTGCGATTGAAATATGGTTTCAAGTACTGAAGTTTGATGACCTTTTGCCCCCCCCCCTACTTCAATAGCATTATAAGATGCTTCACTATGTGTCTTGAGACCCGTATTTTTTCGTGTGGGATAAACTGGAATCATAAATTGATGAAATTGTATGCCATGGCAACCATCCTGGAAGGTGATGTCTTTGAGGCAAATTATATGGGTTGGCTCCAAGGGGTCCATGCAGCAATGTGTGGACCTAGACATGTAGTTTTGTATTTTCTAACCCTAGTTAGGACTATAACTGCCGAAATTCTTTGAATTAGAACCACCAGGAGAGGCAAAAAATATATTTTCTTCATATTCTGGAGTCGAGGGTGGTTCCGTTGCCATGGCAACCAAATACAGACTAGAAGATGACATACGGAAGTTTGTGCCCTACCCTTCCCTAATATTTATATAAACAAACTAATCTCTTTGGGTGATTTGTAATTTATGGCGAAATATTGCTTTTCTGTTTAGGCCTAACCTTTGTAAAATGCAAAAATGACAAAAAAAAATCAGAGTTGAAACGAGTTTATTAAATGTTCTAACGTGTACTGCATCTTTGAGTAGCATTTACTTAAAACTCCTATTTTTAATTACAAATGCACTTAATTTTTTCAATTGGCTGTAACTCCGGTAGTATTAGACCGTTTTTCATGAAATTTATACCAAAATGATCAGGACAATGTGTGCTTTCAAAAATAATTTTTTCGCACTCAGCCTGATTTCGGGGTGTTGCGTCACATATATTAGATGATACACACTAGAGACATTCGCGGGCAGCCCGCCCCACGCGGCTTTGTGGGACCCGCGGTCCCCAGCGGGCCGCATTTTCTTTGAACCTTGCGGGCCGAGGCGGGTGCGGGTCGACATAACGCGTGCTAGTGCGGGCTGCGGGCAGCCCCAGCACGGGCGCATGCGGGCTGCGGGCAGCCTGAGCACGGGCGCATGCGAGTAGCCCTAGCGCTTGTGTGCGGGGGCCAAGAAGTGTTAGTCACACAGACGGGTGTCAGTCAACTCGTATCCATGTCAACTCGCACCATATCAACTCGCACCCATGTCAACTCGTACCCATGTCAACTCGTACCTACAATAGATGTCAACTCGTACCATCATTAGATGTCAACTCGTACCAATGTTCATTCCGTAGGATAATGAATGTACGTTATACAAAAAAGTCCGTTTGTTTTGAGTTATTTATTTATTACTTGTGTTAGGGCATGTTCAGCTTGCAATAAAATTAATCCGATGGTATCCTCATACAAATGATAACATATACCTACAAGAAATTGATGTCATTTTATGAAGTGTAACTGAAAAAAAAATGAAATGAATGGGGTTTTAGGCTGTTTTATTATGGCAATGCCATTTAACATGATTTTAATTCTGTATGTGATTCCAAGTAGATTGTGGTGTTATTTAGGCAAATTAACCATGTTGTATATATAAATGTACATATATTATGTTCAAAGTCAACACCTTTACGACGTGATGACAAAGTAACACTTGTTCAAAGCAACATAAGTTCAAAGTCTACACGTTTTGACGGGATGACAAAGTAACCAATTGTATATGTATGTGGAGCTGAAGCACTTTATGTCACTTTATGTCCGTTTCAATGTTATGATCATGTTAATAAACCGTTTGACTGCATTTTAGGTGCGGGTTGTCAACGGTCTAATACCTCTACTACAAATGGTGCATGTGTTGTCGCTAATTGCAATGATTGCTATGAAAACACTACCATTGCTTAAGCTGTTATTTTATCACATGTGATCGATCAATCTGGTACCTTTATCGTAGTAATAATGTCACCAGCCCCCTCCCCCTCGTCTACCCATTTAACATCACGTAACGTCGTATGTAGGCTTAAGCATAACGGCATTGTGACTAATTAGGGCGCTAATCCATTTGACCCTTCCAGTCTTGGAATTTATGAAATATCACTTAGAAACATAACATATATATATACCAAGGAAGCTTTTGATTCATTAATTGTCTTATGAGGACCTGGACACAAATATATGTTTCGTCTGAGAATATGAGGTGAAATACAATTTACATTAAAATGATGTTGCAAAGATTCATGATAATGCATGAAGCAATTCTTATGCTGGTCTGACATTTAGTATAGTGATAACAACCTACACAACCATTACCATTGCCATCCAAGTTAATTTTGAAAAGCCCAAAACATTGCACCTCAGTACCGGAGTCATTAGTGATACGAGTTGACATGGGTACGAGTTGACATGGGTACGAGTTGACATTCTATTGTGTGATAATATATGTCAACTCGTACCATCATCTTGCAAAATATTAGCAGGTATTTTCCTGTAATAATTTGGCTTTAGAAGGGAGAGAGTGCCTGGCTGATTCACCAGCTGACCTTACGGAGCAGTGACAGCGGCTGGTCAGTCTTTTGTTAAACCCACGCACAACTATTAAAAGTATCGATGTAGGATTAGGCCTGAGCCGCTGCTATCATCACGACGGTGACAGCCGCAAACATAATGTCCAGAAAGACATAAAACATACCAATTTTAGTACTAGTTAGAAGATAAAATGTGGGGAAGATGTTCTCATCCTTGCCACGCGTCCAGGTGACGTAAATGCTACGTAGGACGGACGTACATGGCCAGGAAGGGACATTGAAATGACATTGATTTTTGCCACGAGTACTGAGTCAGAGCCAAGAGGACCAATATAAAAACGGGAGGCTCGGGAGTAAGAGTGAGTAGTTGGAGGGCCGGACTGCGGCCACGAGAGTCTGAGAAGAAAGCGTTATCTGAAATCTGGCGGTCTCGCTTTGACCCAATGCTCGTGACGACCTGACCTCGTGGAGACATCAGTTAGGAGGAGGAAGAGACGTATCTAGACATCTCCTAGCTGATGGATCCACGACAGTAAGTACTGGAATGTACCACCATCCAAGACATGATTAAAATTATTATATTTCCAAGTTAAAAGTGGTTGAGACTGTTCCTGGTTGAGGTGTGTGTTTACTACGTTGTCCAATTCCAAACCCTACGCTGTAGGGCGGACCTGAAGAACCCGTAGCGGGCTAGACGTTGTAAAGGCAAGAAGCAAATCTTTACAATCTGATACTTGCCTTGTAGGGTACGAGTTGACATCTAATGGTGGTACGAGTTGACATCACTTGTGATACGAGTTGACATCCATTGGTAGTACGAGTTGACATGGGTACGAGTTAACCTGGTTACGAGTTGACATGGGTACGAGTTGACATGGGTACGAGTTGACCGGTATTCCACACAGACCACCCCCTTTCTCAGAGGGGTGAACATATATTCTTCCATCTGACGCTGGTCCAGCATTGTACCAGCCTTCCATGAATGTGTCTTGCTAGCATGGCTGAACCCTTTGAATCCTAACAGTGCGTGGATTTAGATAAGAATTTTTTTATTTATATTCGCAAGTGTAAACAATGAGAAGACATCAGCTAACTATAGCTATTTCAGCGACTTGTGATTAAAACATGAAAAAGCAATAATATTTAAAAACAAATAAACCTTAAAATAACAATTATACTGAATGATATCTTGCAGGATTGATAGGGTGTCAAGGGGATTAGCCTCTATATGGTCAGCCGAAGATAATAAAGGACGATAACGTAATGTTTACATAGGGATTACTGGTCGGAAAGTGTGATGACAATATTTGGTAGGGCGAGGTGACTATTTAATGTATCCAGGCTAAAAAAAACATTTTCCAGCAAATCAAGAGACCGATAAATGCTGAAAAAAATGGTTTTGCATGAAAATTGATATTTATCCGCAAAATTACAACATAATATGGATTGATAAAAATTGTGATCATTCATTACTATGTACTAGTTTTCATTGAAATGTTAATTATATCGGTGATGGGAGTTATTAATATATCAAGACAAGTTTTCAGCACACTTGTAGGAATGGGGTCCAGATCACATGATTTTGACGATGAGCTCAAAATAAGCTTCTTAATTTCATCTTCTGTCACACGTTCAAAAACGTTCATTTTGGATCTAATTTCTGTTTTTTTTGCATTGATGGAATATTGTGTACTTTATCCGGAAATTTGAAACGGATAGCTTCAATTTTATTAACAAAATATTTAGAGAAATGGCCACAAAGTAATTTTACTGATGTGAATTCTGGCAGAGCTGGCGGTGGAATTCTATGTAAAATGTTATTTATTGAGTTCAATAGACGACGGGGATTGTCGAATTTTATGAAGTAGCATCAGCTAAATATTTAGATTTAGTTTTTGTCATCATTCTGTTACACAAACGTTGTAACGAGATCGATCTAGATGTGTGCGAGATCTACGCCGTGTTTGTTCGAGATTGTGGCGAAGGGTTTTAGCCTTCATGATTTCTTGAGTCATCCATGGAGTTGGTGGTTTTCTGGGTGGAGTTTTTGTACTTACATGAGCGTATTTGTCTAAAATAGAGCCAAGGACAGAATCATACTGTTAACAGAGTGCTGAGAGTTCTTCTTTTGGTTTCTTTATTAGATCCGAATTTAGAATATCTGAATGAAACTATTCATATTCATATATCAATTTCAATCAATTGATATGGGGATAAGACAATAGTACTTAGGGTATGGCGTATTATATTAGCATTAGCGTCACATCACAATTTCAGGATATGGTATACCTGAAAATAGATAATATGCTGTATGAGTCATCATTGTCTCCAGATAACACATTATTTCAGATATATGTCTGTGGGAAAGAAAGAAAATATTATGCTAAATGAACTGCCTGATGTTTTTCAATTACAATACAACCACATAAAAAAACACATATTGAGTGCCAGTTTATTCACACCTGTCATACTATAAGATAATACAAATATATTCTATTGGGTTACTATACATTATTTATTGCTTTATATGTTTATTTAAACAATACGTAATATTTGATAATATACATATAAGCTAACTTTTGTTTTTAGTTCAAATTCAATGAAAATTATTGCCTATTCTAGTGTATCACAACATCTTACAACCATTATGGCGGCCACCTTTAAAAAGAAAAAACAACACAGCATCAACTGCTAGCTAGGGACTCTTCAGTTTTTCCGTCAGATTTCATGGTTTCTAAACTAATGTTTAACTACGTTGTACAGTTCCAATGAGTGGTAATTTGTATGTTTTATGTTAATTGATAATTATTCTAAGTAGTATTAATCATTTTTATTGCAATCATTTACCCCTGTATAACTGTATACATTTCAATCGAAATTCTACAATAATCAATTTCCAAAAAAAGTATAATTATGACTAATTAGCATATTTTATTCTAATTCATACCCTTTGTATTCTAATGATGCATTATCTAGGTATAAAAATTATATAAGATATATTTTATTTGAATCTTTGACTTTTAAAATCATGGTGTAAAGAGCTCATTTTATTGGTCTCCCATATTGAATAGATTTTTTTCAAAACGAGATTGCGGCCATGTAAAATTGTTGTTATGGTTGGACCGTCTTAAAAACGCATCTGACTTTCTTCGGTTGTACGCGTCCAAGCTCCCGATATCGCAATATCGGCAGGAGAGAACAAACTCCAACAAGTTATTAACATAACATCTCTGGGTAGGTGACAGCAAAGTTCACATCCTTATCTTGTCTTTTCTCGTGCTAAACCTAACTGTCACTGTCATCTACCGGCATCTTTTTATTGCGATCTCAAACATATATTTGCATAGCATACGATAGAGCTTACTTACAGGGTCCCCGGTAGGGAGCAGGGGGTAGATAGACCCAGGGCCCGGCAATCAGTGGTGTCATAAACATAGGCCAGCTCTTAGGCCGCTACACTCAGCTATCAGTGAGTGTCACAGTCACCCAATGAGATTTTGTGTGGCACTTACACATATCCAACACCAGCGGTCTCTGTCGTCTGTTACGTCACCGTCTGCCAACCAGCAGCCAGCAGTTCATAAATGAGCCACCAGCGGTGAGGGAGATCGTGATTGGCCAGTTGTGTTTAAATGCACACCTGCCCATCCGCTGCCAACACATGGGAATTTGTGCACGCAGTGCTCGTCATACAAACCTGAGGGTATCCATGAGTGTTCCACTTTCAATTTTATATTTATTGATAATTAATTAAATGGAGTTTTTAAAAGTATGAGCTAAGCACAATTTTTACTACATACGGTATATATCAGTGTATATTCAGCCTAGATATTTTTATCTCATTTTCAGAAGCGTCAATTGTAATAACATGAATCGAGTTATTTTGCACTCTGTGAGGCCATCATTCTGAAAGAAGCGGGCTTTTTCCCACGCACCTAGATGCGGCAGTACAGAGAGTGGCTGTGAAATCTCTGTCCCCTGGTGGTTAATATTAGCTGATCTGGGGAAGATGACCAGTGTCTGAAGTAGAGATAGAGACACTGGTGACACGAGTGAATTAGGCCGCATAAACAAACAATAGGCGCGGCGAGCCGCCGCTGGTTGGTGTGACCACAATGAAGCCATCGTTAGGAGGCGTGATCAGCAGCAGTGTTTACCTGGGCTTAGTGATACCCGGAAATATATACTTTAGACTTTATTTAATCTTTACTGATTATCGCCGATTGCCCATCTGGGCAATTAGCGTGTCAGGTTCTGTCATAGACTCCGCCTTTGATCGTGATACGCCGTCCGAGGCGTCCCAGGGCGGCCTCCCAATAATGAAAGGATAAAAACAATAATCCCAGCTATCGCATTTGGGCGAGCTCCGCTATGTACGCATGCGAACTGGCCTCATGCAGTGTATCCAGTACGTACATTATACATAAGGTTCTGCCTTTTTTACGGGCAGGCTTATACATTCATGTTAAACCAATAATCATCATGATAATATTCTATCGTATATGTGCATAATATGTATGTATGCATATATGTATGCATATTGGCCACATACCTGTATTCAATGCGCATACTAGACATGTTCACGCTATTGCTATGTGTGATCTTTATTCATACTAAACAGTGATATAAGTAATAGTAATTTGTGAATGATTTAATGTGTGCGCAGGTCATCTCTTGTGTCGCAGTGTGCACATTCTTATTATGGATATGTTAACTTATATTGACATTTATTTATTTACATTAATAATGTCTTATGAATCCGTGGTTGTACATGCAGTATACTGCAGGCCATCTTGAAAAATAAAAAGCTAACACGAGGATTGCTAGGGACTCGTCAATTTTTCATTTAGGGGTCTTGTCAAGTTAAAAAAAATAAAAAAAATCGAGAAAAACTCGGATTGGTCCGAGTTGGGGCTTGACCCACCCACTTTTTCTCGGATTTTTGGATTTTTTTAAACTTGACAAAACCCCTTAGTGAGTGGGTATTTCTCTATCAATTCTTCAATTTTGTAACATTGTCAGAATCTAATGCTCCTACACTATTACTTTTTTGCTGAAATATTTGGGTCCAAGGTCATTATGCATATTTTAATCTTTCAATTATGTCTAAAGTCGATCACTGAAAGGGTTTTAAAAGCGTTAAGCACTGTTATAGTCATCTGTGATTCATTTTATTCGCCGATGAATTTAGTGGGAATGAAATGAGTGTTTAAGCATCCAGATTTGCAAGTGGTGGGTCTAAAATTAACCCACTTGAGCTGGATACAACTTCAAGTGGGTGAAAATTAAAATTCTATAAATTAAGGATGAAGGTTTAATATCATAATAAATCAGTGCTCACTATTTCACAGGTTTTAAAGGAGCATGTTTTTTGTGATGTAAATTATTAACAGATAGGAAAAGATATAATCCGAGTGAAAGATATGTATGATGTTTTTTTTCTTTTGCAGATTATACTCACATTTTTACAATATATGCGGATTGTCTTATATAAATTATTCTAATTGCACAAAGCATACTTTTCACAGCCGGGTGATCAAGTCGATTAATGCATTTAAGATGTGTAGAGTTCATCGGAGTTTACGGGAGTGTGTATATGATACATGTCTCAATGATAGAGGGAATAATTATGTGGTAGGTACATTTTCGTCTTCTCTCTGATTTTGCAAATATACTGTAAAATCCTTTTTATTTCTTTGGTTTGTACGCAATGTGTGTATGATTACGGTACGAAGGTATCAGATTGCAGACATGATTGCTTATCCGTTTTACCGTTCATCGGTCCCCAATATTATATAATTAAGACGGTAATTTTGATCATGGACACATTCCAGTGTGTTTTTGTTTTTCATTAAATAATGTTGATCACGTCAATAATTAGAAGAGTACAGCAGGACCCTATTTTCGTACAAGTTACGATATATCGAAAGGCGTCTGATTGGTCAAGATAGCCATCTCGACCAATCAGAAGCCTACGATATATAGTAACTTGTACGAGAATACGGGCACAGGACTGTATGTATGGATGTGTTTTATTAGTTATCTCAACTAACATGTATATTGTCATTGATGTTGCAGAGTCAATTCCTGGCATTTTAATTACTTTGTATGTGAAAATCACAACCCAACTCAGTTAGTATGAAAATAACTGCCTTCTCCAGTAATAGTTTGGTAATGATTGGCATTCCATTAATCAATATAAGGATTGTTTTATTGCATTTCAGCTGCCATGTCTGAGACAAATGTTCCTATTTAAACACACTGATTTGGATCAATTTACGGTTGAGAAAAAAGTTTCATTTCGAAGGAGGTGAAAAAATGTGTGTTTATTAATAAAACAGTTGATGCCCCACTGCCTTTCCAGTGCCTTTTCGGCCACTGTTAAAGACGGTGGGCCAGCATTTAACCACCATTGGTTCAACGTCTTCTGTTTCTCATGACAACCATGGCAAAAATAAGAAATACGGGAATTTCGTCTCTATATCTAGCCTAACTGATAAATGCGCAGCACAAAAATTAAAAAAAATTGCAGTTCTAGTCTATGAACTTGCTTACATCATATGGTCATTTTAAGAAGCCAAAATAAAATCACTGATTTTGTTATGATTATAGCCTGGGACTGTCCCTTTAATCTTAAGTATCTCCAATATCGATCTCGGAACTGCTTTGAATAAGTATAATATTTATGAAAGACTATAAATGGAGAAACGGGAGGTAAAATTGAGGCAACATAATGTGGGAAACAAGTAGTATAGTAGTAGTATATGGACTTTGCGTACACATTAACATAATCTGCCCCCCCACCCATCCCCTTGGATGTGATTGGTGGAGCCCCCCTCCTCCCCAGTCCCCCCTCTTTGGATGACTCATCACGGTCCCCCCACCCCTCTTTGGGTGACTCATCACGGCCCCCACCCCTTCTTGGAAAGGGTGACTCATAACGGCCCCCTCCCCTTGGCTCCCCCTCCCCTTGGTGCTTGTTACAGACTGGTATGCCCCCTCCCCTTGGGTCCACAGGGGGTCCCCCTCCCCCTGAAAAGGATGACTCATCCTCGGATGATGAATGGGTGTCATGACGCCAACTGTTTTATTTTGATGGGGTGGTTCAAAATAATAATGAGCATCTCTGCATATTGGCAACATATTTTATATTTAGTGTCATTGGGTTGATGACTCATCCTTGGATGATGAATGAGCGTCATGTTTTGAGGCTGGGAACATCAATGTGTATGATAAATGCACGTCATTGTCATATTATATGAAATAATAAACAAACATTAATCAATATATCAATACCAATATATCAATAGCAATTTATCACTATATCACTATATCAATATATCGATATATCAATATATCGATATATCAATATATCAATATATCAATATTATTTTATGCAATAAATAAGGGTATTTTTATAGAATTGCTTCACTCCTTCAGCATGAACACATTTAAGTGGCTGGTTCAAAATATTATTGAGAGTCTTTGAATATCAGCACCATATTTTAAATTTAGTGTCATCAGGATGATGACTCATTCTAGGGTGATAAATGAGCTTCATGTTTGAGGTCCCCCCAGAAAATGATGACTCATCATTGCCCCCTATCCATGGGTGATAAAAGAGCATCATGTTTTGACACTGGGAGCATCAGTGTACTTGATTCATGAGCATCAGGATGATGACTCATCCTCAGATAATGAATGGGCGTCATGACGCGGGTCCCCCTCCCCCAGAAAATGATGACTCATCATTGCCCCCTATCCATGGGTGATAAAAGAGCGTCATGTTTTGACACTGGGAGCATCAATGTACATGAATCATGAGCGTCAGAATGATGACTTATCCTCAGATGATGAATGGGCGTCATGACGTGGGTCCCCCTCCCCCAGAAAATGATGACTCATCATTGCCCCCTCTCCATGGGTGATAAATGAGCGTCATGTTTAGACAACGGGAGCATCAATGTACATGATTCATGAGCGTCAGAATGATGACTCATCCTCAGATGATGAAAAGGCGTCATGTCACGACGTCAATTATTTTATTTTGTATGGATGGTTCAAAATATTAACAAGCATAGGACTATAGATCTGTATAATGTCAATTCTCAGCAAGAGTAAGTACGTGTTTCACAAAGCATGATATGTTATTATTTATATATTATTTATATAATATTTAAATATTATTTAGATATTATTTTTACTTTATTTATACATTAATGATATGTTATTTAGATATTATTTAGATATTATTTTTACATAAATGCTTGCTGCTGCTTCTGCTGCTGCTGTTGATGCTGCAGCTTGAATAATTTTGTGGGCCTATGTGGATTTTCAAATGTTATCATTAGGCCTAGATATATATACATTACATGCATTATGATTAAAGTAATAAAATATTGTAATGACAAATGGAGTTTTTTTTTATAAATGACTGATGAGATTGTAAAAATATATTTTTATTATTACAAATATTCTAAAAAACTTATCATAAGACATATTTTAAGAGAGGAAGTGTATATTATATCCTGTTAAATGACCATAAGTTATCAGGGTTAAACACGGTTGAATGATTCACACCTGCTGCATGTACAATATAGGCTTTGGTTTTGTGTGACCTTGGACTCTATATATGACTGCCGGCGATATTTTTGTATTGAATAGTGGTAACCTGGGTGGTGACAGTAAGTCAGATACGGTGCATTGTAATTTGTGATCAGTAAGCCGTGACAGCTGCACTTTAGGTATAATCAGGTGGAAAATATTTTTTTAGAATCAGTAACATTTCAGTTCCATACCAGCATACGTAGCTCAGAGGTCGCACAGTCATTAAAAAGTTATGTACATTTCTCTGACCATGGGATCGAGACCGCTCTCAGTCACTGCCATGATGCATTTTTTGGGTATAGCAAATACATCAATCCACGGCCACTGAGAGGTTGCCACGGCAACCTGAGTTCAGAATGACTTATAATAACAGCGGCGCTCGGTTCATGTATGTACATGTATACATGGCAGAGGAGAGCGGGGGTGTAAGAAATATCTTCTCAGCTAGAGTTGGAATAACAGTTATAAAACACAGCAAAAATGTAGTGTTGTAACCCATCGTATTGCATGATTCATGGTTTATCCATCCCAATGCGATCACCACACTTCCATTGGTCATTTGGATTTCTGTCATAGACTGGTATAACCCAATCAACAACACATTGTTTACTAAACAGCAGCCTAGGTGTAGGTCATTGACACGTTTGGCACCTTGCTGTTTGCTGTCCTTTTGCCTAATACTCCATTACGGAGGTCTGATTTTTTAACATTGTTGTTGCCCTATGTCTGATATTCTGTTAAGGAGGACTACAAAGAAAACAATTTAAACAATTTAAACAAAGGCTGGTACTGTTGAAGAATCGAAGTTATAGCATTGTCAATGTTTGTCCATGCTGGCATTTGGCATGTCAACAATCCCATGTCCCCCATTCCCTTTTGTATGTGATGATTCACCACTATTATTAGGTACCCCACCCCATGGTATGACTCATCACACCAACCCACTTCCCTCATGAACATGTTGAAACTGGTTTGTACTTTGTCAACAATAAAGGACGCCAAACACTTCAATCTGATTGGTTCGTTGGTGTATTGCACAATCAATAAAATGACTCACCACTCCCCCCACCCCTAGGGCCCCCCTCCCTTTGTAATGACTCATCGAAGATCACTCTACATGAAAAAACATGTTGAAATTCGTTTGCGAATCGTGAGCTAGGTGGTATAAGACAGGATGATTCTTGATAATATATATAAATTAGGACACCACCATGGATGTATCATATGAATTATTATCAGAAACCAACAGATACTTTATATCATCAGATGTGTGGCTGAAAACTGATTGTGTATCTAAACTAGATGATTGTCTGGATACTAATGTGTGTGTGGGATATAGAAAATTTGCTCTTTGTAAACCAAATGGACAGCTTCTATTCCTAAACAAGCATAAGTCGCAATTATGCTTTGCATTATCTACTATGGAGTGGCATAAGCTACATGATATGTATGCTTTAATCAGCCATGTTTAAGAGACTCGGTTGACTAGTGTTTCTATTGAAAATCATGATTGACTTGAACAATAATAACATTGTGTACTCTGGATTATATAGTGTCAAACTGAACTTGGACATTCTAGAACCACAGCTATCGCTTGTATGGGAAGTTCAGAAATTACCATTGACATGTATGGTATAAAAAGCGGCAAGTTGATGCTTATGGGTAACCCCAACACAGTTCTTACAGATAAGGATGAATGCCAGCGATTTGGACACACAATTTTACAAAGATATGCACGGATTATTCAGTCAAAAATCGGATGTGGACAATTACTTCATGTGAAACAGTTACTGCAACATACGACTTTGGTTTTCAAAGTAAATTCGGTGAACTATATAAGAACATAGTAGGATCTTATGAGCCAGAAATTTTTCCTAGATTTATGATTAAACGCCATAATATACTTTTTAATGTATTTGCTAGTGGAAAAATGGTTTGTGTAGGTTTAAAAAAATCATATGATGTTATAACTATTGTACATTCACTAATTTTTGAAATTGAATTATTTATGTACACGATGAATGAATAAAATATGGTGTATTTAAAAAAAAACAATGAACAATTGTATTTTCTCGGGGTTTAAGATTAACCCTTCCTTTTCTAAAGAATCAATAATATATTTTTCGTGATCAACACCTGGTGGCGTGATCAACACCTGGTGGCCAGCCAGAAGCTTCTTGTTTTATTTTCAGAAACATATTCATATAACCTGCAAACAAACCTCCCCATTGGCGACTGGATTATATTGAGTTGTTTCATCCCAATGATACACCTCATATATCTTAATTATTTTAGAGCCAAGTTCTACTGCTTTCTGCAACTCTGGGGTGCTAAACGTGTATGGTATGATCCGCATCGTTGCATGTGCATGTTTCAGTAGATTCCGACTCCATACATGTACGGCATAGACCAAATAATAATTTACCACCAAATTTATATGGTAATAAGAGGTGAAAAAGGTCCTTTGGCGGTAATATTGTAACTTTTGCCAACCCAAAATATTTGTCTAAAGACTTGAAGTTGTTGAGGATAATTTGTGGCTGTCCAACCATGTACTTGTCATATTTATTGACGGCTGGGTAGAGTGATGTAAAATCTACATACTGGATCGTCTCCCCCTCCTTGATATTATAGTGAAGGGTTGCCGCGTTCACTCTCCACCCGAAATATGAATCTCTGTGCTCAAGTCGATGTCTAACATCCACAGACTTGACAAATTTACTCAAACATTCATTATTTGACAGTTCATTTCGGAATTCATGGTCCCACATACATATATACATATAGCCTAATTCTTTCAAAGACGTTTTTTTCGCCAGGTGAGGGCGTATAGCTCACTCATGCTTTGTTTAGTTCGCTGATGCTTAACACGTTTATCATCAGGGTAGCATGTAGGACATCCATGATAAAAGCAGCCATGGTATTCATAGACTGTGTTGGTTTTTTCGCAAAACCCATCCCTCCTATGCTGGTTTCCAATGACTACTTTTTTCAGAAAGACTTTGACATAACTTTTGATTGCACCTAGCAGGTACATACACAGTGTGTGGTTTCTGAGTGAAGATTACAATAATCAGCTTGCTGAATTGCCATGTCGAGACTGTTACCCTTCAACTATCTGATATATAATGTAAAATATATTCTATGCATGCTCATTTGATGGTATTGTACCAATAATATTATAATAACAATAAAAGCTTATGTAATACAATGTGTCCTATTTCTTCATTTGTAATATGTGACCCGATCTGGCAAAATAAGACGGAAGTCTCATTTTGGGGTATTGGTATTATTGTCAGATCCTGGATCTCCACAACATTACCTTTAAAATGAGTTGTCTCACAAGCCTGTATGTTAAATAGCTCAAAAGATGTAACTTTTAAAATCGTGTCATTTTGAGAAAACGGAGTTCAAAGATGGAGAGAGTTTTTTCTTGAAAATTTTTCTCAACCCTTATTCAATTTCTTTCATGAGAATGTCACCGGGAATGATTTTTTTTTTAAATAGACATATTTGGACAAATGACCAGTATAGTAAGGCCCACTTTTATTAAAAATGGTCAGTTAGCTGATGGAGGTAGTCCCAAGTACACACTGCGTCACGGTTTAGGGTGGGGTGTCATATGGGTATTACCCCATACTGTGTGGTATGTATTGTGAAGTGCAATGTGTGTTGTATGTAATGATTTGTGTGTGGTGTGCTGTGTGTATTGTGATGCGTATGTGTTGTGAGGTATGTGATGAGATGTGTATAGTGTGTGGTGTTGTGTATGCAGTGTGATGTGTGTGTTGCAATGTGTCTGATGTGCTGTATGTGAAGTGTTGTGTGTAGTGTGTTGTGATGTGTGCTGTGCACAGTATGATGCATGTGGTGTTATGTGTGTATGGTGTAGTGTATGTAGTGTATGGTGTGTGTTGTGTATGGTGTTGTGTATGGTGTTGTGTATGTGGTTCAATGTGCATGTGTATGTATTTTATGTGTTGTGTGTAGTATGATATGCACATGTGTGTGTGTATGTATGTAGTTTATGTAGTGTGATGTGTGTGTGGTGGGTTGTGTGTGGTGTGTAGAGTGTTGTATGATGTGTGCGGTGTAATGTGTGTGGTGTGATGTATGTGATGTGTTGTGCATGATTTGTACAGTATGATGTGCGTAATGTGATGTGTTGTATGTGATGTGTGCGGTATGATGTACCTGTGTGTGATGTGCGTAGTGCTATGCTGTATGAGATGTGATGTATCTAGCATGGTGTGTGTAGTATGATGTGTGCAGTATGATGTGCGTAGCGGTGTGTTCATGCTGTGTCGTGTCTAGTGTGAAGTGCAATGTGTGTGGTGTGCTGTATGTAATGGGCTGTGTGTGGTGTGTGGTGTGATGTGTGTATTGTGATGCGTATGTGTTGTAATGTATGTGAAGAGATGTGTATGGTGTGTGGTGTGGTGTATGTAGTGTGGTGTGTGTGTTGCAATGTGTGTGATGTGTTGTATGTGAAGTGTTGTGTGCAGTGTGTTGTATGTAGTGTAATGTGTGTGATGTCTTGTATGTGAAGTGTTTTCCGCTTTTTAATTTTAATTTTGTAAGTTTTTATTTACTGCATATTTTATTTTGTAAGTTTTTATTTTTGTAATATTTTTATTTTGCAAATTTTATTTTGTAGGTTTTTATTTTTGCAAGTTTTATTTTTTTAAATTTTTATTTTATGTATTTTTTATTTTTTTTATTTTGACAAATTATCTTTTGTAAGTTTTTATTTTTATCATGATGTGTGGTGTGTAGTGTGAAGTGCAATGTGTGTGGTGTGGTGTATGTAAATGGGATGTGTGTGGTCGAACATGTCTGTTGTGTAGTGTGTGATGTGTGTAGTGTGAAGTGTGCATGTGTATGTAGTTTATGTGTTATGTGTAGTATGTTGTGTGTGTGTGGTGCGAAGTATGCAGTCCAATGTGTGTATGTATGTAGTATATGTATTGTGATGTGTATGGTGTAATGTGTGATATAATATGGTAATGAAATATCTAACAACCAATCTAGTTATATTTTAATCACGATGCGTCAACACTGTCATACAAGTTTTTATATTACAAATGAAGAAATAGGACACATTGTATTACATAAGCTTTTATTGTTATTATAATATTATTGGTACAATACTATCAAATGAGCATGCATAGAATATATTTTACATTATATATCAGATAGTTGAAGGGTAGCAGTCTCGACATGGCAATTCAGCAAGCTGATTATTGTAATTTTCACTCAGAAACCACACACTGTGTATGTACCTGCTAGGTGCAATTAAAAGTTATGTCAAAGTCTTTCTGAAAAAAGTAGTCGTTGGAGACCCGCATAGGAGGGATGGGTTTTTGCGAAAAAACCAACACAGTCTATGAATACCATGGCTGCTTTTATCATGGATGTCCTACATGCTACCCTGATGATAAACGTGTTAAGCACCAGCGAACTAAACAAAGCATGAGTGAGCTATACGCCCTCACCTTGCAAAAAAAAACGTCTTTGAAAGAATTAGGCTATATGTATATATGTATGTGGGACCATGAATTCCGAAATGAACTGTCAAATAATGAATGTTTGAGTAAATTTGTCAAGTCTGTTGATGTTAGACATCGACTTGAGCCCAGAGATTCATTTTTCGGGGTGGAGAGTGAACGCGGCAACCCTTCACTATAATATCAAGGAGGGGGAGACGATCGAGTGTGTAGATTTTACATCACTCTACCCAGTCGTCAATAAATATGACAAGTACATGGTTGGACATCCACAAATTATCCTCAACAACTTCAAGTCTATAGACAAATATTTTGGGTTGGCAAAAGTTACAATATTACCGCCAAAGGCCCTTTTTCACCTCTTATTACTATATAAATTTGGTGGTAAATTATTATTTGGTCTATGCCGTACATGTATGGAGTCGGAATCTACTGAACCATGCACATGCAACGATGCGGATCATACCATACACGGTATGTTTAGCACCCCAGAGTTGCAGAAAGCAGTAGAACTTGGCTCTAAAATAATTAAGATATATGAGGTGTATCATTGGGA
Organism: Flabesymbios commensalis; assembly: GCA_964017125.1. NCBI lineage: Eukaryota > Metazoa > Annelida > Polychaeta > Terebellida > Flabelligeridae > Flabesymbios > Flabesymbios commensalis. Next base: position 53,615,469 of record OZ024914.1, on the reverse strand, counting down.
TGAAACAACTCAATATAATCCAGTCCCCAAGTGGGGAGGTTTGTTTGCAGGCTATATGAATATGTTTTTGAAAATAAAACAAGAAGCTTCTGGCTGGCCACCAGGTGTTGATCACGCCACCAGGTGTTGATCACGAAAAATATATTATTGATTCTTTAGAAAACGAAGGGTTAATCTTAAACCCTGAGAAAATACAATTGTTCATTGTTTTTTTAAATACATCATATTTTATTCATTCATCGTGTACATAAATAATTCAATTTAAAAAAATAGTGAATGTACAATAGTTATAACATCATCTGATGTTTTTAAACCTACACAAACCATTTTTTCACTAGTAAATACATTAAAATGTATATTATGGCGTTTAATAATAAATCCTGGAAAATTTTTTGGCTCATAAGATCCTACTATGTTCTTATATAGTTCACTGAATTTAATTTGAAATCCAAAGTCGTATGTTGCAGTAACTGTTTCAAGTTTCACATTAAGTAATTGTCCACATCCGATTTTTGACTGAATAATCTGTGCATATCTTCGTAAAGTTGTGTGTCCAAATCGCTGGCATTCATCCATATCTGTAAGAACTGTGTTGGGGTTACCCATAAGCATCAACTTGCCGCTTTTGTATACCATACATGTCAATGGTAATTTCTGTCATTTCCATACAAGGGATGATTTTCTCTTAATGACATTCGATAGCTGTGGTTCTAGAATGTCCAAGTTCAGTTTGACACTATATAATCCAGTGCACACAATGTTATTATATTTCAAGTCAATCATGATTTTCAATAGAAACACCAGTCAACCGAGTCTCTAAAACATGGCTGATTGAAGCATACATATCCTGTAGCTTATACTACTCCATAGTAGATAATGCAAAGCATAATTGCGACATACGCCTGTTTAGGAATAGAATCTGTCCATTTGGTTTACGAAGAGCAAATTCTCTATATCCCACACACACGTTAGTATCCAGACAATCATTCAGTTTAGATACCCAAGCAGTTTTCAGCCACACATCTGATGATATAAAGTATCTGTTGGTTTCTGATGATAATTCAACATAACAGCTCTGGTCTTTTTTACGTATTGTCACTTTCACATGATCAGAGAGTTCATATGATACATCCATGGTGGTGTCCTAATTTATATATATTATCAAGAATCATCCTGTCTTAAACCACCTAGCCCACGATTCGCAAACAAGTTTCAACATGTTTTTTCATGTAGAGTGGTCTGCGATGAGTCATCGCAAGGGGAGGGGGACCCTAGGGGTGGGGGGAGTGGTGAGTCATTTTATTGATTGTGCAATACACCAACGAACCAATCAGATTGATGTGTTTGCCGTCCTTTATTGTTGACAAAGTACAAACAAATTTCAACATGTTCACGAGGGAAGTGGGTAGTTGTGATAAGTCATACCATGGGGTGGGGTACCTGATAATAGTGGTGAATCATCACATACAAAAGGGAATGGGGGACATGGGATTGTTGACATGTCAAATGCCAGCATGGACAAACATTGACAATGCTATAACTTCGATTCTTCAACAGTACCAACGTTTAAATGGTTTAAATTGTTTAAATTGTTTTCTTTGCAGTCCTCCTTAACAGAATATCAGACATAGGGCAACAACAATGTTAAAAAATCAGACCTCCATGATGGAGTATCAGGCAAAAGGACAGCAAACAGCAAGGTGCCAAACGTGTCAATGACCTACACCTAGGCTGCTGTTTAGGGAACAATGTGTTGTTGATTGGGGTATACCAGTCTATGACAGAAATCCAAATGATCAATGAAAGTGTGGTGATCGCATGGGGGTGGATAAACCATGAATCATGCAATACAATGGGTTACAACACTACATTTTTGCTGTGTTTTATAACTTTTATTCTAACTCTAGCTGAGAAGATATTTCTTACACCCCCAATCTTTTCTAACATGTATACATGTACATACATGAACCGAGCGCCGCCGTTATTATAAGTCAGTCTGCACTCAGGCAACCTCTCCGTGGCCGTGGATTGATGTATTTGCTATACCCGAAAAATGTGACTGAGAGCAGTCTCGATCCCATGGTCAGAGAAATGTCCATAACTTTTTAATGACTGTGCGACCTCTGAGCTACGTAAGCGGGCATGGAACTGAAATGTTACTGATTCAAAAAAATATTTTCGACCTGATTGTAACTAAAGTGTAGCTGTCACGGCTAACTGATCACAAATTGCAATGCACCCCATCTGACTTACTGTCACCACTAGAGGAGCGCGCAGCGCGAGGGCTGACGCGAGATTATGCACTAGTTCTGGTATAAACCTTATAGTGCCTCTCTCTTTTCACCTGGTGAGGTAGGTGATTGTACAAGCAATGGCAAGAAGAAGTCCAGGAGACAAGGAACCAGATAAGAGGCGACCAGCCACCAGAGTAAGGGCAAGGACTGACCCTTTGAAATGTGCTCTGCTTTCTGAGCAGTGTGTTTGAAACCACCATCATGAACCGTCATCGTCAGCCAACCATCCGTGTCCGCCGTGCCATCACCCAAGCTAGCAATGTAATGATAGAGAGCTCATTGCTTAAGACCAGAATCCGTCTCCTTCAGTGCTATGATTGAAAGCCCACTGCCTTATGTGTCTCACAAAACGGCTCCTTTCAGAGCCCCTGTCACCACCCAGGTTGCCACTCTTTTATACAAAAATATCGCCGTCAAGCATATATAGAGTCCAAGGTCACACAACACCAAAGCTTATCTTGTACATGCAACAGGTGTGAATCATTCAACCGTGTTTAACCCTTTGTAACTTATGGTCAATTAACTGGATATAATATACACTTCTTCTCTTAAAATATGTCTTATGATAAGTTTTTAGAATATTTGTAATAATAAAAAGATATTTTTATAATCTCATCAGTCATTTATAACAAAACAACAACTCCATTTGTCATTTACATTCATCATTTCGCAACAGAACTGTGCAATAATAATTATGCTACCCGGTCAATGCGGTTGATTCCATTAAGCATATTCTTTTAACTGTTTCTACCACTGTTAATCGACCCGAAATTTACGGAATGTTGTTATAAAACGTGAGGTAATTTCCATTCATTCTGGTATAAGCTAGCACTCTTTTTTTAAATAAATACATGCAAATAAAAACAATATTTTATTACCATGATCATAATACATGTGATGTATAAATATAAATCCACATAGGCCCACATAATTATTCAAGCTGCAGCATCAACAGCAGCAGCAGCAGCAGCAGCAAGGATTTATGTAAAAATAATATCTCAATAATATCTAAATAACATATAATTAATGTATAGATAAAGTGAAAATAATATCTAAATAATATCTAAATAATAACATCTCATGCTTTGTAAAACACGCACTTACTCTTGCTGAGAATTGACATTATACAGATCTATAGTCCTATGCTTGTTAATATTTTGAACCATCCATACAAAATAAAATAATTGACGTCGTGACATGACGCCTATTCATCATCTGAGGATGAGTCATCATTCTGACGCTCATGAATCATGTACATTGATGCTCCCAGTGTCAAAACATGACTCTCATTTATCACCCATGGAGAGGGGTCGGTGATGAGTCATCATTTTCTGGGGGAGGGGGACCCGCGTCATGACGCCCATTCATCATCTGAGGATGAGTCATCATTCTGACGCTCATGAATCATGTACATTGATGCTCCCAGTGTCAAAACATGACGCTCATTTATCACCCATGGAGAGGGGGCAATGATGAGTCATCATTTTCTGGGGGAGGGGGGACCCACGTCATGACGCCCATTTATCATCTGAGGATGAGTCATCATCCTCATGCTCATGAATCATGTACATTGATGCTCCCAGTGTCAAAACATGATGCTCATTTATCACCCATGGAGAGGGGGCAATGGTGAGTCATCATTTTCTGGGGGGACCTCAAACATGACGCTCATTTATCACCCTAGAATGAGTCATCATCCTGATGACACTAAATTTAAAATATGGTGCCAATATTCAAAGACACTCAATAATATTTTGAACCAGCCACTCAAATGTGTGCATACTGAAGAAATAAAACAATTCTATAAAAATACCCTTGTTTATTGCATAAGATAATATTGATATATTGATATATCGATATATATATTGATATAGTGATAAATTGATATTGATATATTGGTATTGATATCTTGATTAATGTTTGTTTAATATTGAAAATAAAGGTAATTTCATACAATATGACAATGACGTGCATTCATCATGCACATTGATGTTCCCAGCCTCAAAACATGACGCTCATTCATCATACAAGGATGAGTCATCAACCCAATGACACTAAATATAAAATATGTTGCCATTATGCAGAGATGCTCATTAATATTTTGAACCACCCAATCAAAATAAAGCATGAGTCATCTTTTTCAGCGGGAGGGGGGCCCCCTGCAGACCCAAGGGGAGGGGCGTACCAGTCTGTAACAAGCACCAAGGGGAGGGGGAACCAAGGGGAGGGGGACCGTGATGAGTCACCCTTTTCAAGAAGGGGTGGGGGGCCGTGATGAGTCACCCAAAGCGGGGTGGGGGGACCGTGATGAGTCATCCAAAGAGGGGGGACTAGGGAGGAGGGGGGCTCCACCAATCAAATCCAAGTGGAGGGGGTTGGGGGCAGATTAAGCTAATGTGTACGCAAAGTCCATACTATACTACTGAAACACTTCTGTCCGCTGGGAAATATAATATATATAAGGGAGCATGTCATCATATCCACATCAACTTTGACAGACTTGCATGGACTGGGTGTCGAGTACTACACTTGGGCCCAGCAGACCATTATAAACCCACTTAATCCGCCCCTGGTGTTTTTTTATTTTAAGCCTTTAATCGCCTGTCCCGATCGTATATATTTTTTCTCATTTTTTATTAGCACATTAAATACCATCTTTTGAACATTCTGAAGATAAAACGTGACATCATTATTAGCAAGATTTCAAAATCGTCAGCTTCCATTTTGTAAAATCTGAATGATTTTTGCTCACTTGAAGTTGTGAATCGCGTCAGCGAGAAACAACTTCAAGTGGGTGAAAATTCCTATTAAAAGGTTTGGCGGGTAAAGGATTAACGTTGCCAAAATGACACAATCATAAACAATCGAATTTGGGTTTTGGCCCACTGCGTAATTACCTCTGCGTCATTGATATAATACCGTGAGAGCTTCTCAGTCGTCAATGTTTAATGTGATATTCCATTTTAACCTCATGTTTTTATCAGATACGACTAAAGGGGGGTATGTACAGTGTTTTTGTTGAGGATTGGCTTAAAGTTATCCCAAAAAAACAGATATATGTTGTACATCATGAAACATACTCGGCAGATCGCTTGAGAGAGATGGATAAAATCGCTGACTTCATTGGTATAGGTAGGTGGATATCACAGATAATAATTGTAAAACTCATATTATCATTTCAAAATGTACTTTTTGAGAAAAGACCCCACTGCTTTATTTCAAATCCACAGTGTATCTGAATATTTTATTTCAGATAATATCAATATCGTCATGATTATAGCTAAAAAGGCATGCATATATAAGTCGACCGAGCACATTATATTTTAGCCTATGATACGTCATCGGGGCTTCAGAAAAACTTGACCATTGTGCTTATTAATTGTTTGTATCTATTTTTCATTATTTTAAAGTTGGAATTGCCAACGGAAATTCCAGCCTTGAATGACGAAACATTTGTCTATTTGTGAAACATGGTCATCTGCAATTTGCCATTTCAAGCGAAATCAATTAGCAGACGACTTAACCCTTTAATCCCTCACGATGCATTAAAGCATCATTTTACCCATCCCTGAAAACAAGACTTAATTTCCTACAACCAAGGGTTTTAGAACGGAAATTTCAATAAACTGGTATTAATTTTTAAACTACATCTAGTCATCTTCATCCATTAGAAGTCGAGAATTGCGGCAGCAATTCGCGGCTTGTAGTGGATGAAAATGAAAATGATAAATTCAGGCTTGAAAGGGTTAAGTGATTAGTAACTCTTTCAGGCCTGGATTTACCATGATTGTAATCGTCATTCACTACAAGCCGCGAATTGCTGTCGCAATTCTCGACCTGTACTGGATGCATGAAGATGACTTGAAGTAGGTGGCAAATGAACAAGATATATTGATTTTATTATTGAAACAGTTCCATGAATTAAAATTGTTGTTCTAAAACCCCTAGGTGTAAGAAATTAATTAATTCTTCAGAGATGCAAAGTCATGCTTTGCTGGATCGTGAGGATTTAAAGGTTAACCCTTATCCTGCTAAGTTAATTTAATTAAAATTTTCAACCACTTGAGGTCGTGTCTCGCTACCGCGAACGACAATCTCAAGTGGTTGAAAATTACTCATATTTGTCTAATTTGAAACAAAAACAATCACAAATTTTGATGTTCAAACATTTATTTAATTCCCCAAAACAGATAAAAACGACTATTGTAATGATTGGCAGGCAAAGGGTTATAAGGGTTAACTTGTGGCAGTTTGTATATATTATTATTTAATATATCATGGTGGAGGGGGGTGTTTGGTATTTCATTGTGTAATTGTTATTTACTTATTCTTATTGTTTTATTGTTCACAGAACCATATCCAGAGCATATTAAGAAGGAAATGGCGTCTAAACCTATCCCAAATCCACGGTCTGACCAATTTACCGGAGAAGGTGATATGCTGAAAGAAACTCGTGAATTATTGGATGAATTTTATGCCCCTTACAATAGAAAACTCCGCGATGTGTTGGGTGACGATAGGTTTTTGTGGTCGTCTGACGAATGAGAAGAGATACAATTTATAATCAGACTCTTCATCGAAAAATAACTTATTGGTGCTGCACGAATAGTGAGATTATCAGCATAATTAAATCGTCGTTTGGTGATCATTAAAAATTAAAGAGCTAGTAATTAAATAATTTAAATTTCCGCCCGAATGAATGAATGAATGAACGAATGAATGAACGAACGAACAAACGAACGAACAAATGAATGAATGAATGAATGAATGAATGAATGAATGAATGAATGAATGAATGAATGAATGAATAAATGAATGAATAAATGAAGGAATGAATGAATGAAAGAATGAATGAATGAATAAATGAATGAATGAATGAATGAATGAATGAATGAATGAATGAATGAATGAATGAATGAATGAATGAATGAATGAATATATGTGCATAGTCATGAGAAGTGAACTAGAAAATGTTTTTAATGTTTATTAATTTATCAGACTATTCTTTCAGACAAATTTATTTATCAAATTTCATATTCTATTGAATATTTCATTATTTGCTTACTTAAAATAGTAAATGCTCTCCATACCTTGAGGAATGTTAATGGTTTTTAGTTATTGTGTATTCAAATGTTGAAGAATAGATTTATTATTATTATTATTAACAGTATTTATTGTAGTAAACGTCCTGGGTCTTAAGTAGAATAACCCTTGGAGCTACAGAAGGGGGGGGGGGCGAGTCAGAATTGTGTTTAATGATCATAAAGCGTACTATGTCCCATTTATCAACACGTAGAGGATCTGACAATTTAGAATACAAGTTTTCATGACACAACTAATCCTTAAAGGTGTGGTCAACTGTCAAAATTCGCGGGACAAGGGTCCCCCAGAAGGCAATAGTGCCCGTGGGTAGACCAAGGCCCTATTCCATAATAACACTAAATATGCGTTTCATACCCAAAGCCTTATTTAGAGCAAGTTCTCAAATCACAGCAAGTTCATATATACTTGAGCGACATCTATGAGTTATTAATTCAAAGCACTTTGTCCTTGCCCCTACTTGGTCGCTGGCTTGCAAACAAACTGACTGTATTACTGCGGGGATTTGGAAACTGCTTGACCCCAAAAGCTTGTATTGACACTCAGTAAGCACAAAACATTTGTATGACTTCATGCAATGCTGGACCAACGTCGAAAACGTTTGGCCAACGTTGTATAAATGTTATACAAATGTCTTTGTCCTGATTTCTAATTATTGACAACCATGTCAAAAATTAGAAATACGGGAATTTCGTCTCTATATCTAGTCTGGTGAATGCGCAGCTGAAAAATTTAAAAACTTTTGCAGTTCTAGTCTATGGACATGTTTACATCATATGGTCATATTAAGAAGCCAAAATAAAATCACCGATATTTTGATGATTTTAGCCTGGGCCAGTCCCTTTAATGTATTATAAATTTAGGCACAGGGAGATTTGGAGCAATGAGTAAAAATGAAATGAATCGAGCTTTAGGCCACCGTTGTGCACATATAGGCTAAACTGGGCCAAGATAACGTCCTGAGCAATAAGTAGGCCTAGTGTTTGGCATCGGGTAAACTTTTCTCGTCCCACTTCTCCATGTACGATTCCAGTACTTCTTCATCAACTGGATATTTATTGTGTAAATGTGTTCATATACTGTTTTAATCATTTACACCCTTTACAATACCCTTTATTCCTAGTATCGATGTATCTAAGGAGATATATGAAATTGTCCCACTTTACCCCATCAGCTGTTCCACTTTTTACTGAGACGTCACTCTTCGTCACGCTTTAATATTTTCGTTTTAATATTGTTTGCAGGTGGGAAATGTGCTTGCTATTACGTATCACTGAAATTGTAACTAACTAATAGCGTGTAAAAATATTCCCCAATCTACATGCTGGGTACAATTAAACTTTCCAAAGTCATAAAAAACATAAAGTAGAATAGATCTGATGACGACAGTAAAATGGTATCTCATTTCTCCTGGTTCTTCACTAATTCTCCTAAATTTATCTGAGGCACATAAGCTTCCACATCTTGATTCTGTTTCTATCAAAAATACAGCAAGATAATGAATTACCCAATGCTGCGACGCTGGTCCAACATAATTTTTAACCAGCATTGGCTGAACGATTTGAGTGTCCAATATCCTCTGCAATACAAGTAAATACGAGACGTTTATCCCATGATGGCTTAATATTGATCCAGCGTCATAGACTTGAGACCAACATTAAATCAGCATTTTTAGAGTGGGGAGACGGTTAGTGACGAGTTCATTTGACTAGAGGGCCATTTAAGGCTAAATTACAGACGTTGAACCAATTATCTTGTTTAATGATGGCCAACCATCTACAATGTTGGAAAACATTTTGCTCAATCTCTAGTGTAAGCCTATCCTATGTGTCCAGGCGGGATACCAGCATAGCTGAATCTTGGAAGTTCAAACTCAATGGTGGTGTCAAGTTGACATGTTCCTTTGCTTACCACTATCTCCGATGCTGGCCCAACATTTAATAGGTCAACGCCTGATATGAGCGTGGGGTAACCCAGCAAACTGGGAATTGACAATAATTTATTTAAGGTGTTCCAGGTAATAGGCCATATGTAGAGTACAAGCATCCCGCATAAATTGAAAGTCCACACTAGACCCCACAGCTCAGCCCCACCCCCACGGCCATGATGAACAAGAACTTGGACTGATTTTGCAGACTGTGAAATGCTCTGTACTGCACTGTACTACACTATCACACCGAATTACATAAACCATAAAATATCGAAATTTATAAGTCCATCAAATGAATGAATGAATGAATGAATGAATGAATGAATGAATGAATGAATGAATGAATGGTTGAATGAATGAATAAATGAATGAATGAATGAATGAATGAATGAATGAATGAATGAATGAATGAATGAATGAATGAATGAATGAATGGTGTTGTAGGCCTGTCAACTATTCTAACCATTTTACAACAAACTTCAAAACTGGTTCAATTATGAACCACCATCTACAACATTGAGCCAGTAAAGGAACATAAATTCAATGATTCCCATGCTAACATTCATAATTAATAGTGGTACATTATTGGGCCAGCGTTGCAGACGATGAACCAGCATCGTTCAACGTCTGATGTTTACTGGGTTACTGAGCTGTAAAATACGTCTGTGATTGAACAAAATTAACATTTCCTATGACACTGAAACGTTTCAAATGTATTACTAATTCATTATAAGTATGCATTTGCAAAGCTGGCTCAACATTATGCCAACGTTGGTTCAACGCCTCGTGTCCATTAATTCTGTTCATTGACTGGAACGTTCTTTAGCTGGGATACAGGGCGGGGGACCCGGTGCAGTTGTTAAAGCTGCCGGCCTGCTTGGAAAGTCGGAGATCGCTGGCTCAAACCCCGCTCTAGCATTCAAGTTCAAAGAAACCAAATGTTTCTTCCCTGCTCACTAGTAAATATTCAATATTGTGGGGACCGGGACGGAAAGGTAGCGAGCTCAGCATCAGACCGCCAGGGTTCGAATTTCGAATCCTGTGTCTGGAGGGCAGTGTCATCTCGTTCACCTCAGGAGGTTTTCCTAGCCCAGTTTAGCCTATATGTGCACAAAGGTGGCATAAAGCCCCATTCATTTCATTATCTGGGATACAGAACAGTAGACAGTCTAATACTAAAATAATCTAAGATGTGCCGCACCCCACGGACAAGGTGGCCAAGGGCAGGGTGCCGCATCCCGCGAGCAGGGTGGCCACGGGCGGAGTGGCAGATTGCCACCCTCCCGACATCTAAAAATCCCGCCACGCATATAATATACCAGAAAATTAAATTTGGAATTTGTACTTGAAAAGGTCTGAGTGAACTCTAACACCCGAAGGGTGCTGCTGAGAGTGGGATTAAGGCATTCGAAGCTTGTATGAAAGCTTTCTCTTAGCCTATCCAAATATTTCATTAGTATATAATACTCATTGGAAAATGTCTGGTTGGCAAGGGAGGCAAGGAACCTGGAAACAAAAGCATTTTAGAATTTAATTAATTTTGATGCGCCCTCGGCGAACAGAGGGTCGCGGTGGTCTAAATGAGGTGTTGAATCAGCCGGTAGCTACCCTATATCTCGTGTCTTAACTCTTGAAATCTGAATGGAAAAGGCCGATAAAGTTTTAATTTTGACAGATCCTTTAAATGAACATTTGGGACATTTCTTTTATTAAACCTATGCCTCTCGTGTACACTTAAGTTCACTTAGTATGTTTGACATACTTAAAATTGCGTTCTGAATTTTGGATCAAACGTGATCAATTTACCTCGTGTTGTTTGCCTGACTGTCTGTGTGCCATCGCCATACTCCCGCATACCCTGAGAAAGAACGTCAGAGTTATGTAATTTCATTGAATTTGGGTGGAATGGTCTAAAAGGTGTCTAAAGTTAAAAATTTGAGAAATAGAAAGTTCCTAGAAAATAAAATATGTGCTATGGAACACATTCTCAGACTAGCTGATGATGCGCACATAGCACATAGCCGTCACCATAAAAAAGCTGTAATCTTTATAGATGTAGAAAAAGCTTTTGATTCCGTATGGCACAACGGACTAAGATATAAATTAATGAATACAAATTTACCAGATAAAATAGTAAGATTAATGTCTTCATTTATAACTGACAGGAAAATTTCAGTCAAAATAAATAATGAGACTTCAGACAAAATTTCACTTAATGCCGGCACACCTCAGGGCTCGGTTCTCAGCCCACTTCTATTCTTAATCTATGTAAATGATATTCCAATAGATCCCTTCAGTAATACAGTAGGGGTCTCTCAGTTCGCAGACGACCTGGGATTTTGGACTTCTGCTAAAAGTGAAAAAACAATTAAATATAGGCTAGCCAAAGTTTTATCAGACCTAGAAGCATGGTGCTCCAAGTGGAGAATAAAACTAAATGCTGAGAAAACGCAGCTTATAATGCTTAAAACTAAGAAAAATATAGAACTAGAACTTTTTGGCGAAAAACTCACTGCAGTACAGCAAGAAAAATTGCTAGGAGTAATTTCAGATAAGAAGCTGACTTTTAATGCTCATATAGATGAAAACGCTAAGAAAGGAAGGCAACGCATTGGTCTGCTCAAACTTCTGAGCGGCTCAAAGTGGGGCTGTAAACCCAAAACACTAATGAGACTATATAAAAGTTATATACGTCCAGTACTAGAATACGGCGCTCCAGTAATTTTAGGAGCATCCGAAACGTATATCAAGAAACTTCAAATCATTCAAAATAAGGCCATCAGAATAGCCTACAAATTGGATCCACTTTCGCACACTGAAGATATTCATAAAATAGCTAAGATCGATCTAATCAAAGATCGATTCCAAATTTTAACATATAAATTCATAGATTCGCTCAAAGAGCATTCAGATCTTTTCAAACTACAAAATGAATTAAGAGCTTCAAGAATTAAAAGAGAGCATAAAACACATTTGGACAAATTAATATCAGAATATGCCGAAATTTATGATGAAAATTGAGACTGCTGTGTGAGTACTTGAAAAGGTGTGAATGGTGGCCATTTTAACTCGGATCAGCGATTGTTTTAACTGATCGACAGTTAGTCTACATTATTAACAAAATAATGGCTGATTGCATCAAAGTCTATAATTTTGTTGTCGGGTGGCTAAATGGTAGGCCTGCTATATAATATTGCCCTTAGCAAACGATGGGTCATATAAGAAATCTTTAGAAGTGTGTATCCTATGTTTCTCTATTGGGCCCATTGTTGTCTGTTAACTACATTATTTCAAATCTATTATTGACCCACATCTCCGTGCAGACGACAAATCACCTTTGCACATTATAACTAACCCTTTCACGACTAACATAAAACTTGATGTTGTTCTAGGATAAAGGAGGAACTATGTGATAATGTTGTCAGTGTACATTGTTTATTTTTTCTTTTATATATATATTTCATAAAACAAGTAGTAGTCATGTGGAGGTCTGCAATTACATGTATATATAAATAAATGAATTTAAACAAACACAAAATCACGCTGAAATTCATGATAAAGGGGAAGTGGGAGCTCATATGATATATACGCCCATCTACACCAATTGACAGCTAACAGAAGACGCTCAACCAATGCTGTTTTAGCTCTACGGAGCTCAACCAGCATTGAACTAACATAGATATAACGTTTTGTGTTTGCTAGGAGGATGCCCGCAGTTGTAACTATTATAAGCGCTTATACACTATCGTACGTGATTATTATGTTCTCCACTGAGAGATTATAAATGTACACCTATGATCGATCAAAAAATTGAATTATCAATCAATCAATCAATCAATCAATCAATCAATCAATCAAACAATCAATCAATCAATCAATCAATCAATCAATCAATCAATCAATCAATCAATCAATTAATCAATCAATCAATCAATCAATCAATCAATCAAACAAACAATCGATAAAGCAATCAATTATTCAGTCAGTCAGTCAGTCAGTCAGTCAGTCAGTCAGTCAGTCAGCCAGTCAGTCAGTCAATCAATCAATCAATCAATCAATCAATCAATCAATCAATCAATCAATCAATCAATCAATCAATCAATCAATCAATCAATCAATCAATCAATCAATCAATCAATCAATCAATCAATCAATCAATCAATCAATCAATCAATCAATCAATCAATCAATCAATCAATCAATCAATCAATCAATCAATCAATCAATCAATCAATCAATCAATCAATCAATCAATCAATCAATCAATCAATCAATCAATCAATCAATCAATCAATCAATCAATCAATCAATCAATCAATCAATCAATCAATCAATCAATCAATCAATCAATCAATCAATCAATCAATCAATCAATCAATCAATCAATCAATCAATCAATCAATCAATCAATCAATCAATCAATCAATCAATCAATTAATTAATTAATTAATTAATTAATTAATTAATTAATTAATTAATTAATTAATTAATTAATTAATTAATTAATTAATTAATTAATTAATTAATTAATTAATTAATTAATTAATTAATTAATTAATTAATTAATTAATTAATTAAATATTTGATTAATTAATTAATTCATTAATTGATTAATTAATTAATTAATTAATTAATTAATTAATTAATTAATTAATTATTCAAATATTTAAATTATTTAATAAATTAGGATTAAATAATACGGCATCGATTAACCTAGCTATATGTTGCCATGAAGGGACATTCATTTCAAGGTAGCGTAGCATTCTCGTTTAGTAATAAAACGACAAGAACATGCCATCATAGAATTTCCATGAATTTGTGTAGCCTGTCATGCGTGGTGACATTTTGTGTACAGTTTGTACACAAAATGTGTACAGCATGTTTCTCCTCAGTACCACATGGCAATGTTGTGAGAAAACATGCAGATGACACGTGCTCATGTTTTGGTCAACATGTAAATAAGGCACAGGAGCGCCGCATGTGCCCAGAAAGTGAACTAGGTCTACATGTATAGGCGGGACATACATGTGAAATGGCAATTTTATCTCAATATTTGATGGATATTACTATCCAGCAACTACCATACAACTTTACTAGTATTATTAAAAGCCGCAATTAAAAAATACATGATCGCTCTTTCTGATGACACCAGAACCAAGTTTATAGGTGAAATAGATTTTGAGTTATATGCAATTTGGTGAACATACTGTCTGAAATCAACAGGCCGGAGCTATACATTTCTAGTTATGCATTTCTGGTAATAGTAATAACAATAAAAATAACAATAGCAATTATAATTATAATTAATATAATTATTATAATTATAATTATTATAATACTTATAATTTACTTATAATTATAATACAATACCAATAACAATAACAAACATAATAATAACAAACATAATAATAATAATAATAATAATAATAATAATAATAATAATAATAATAATAATAATAATAATAATAATAATAATAATAATAATAATAATAATAATAATAATAATAATAATAATAATAATAATAATAATAATAATAATAATAATAATATTACTACTACTACTAATAATAATAATAATAATAAATGCCAATAAATAGTACCTCGCTACCATACATCGGTATGGGCTCTCTTTGGGCTTGGAATACTTGCAGAGACAATTTTGGCGTAAGATGTCCTAAGTTGTGATTATAATTTATAATTGTAAATATTGCTTTGCGAGCTTGTTCAGCCGGATACGATGTTTTTTTACAGATATATTACTACACCAAAGACCTAATTTTTTTTATATTTGTCCACGATTTCAAGCGTATTTTCGGCCAGTGTGAAAGAAAATGAATGTTTTGCATATATTTGTGCAACATTTATGCCTTTAGGATCTCTGCAAATTATGAAAAGAAGACTCTGTCGTCGGCAAATACGAGGTACACAAGGTATATGTCTCTTAAGACCATATTTATGCTTCAAATATGTTCCGTGATCCTGTAGGAATTCATTGATAATTTCGGGACTTAAGACACCTCTCTGCATGACACCATAACGGTTTCTAATAGGCTTGCTAATTTAGGAAACATAGATTTGATTATATTCAGGAATTTCCCGTGAACATTGCGCTGCTGCAGTTACAGAAAAAGTGCAGATCTCTGTTTAAATAGTTGAAAGCTTTGGTAAAATCTACATAACAAACGTAGAGCGGTTTTTTACGTGTTGTATGCGTTTCAACCAGATTTTACAACACAAATAAACTAGAAGGGTCACAGTTTTTGTAAACAAACAGCTGGAGATGTCTCCCATATATAACCATATATAACCATCCTGAAACACACATATGCCATATGCTCCGTTAATATCATATAACCACCCTGAAACACACAAATGCCATAGGCTCCGGAAATATCACCACTCTAAATAATAATTTCATTTATCACAGGTTAATACACTCCATTAGAGCGCCCCAATGTCTTCATCCATGCATTGCTATCTCATGTTGCTTTTTCTACCTCTTCACTTCCCCAGACTGGCATACTGGCTAACCATTTTAAACAAGAGTGGGTGTGGTGCGGACAGACTTCATACTAAGACGTGTTGTCATCACATGACACTCCAATATGAATGTGTACAGCTACGTCCAGCGCTGGATTTAAGTGTGTGAGGGTCCTAGGCCAAAAGAGTTATTGGGCCCTTATAGACAGGGGGCTGGGGGCCTTAAGCCCCAAGAGGCTGAATGTTAGTAGATTAGTGGGGATTACCTCCAAGCAATTAAGAGGGTCAATTTGCATTCTATTACAATTAGTATTATTCGTTAAGACGTATACGTAACATGCAATGATACAGAGTTTGATAAGATGACAGTCACTGTCATCATATAATATTTACCCTCTAGTTTTTGAAATCATAGATTTATCCCTAATTATTACATAATACAAACACTTTCAATAAAAAAACGTTTTTTATTGCAGCAATTTTGCTGATACCATGTTTATTAAACCTCCAGGCTTAGTATGATACATATTGATTTACAGGCCCATACCAGTTATTCACCAATAGCGACAGAAAAGAGATGAATCTGGGCTTCTTGCCATTTAGATACAGGGAAACTTATGAATTACATGTAAATTATCAGCATTGGTCAGTAATGCACAGGGGGCACAACCAGTTATTCAACGATAAAAAAATTATCATCATATCACAGGGGCCCCCAACCAGTTGCTGTAAGACTATGATACAGACTAGGGCCCGCCGAAACTACAATAGGCCTACCTAACGCGCGCGCGAAAAAAGGTTTCAGTGGTAAATCCGGCGCTGGTTATGCACACGCTGGGTGCTCTTCATCAATCATCATTGTGATATGGTTAAACGCTTGCTAATTATCAGTGTTATCGCCCATTGATCATGCTGATACATAAAGTGTTGGTATCATCATGATAATGCACACGGTGTAAATATGGTGAATGCAGTGAGCATAATTCATACAAACCTGCCAGAGGTAAGGCCACGAAGACGGCCATTGCAGTGGCCACCATGATGAGACTTGTGGCCTGCGCCGTCTGTCGAACACCCACCATATCTGTGGAGGCTGTTATCTGCAGACATGTGGAGCCACCTAAATTGTGAATGAAAATTATTTTATCATAATTATTTTCGATCGTTCTCAGTCAGCACGAGATATTGAACTTGGCACTGTGTCGCAGACGTGAGATGGGGCAAAATCAAATAAGGAAAGGCTCAATGTCTCGTGTTTTTTTATAAAATGTAAAGACATAATGTTATTAGCACTGGGTCTGCTAATTTGGCGAAGAGGCAAGCCTTCAACTTTGCATTGAATCATATCACGCTGTTGAAGATAAAGTTAGGCTTGGAAACTTCTTGATACAAATATTGTAAATGCTAAAAAGTTAAAACTCATTTAAATAAAAAAAAGATCATTCGAACAGAACTACAGACAGACAGACATAATTTTTATTGACGTAAAAAGTCCTCATGGACTTATTTGTCATAGAAAAACATACAATTATATAATATAATTCAATAATATAAAACATTAACATTATTTTAAAATACAAATAAACAAGCCGATAAAAACAATGGTGATTCTTATTGTAAAACAATATCCACAAATAATTAATAACAAATATAAAGCAGCAAAATAATTTTAAAATACAGATAAATAAGGCTATAAAAGCAATAATTGTTCTGACCGTATAACTATTATCACAACAAATAATTAATAACAACTATACAACATTAAAATAATTTTAAAATACTGATAAACAAGCAAATAGAGAAAATACAACTATTATAATAATTAATAATATAAAAAGGTTAGGTATTGTTTTTAAAACACAACTTGATATATTTTGCTAACATGTTGAGTACAGTAAAATTGTTACTGTTTAACAACAGTATAAAATTTTTTTCAACAGTTTCACCATGGAAATTAGAAATAAACAAATTAATATTACTAAAAAATAAAGTTCTTTCTGTATTAAAATAGGGACACGTTATTGAAAAGTGAACTTCATCATCAATTTCTGACTCACATCTTAAGCAAATTCTATCTTTTATTGGTAGATATTCATGTCTCCCTGTTTCAATTCTTAAACAATGTGACGATAAACGTAACTTAGCCATAGCTGTCATGTCTTTAATATTTGTCAACAATAATAAATAATGTTCGATATTAAATGATTTTTTAAAAGTAATATAAGTACGTAACTTGGGGGTACTGGTTGTTGCTTGACGCAAGATGTTTATGTAATCATTTTTAATGGTAATTTCAATATCTTTCATAAAACGTTTACTGTTTTCTATGCGTTGTTCCCGCCAAGTATCTTGAAGACCAATGCTACATAAAAGCTGTTTGCCATGAGTTGCCCAGTTAACTTTGCCTGATCGATCAAAATGAATTAAAGCTTTATAACAATGCCTCAATGGGCTACGGGACGAAGAGTTCACGAATACATGGCCTTCACAGAAAAAATGCAAACTGTTTATGTACACATATTTCATGCAAAATAAATATAAGAGCAATTGTGTTTCGTGTGAATTCGCCATTCAACATGCATTCGACTTAAGCGCTATACCCAGGACAGATTCATCTATCATTGTAAATGATTGCAGATTAAATTATTCTAAGGTATTCAAAACGTAAGCAGTGTTAATGGTAGGCGATGTTGCTATGATGCTCAACAAACACAAATAGAAGACAAAATATAAATCAATCATCTACTTAAATCAATAAGCTAGATCAACGGGCCAAACGAATTTATAAAATGAATCAATTCTGATTATTATTCGTGTTGCATACTATATTTTTACGTTGACGTTTTGGTAAAGCTTCAGATGTAATATTAACATGAATAACAGCAAAAATATCACGTGAATATATAATTTGAAATAAATTGGCATTTTTGACGTTCTGACTCGTTGATGCATTTACCACAATTACAGATAGCTAAATGGATTTGTTAAATTAGAATCCGAGCATTTATCTTTTTTTTTATCACATCCCACCTAAACATTCGTAGACACTACTAGTACTCCAAGCTTAGTATTGGAACTGTCATAATAGGCAGCGCCTGCCCAGCAAACACTAGATGTCCATGTCGGCTTAATGCTAGACCAGAACTAATCTAACATGGGTTCGCCATGTCATTTTTGATGGATCCCGCCCATCCTATTGCAGCGGAGCTGGTGTGAAAATACTGGATCAGATCATCATAGAAGACTGGGAAGGCGGCCCATGTGAGCCCAGTCCTTATAGTGAGTGATCCCAGACAAGCCATCATAACCAGCCAGCCCCAGCCTCCGTCCGGGGGCTCGCTCCGTGTAGCCAGCGGACTCTCCTTTATGTCCCCCATGTTAAGATTATTGGTCAACAGATGATGGCTAATATGTGAAAGTCTAGTCCAGCTGTAGCTGGCGATCAGGTGAAAGTGATGTAGCTGCCTATTTTTCACTCCCTCCAAGGTGCAAATGTAACTATTGATTTTTGTTGTCTTCTGAGTGATCAGTCAATGTCTGTATTATTGTCGGCCTATGCATCATCATAATGCATAAAGATAGCTATCATTCAACACATTCTGCATTCTGCAACTGATCCGCAGGCGATTGTGGTTCTTATTAGTCACCAAGTTGAGATAAGTTATCCAACATTGAGCTGTGTTATTACTGCCTATGTGACATCATCTGTTGAGCATCAGATAATGCGAGCTGTGGTCGACCTGGTCGCGTTCTCCAGACTGGATACATGGTTTACGTATACGTCTACACATTGTACGTATTAACATGATTAACACTTGTATTAAGGAAATCCCATGTCGTATGCTATATTGATGTAATAATCCCAGTCAAGAAAAGGTCATCATTCTGTAAAAAATAATCAATATAACCCCATGTAATGTAAATTACATTCAAATAATTACATATATATAGAGATGCAAACATAACTATATTTGCTAATGAAAGAACAGCTTAACATTTATAGAATTTATAAATAATAATAACAGTTTGGTTTACTAAAGGGGTACTGCTACACATAAAGAAATATATAATAATTATAGTTAATTATTTTTAATAGTTCAAGTTCAAGTTCAAGTGTTTATTCTTTAAGCCTCACACGGAAGAATACAAGAAAATAACAGTGAATGTATTAAGCAGAACATACAATATAACACATATTAATGTATACATTATTATACAATAAATTACAGTTTTATCACTTCACACTTTCCAAAATAATCTCAATGAAATTCGCCAAACTACGTAATTTTGTTTTATCATCCATTATGCTTTTGAATTTGGGTGCCGAAGTGTGTACATGACAATGCTTCGATAGGTATGTGCGTCTCTGATCAGCAAAAAATGAACAGTTAAATATATAATGAAATTCATCACCAATTTCTGACTGAGTACATTTAACGCATACTCTTTCAGATCTTGGGATGTTTTTATAAATGCCAGTTTCTACAGGTAATTTGTGATTTCTGCACCTAAAACGACTAAAAACGGTTCTTAATTTCATAGGTAGAAAAGTAATGTAGAATTCTAACGATATATGCGACTTATACATACGGTTATTTATACATTTTGCATTTGATGCTACATCATCTGTCCAAGTCTGAAGGTATTGATCCTTAAGTCTAGTTTTAATATATTTTTTTAAATATTCAAGTGTACGAGTTATCTTTTGATCTCGCCAAACATATCTAAACCCAGCAGACAATAAAGTAGATTTGACAAAAGATAGCCAGGGTGAATTATAAATACCTAGATTATACATTTTATACAATAAATTAATTGTACATTTTTAATGACAGTTTTGATACTGGGCCTGAAATAATACGTGCCCAAAATAAAATACATCTTGATGTGTATTCAATGTTCAATGGATAAAGGCCCAATTCGCCGTATACCATCGAAGATGTGGTGCTTTTATTAACACTTGATATATATTTACAATATCTCAAATGGAGCTTTTCGATAATATCGTTATTTTCATAGGCCCAAATCTCACTTTCATATAAAAGTATTGGTGTGACAAGCTTGTCAAAAAGGTCTAGCTGTAAATCAATCGGTAAATTCAACACTCTAGATTTTTTTAAAAGTGAAAACATAGCTCTACTGGCTTTATTAAAAACTTTGCCAAACTTCCCATTATAATTAAATACAATACCAAGGTAGGTGAAATTGTCTATGACATCAATGCTTGAATTTCGGAAGTTAAACTTGGGATATTTTCGAACTTTTCCTCTTGAGAATATTACTATTTTTGTTTTGCTGGTATTGATATTTAATTTCCATATCTCACAGTACGACTGCATAGCATCTAATGACATTTGAAGTTCTGTTGGTGACTCTGCGAGAATAACTGTGTCGTCTGCATATAAAATAATGTACATTTTAATATATTCGTAAAGATTATCATCATTTTCTGTCAGTTCGGAAATATATGCTAAACCACCGTATTTTGAACTAGGGAAACTTTCCAGATCTGATAAATAAATCGAGAATATCAAAGGCGATAAATTATCGCCTTGTCTGACCCCTATCTCTGACTTAAATACATTTGATAATTTACTAGTCATTTTTATATAGCATTTGGCATTTGAGTACAGGTTTTTTATTACATTTAGTATTTGGCCATTTATATTCAAAGCATTTTTGTCAATATAATAACGCGGGAAACATTGTCGAAAGCTTTTTTGTAATCTATAAAACAACAATATATACGTTTCCGTTTATTGAGATATAAATCAATGAGTGTTTTGAGGACAAAAACGTGATCAATAGTAGAATGTCCTTTTCTGAAACCACCTTGCTCGGAACCAATTAGGCCATAGCCATCAATAAATATGCCTAACCTTTGGTTTAGGACTGACGTAAATAATTTTCCGAAACAACTAACAATTGAAATACCCCTGTAATTATCAGGGTTACATATGTCGCCTTTGTTCTTGTACAAAGGTTTAATATAACTGATACACCACTCTTCTGGGACTATTCCCGTTTGTAATACCAAATTAAAAAGTTTTGTAAACACATTAATCATAGAAGCACAGGAAGATTTTAAAAATTCGTTTAATACTTGATCATTGCCACAAGCTTTATTTTTTTCAATTTTTGAATAGATTCTTTAACTTCATCTGGTTCAAAAGGTTTGTTTAATTCTACATTTAAATTGTGAATATTTGTGTTATCAGTTACATCTCCTTCGTCGCTTTTACTGTCATTAGTGTTAAGTTTTTTTTTAAATGTTCAACAAATATCTGCATTGATATTTTTTTTACCTCTTGTCTGGTGTGATCGTCAGCTGATTTATTTATAATCTGCCAATACACTTTTGAATCGGTCGATTTCAGATTTCGTATTTTGTTTTGCATGTCTTTTTGATATTTATTAAAAGCTTTATTCAATGATGCTTTGTATGATTTACTACTAGCTGTCATGTCTATTTTGGCTTCTTGAGTTTTCTTACTGTTGTAAATACGTCTAGTTTTGGTAAAGCATTTTCTATGTTTTTTACAATCAGTCATACCATGGCTTATGATCAAGTGTTCGAGCTCCTTTCTGTTTAGTAGCTCCCTTTTATTTATTAATTCCAAAGTATCCGCTGTCTCTACTAAAATGTTACAAATACTCTGTGTTATTGCATTAATAGAAGTCTGGTCATCGACACAGCTTCGTAGCATATTGTTAAGCTGTAAATCAATATCATTTATTTTATTTTGATGTTTATTACATATGTTAATTACATATGTTAATTTATGGTCATTTATGCAAAATAAGTTGGTATGCTTTCCTCAAAATGTAGTGAACCGACTTACATGGGTGTAAAAACCCTGGGTATTAACAACAAAAACAGCTGTGCAAGTGATTTTGTTTCAAAATTAAAACATTTTATGTCTTAGGATTTAAATATGTTAATATATGTTAATTTATGCAAATTGGTTTAGTATGTTTATTTCAAAATTTAGTGAAACGACTTTCATGGGGTGAAAACCATGGATATTTGGTTGAAAAGTTGGAGCACTTTATAGTTCTTTGGCTTTAATTATGTTAATTTATGATAATTTATGCAAATGAGGTTAATCTGTGAACTTCAAAATGTGGTGATACGATTTCCACGGGGTGAAAAACCTGAGTTTAGGCAGCAAACACACCCCTGTGGTTGACTTGGTTGCAAAGATAGAACATTTTATAGGTTTTGTTTTTAAATATGGTAATTTATGTTAATTTATGCAAATCAGGTTGATCCGATGTCTTCGAAGGTTAGTGAACGACTTCCAAGGTGTGAAAAGCCTGGGTATAGCTGCCAAAAACAGCTCTGCGATGGCTTGATTGAAAAGTTAGAGTATTCTATATTTTTCAGCTTCAAATATGATGATTTAATTAATTTATGAAAATAACGTTGCACAAATTAAAGGTGTTCAAAAGTTAGTGAAACGACTTCTATGGGGTGAAAAACCTGGGTATAGCCACCAAAAACACCTCTGTGGGTGATTTTGTCGATCAGTTAGAGCATTTCATAGTTTTTTGGCTTCAATTATGTTAATTTATGTTATTTTTTGCAAATTAGGTTGTCCTGTGGTCTTCAAAATGTAGTAAAACGACTTCCTTGGTGTGGAAAAGCTGGACATAGGCACCCGAAACACCTCTGTGAGTGGCTTGCTTGAAAAGTTAGAGCATTTTTAAGATTGGTGGCTTTAAATAAGCTAATGTATGTTAATTCATGCAAATTAATGCAAATTAGATGGATTTCTGGACTTTTAAAATTAAAAAGATAAAGTCCACGGAATGTCAGCCTGGATGGAAACACAAAAATGACATTTTTAGAAAGTGTGTCTAAACGTCAAAATCTGTGTTGAAATGACTCCTACATTTTTGCACAAAAACACGTTTCTGTGTCGAAATTACACTGTGTCGAAATTGGTTGTGTCGAAGTGACTGGCACCCGGAGGAACACAGAGAGTTCCCTTCACGCCATCTTACACGTACTACACTAATCTCTATCTAGTGTAGGGGGAAAACGGAAATTTTCTTTTATGCCATCTTCCACTTACTGTAATTTCTATCTAGTGCATATAGAGGGAACACGGAATGTTCCTTTAATCATGTTTATGCCATCTTGTACAACTCTTATCTCTATCTAGCGTAGGAGTAACATGGAAAGTTCCCTTTATACCATCTCAAACCACTCTAATCTCTATCTAGAGTATATAGGAGGAACACGAAACGTTCCATTTATCAGTTTATGTCGTATTGCACCACTCTAAGGGACGCACCATTAGATATCTGGGGGGGGGGGGCTAGAGTTTTTGTTGCTTGCAAACTTTTTTTTATCTCCGAGAGAAAACGATCTTTTTTTTGGCGATCAACGTCCGACAATTTTTTTTTTATGTTTCGTCGAAGAAATTTTTTGTTGTATGCTTTCCCTATTATGTACGTTACCAGTTGGTGTTTTTTTCTGGTCAACATATTTTTCATCAATTCCGACAACAATTTTTTTTTCTGTCCACATTTTCAACAAACTTTTTTTTTCTGACTTTTGTGGAGACAAACTTTTTTTTTCATTTTTTTTCTAGCCCCCCCCCCCCCCAGATATCAAATGGTGCGTCCCTAATCTCTATGTAGAGTCAGGCTTGGGCACCAGGGCCTTCAGTATCGCTGACCAGCATTGTCCCTTGCAGTCTATGCTACATCTACACGTGTACTTTTAACGGGGGTGATCTCTCTGCAGTAGATATAGTACATGGGTAGAATGTGAGGGGGAAACTATCCATTTACACCTCATTATAAATTTCGAAAATTACATGTTATCGCTCCGCAATCAGTTTGTTTTTTCAAAAAAAGTCGATGTAGTTTTTAAAACAAAATCGTCCTATTCTGGATGTCGATGTACTTTTTAAAACAAAATCGTCCTATTCTGGACAAAAAACTGATCGCCGAGAGATAAAATGTGCTTTTTGGATTTGGTAAATGGATAGTTTTCGCCAAAGCTGTGGTTGGATATGTCGTGAGTTTTGTGGTCTCTTAGTATGTAAATATAAATATATCTATGTACTACGTTTTTCCTTGATTAACCGTGTTTATCACTCAACATAACCAGCGGGTTTTTGTATCGACTGGAGTGTTTAAATACTTATAATAGGGTTAATTGTGTTGGACCCCAGGAAAAACAGTGCCTTCACCTGCCACCCTTATACTATATCTACTGCAGAGATATCACCCCAGTTGATAGTACACGTGTACATGTACACCGCAGGTGTAGGCCCTACACACAATGCTGGTCAGCGATACTGAAGGCCCAGTGGGCTTGGGCCAAAGTACTCAGTACATGTACTTTGGTACTCGAGTACCGATTTTGCCGTAGTCGCCGATAGTCAGTATTCGTACTTCTTAAAAGTACTCGTACTTGTGATCAAGTACTTTTAAAAATTAAAGTAATTTTAACGAGTACTTACGAGTACTTTACGAGTACTAATCACTTGAAATTGATTCAAACTAACTTACAGGCGAACCATAAATCATCATAAACGGGATACGGGACATTTCGTCAATGTAAATTGATACATTTACCATCCGTTTAGCAATTATATAGAAAAATGATTTAGTTAATTACTTAAATAATTACTTACATAAACTTAGAACAAAAGTGCACCTTTTTCACAATATTACGATGCTGGTAATTGCTTGTCCTGCATTGTATGTATTTGCGTGTAATTCGCAAGGTAATTAAATAGCTATTCTTAAAAAAAGTGGCAAAAGACATGTCGAAAACAAGAAGATATGTTTATATAACATATACAAGTGAACTTAGGATACGGTAAGCCTAAAATCAAAAAAAGGGGAAAGCTAAACCCCAGCAAACAAGGAGAATTGAACCAATAGTGGTGTAATGTTCGGCAAGTGTTGTAAACGCTGGACCAAATTACACTAGCTTTGGTTCAATGTCTTGTGTGTGTCGTGACGACCAGTCGGTGTATGCATAATATTTGCAATATTGTCCTAATTGCATAGACATTCAGCCAACATTGCGTCAAAACCGGACAAATAATGGGGTCATCCCGATGTTCCCCAGTCTCTATGTTCCCCAGTCCTATGTTCCCCAGTATCTATGTTCCCAGTCTCTATGTTCCCCGGCTCTATGTTCCCCGATCCCTATGTTCCCCGGTCCTATGTTTCCCGGTCCCTATGTTCCCCAATCCCTATGTTCCCCAGTACCTATGTTTCCCGATACCTATGCTCCCCGGTACCTATCTTCCCCGAGTTTTTTTTTTTGGGGGGGGGGGGGGGAGGGAGGTATGAGGAGTGTTGGAACAATTTGTTGACATAATTGGAAGATTAGCTTTCTTTTTTAAGATGGTCGCCACTGCCACCTTAGAAGATTTATTTTGTTCACTTTTCGAAAGAAAGAGGTGTGTATTTAATATCACTTTTCCAATGACATCTCGCACGAGAACGTTATTTCAGACACCAAGTTTTTTATCCCCCGCCTGACGAAGTTGGGGCGGGGGTAGGCTTACGTCTGTCCGGTCATCCTGATGTTCGGCCGTCTGTTTGTCTGTAGCACACACATCCCATAGGGGGTGTAGATGTGCCTTTTGAAACTTCAACTACTTAAATGGCCGACCATCGGCCATAATTAGCTTTAATGTGCCTGATATCTGGCCACATTTCGTTTTATTTCTGGAGCAGATCTCGGTAACCCATAGGTGGATCCATTTCATATTGCACACACACATCCCTTAGGGGATGTGTGCCAGATAGCTAGACCATGCTATAAAACAAAAGTTGCGGTTTTAGTGAGGGATATACCGTCAAAAATGTCAACTTGATCAAAATAAAAAAGGCTGACTCGCGACCATCATTGAGTTCAATATCTGTAATTTACATGTGCAAACTGTGCTCGACAGGGTGGACCATCACTGTAAAACAGAAAATGAGACTTCAGGGAAGAATGCAGCCTGTAAAATTTATATCACACGGGCAGGGCAGGGGATTATTGTGACCGGCTGGCTTCTTATTTTATTTTGAGGTTTTGTTTCATAAATCGAAGATGGTCGCCATCGCCATCTTATAATTTGTGTCTTCTTTCCGACAGAAAACGATGTGTAATACCACTTTTCGAAGTATATTTCGCATCAGAAACTCATTTCCGACATTTTTTTTTGTTCTGAGGTCATTCTCGAGCAAAACTGTTTTGTGAAACAACGTTTTCGTCAGAAAAAACCCATAAATATTATTGCATTTCAAACTGAATTTTGCGTACGATGAACTCTTTACCGAACACACATTATTATTATTATTAACTAATTTGTTATGTTCACGTCATGCTATGAATGCATATAATTATATCAAATATAGCTGCCACCACTATCATGACAAAAAAAAAATTTAAACAACGAAGGTACGAAATAGCAAATAGCAAAAGTTCGAAACAACGAAAGTGCAAATCAATGAAAGTATGAAATAAGGGGGATATATGTGCCCGGGGAATAGAGGTACTGGGGAACATAGAGACCGGGGAACATAGGACAGTGAAATCTAAGTATCGGGGAATATAGTACCGGGGAACATAGGGATGGGGAACATAGGTACTGGGGAACATAGAGACCGGGGAACATAGGACAGTGAAATCTAAGTATCGGGGAATATAGGACCGGGGAACATAGTGATCGGGGAACATAGAGACCGGGCACCATAGGACAGTGAAATCTAAGTATCGGGGAATATAGGACCGGGGAACACAGTGATCGGGGAACATAGAGACCGGGGAACATAGGACAGTGAAATCTAAGTATCGGGGAATAAAGGACCGGGGAACATAGGGATCGGGGAACATAGGTACTGGGGAACATAGAGACCGGAGAACATAGGACAGTGAAATCTAAGTATCGGGTAACATAGGACCGGGGAACATAGGGATCGCGGATACATTTACCATCCGTTTAGCAATTATATAGAAAAATGATTTAGTTAATTACTTAAATAATTACTTACATAAACTTAGAACAAAAGTGCACCTTTTTCACAATATTACGATGCTGGTAATTGCTTGTCCTGCATTGTATGTATTTGCGTGTAATTCGCAAGGTAATTAAATAGCTATTCTTAAAAAAAGTGGCAAAAGACATGTCGAAAACAAGAAGATATGTTTATATAACATATACAAGTGAACTTAGGATACGGTAAGCCTAAAATCAAAAAAAGGGGAAAGCTAAACCCCAGCAAACAAGGAGAATTGAACCAATAGTGGTGTAATGTTCGGCAAGTGTTGTAAACGCTGGACCAAATTACACTAGCTTTGGTTCAATGTCTTGTGTGTGTCGTGACGACCAGTCGGTGTATGCATAATATTTGCAATATTGTCCTAATTGCATAGACATTCAGCCAACATTGCGTCAAAACCGGACAAATAATGGGGTCATCCCGATGTTCCCCAGTCTCTATGTTCCCCAGTCCTATGTTCCCCAGTATCTATGTTCCCAGTCTCTATGTTCCCCGGCTCTATGTTCCCCGATCCCTATGTTCCCCGGTCCTATGTTTCCCGGTCCCTATGTTCCCCAATCCCTATGTTCCCCAGTACCTATGTTTCCCGATACCTATGCTCCCCGGTACCTATCTTCCCCGAGTTTTTTTTTTGGGGGGGGGGGAGGGAGGTATGAGGAGTGTTGGAACAATTTGTTGACATAATTGGAAGATTAGCTTTCTTTTTTAAGATGGTCGCCACTGCCACCTTAGAAGATTTATTTTGTTCACTTTTCGAAAGAAAGAGGTGTGTATTTAATATCACTTTTCCAATGACATCTCGCACGAGAACGTTATTTCAGACACCAAGTTTTTTATCCCCCGCCTGACGAAGTTGGGGCGGGGGTAGGCTTACGTCTGTCCGGTCATCCTGATGTTCGGCCGTCTGTTTGTCTGTAGCACACACATCCCATAGGGGGTGTAGATGTGCCTTTTGAAACTTCAACTACTTAAATGGCCGACCATCGGCCATAATTAGCTTTAATGTGCCTGATATCTGGCCACATTTCGTTTTATTTCTGGAGCAGATCTCGGTAACCCATAGGTGGATCCATTTCATATTGCACACACACATCCCTTAGGGGATGTGTGCCAGATAGCTAGACCATGCTATAAAACAAAAGTTGCGGTTTTAGTGAGGGATATACCGTCAAAAATGTCAACTTGATCAAAATAAAAAAGGCTGACTCGCGACCATCATTGAGTTCAATATCTGTAATTTACATGTGCAAACTGTGCTCGACAGGGTGGACCATCACTGTAAAACAGAAAATGAGACTTCAGGGAAGAATGCAGCCTGTAAAATTTATATCACACGGGCAGGGCAGGGGATTATTGTGACCGGCTGGCTTCTTATTTTATTTTGAGGTTTTGTTTCATAAATCGAAGATGGTCGCCATCGCCATCTTATAATTTGTGTCTTCTTTCCGACAGAAAACGATGTGTAATACCACTTTTCGAAGTATATTTCGCATCAGAAACTCATTTCCGACATTTTTTTTTGTTCTGAGGTCATTCTCGAGCAAAACTGTTTTGTGAAACAACGTTTTCGTCAGAAAAAACCCATAAATATTATTGCATTTCAAACTGAATTTTGCGTACGATGAACTCTTTACCGAACACACATTATTATTATTATTAACTAATTTGTTATGTTCACGTCATGCTATGAATGCATATAATTATATCAAATATAGCTGCCACCACTATCATGACAAAAAAAAAATTTAAACAACGAAGGTACGAAATAGCAAATAGCAAAAGTTCGAAACAACGAAAGTGCAAATCAATGAAAGTATGAAATAAGGGGGATATATGTGCCCGGGGAATAGAGGTACTGGGGAACATAGAGACCGGGGAACATAGGACAGTGAAATCTAAGTATCGGGGAATATAGTACCGGGGAACATAGGGATGGGGAACATAGGTACCGGGGAACATAGAGACCGGGGAACATAGGACAGTGAAATCTAAGTATCGGGGAATATAGGACCGGGAAACATAGTGATCGGGGAACATAGAGACCGGGGACCATAGGACAGTGAAATCTAAGTATCGGGGAATATAGGACCGGGGAACATAGGGATCGGGGAACATAGAGACCGGGGACCTTAGGACAGTGAAATCTAAGTATCGGGGAATATAGGACCGGGGAACATAGTGATCGGGGAACATAGAGACCGGGGAACATAGGACAGTGAAATCTAAGTATCGGGGAATAAAGGACCGGGGAACATAGGGATCGGGGAACATAGGTACTGGGGAACATAGAGACCGGAGAACATAGGACAGTGAAATCTAAGTATCGGGTAACATAGGACCGGGGAACATAGGGATCGCGGAACATAGATACTGAGGAACATATATATCGGGGATCATAGCACCGTGGAATATAAGTATCGGCGAACAAAGGACCAGTGCGAAATGGACGAAACCATAAAGTGTGAAACAACTGGAGTGTGAAATAACGAAATTGAGATACTACGAAATAGAGAAAGTACGAAACAACGAATGTACAAATCAATGACAGTACGAAACAACAAAAGTACGAAACACTGGGAGATGGAACATAGGTAGGCCCTCCTGGGGAACATAGAGAACGGGAAACATTATAAAGACCGTCGAATAAGAGGATCACGCCAAACGTGCAAGACAACAGAAGTAGAATTACGAAACAACGTACAAACACTGGGGGATAAAATGTGTTGGGGAGGGGGAGGGTATTGGGGGACCAAGAAATCTGGAACATAGATTTTGGGGAACACAGAACCCAGGCTTATAGGTACCGGGGAGCATGGAAACTGAAAGTGCATAACAAGATAAGTATTAAATAAAAAAGTGCACAACAAGAGACGTGTGAAACAAAAGATTAAGAAACAACGAAAGTACAATACAACGACAGTATAAAACAAAGAAAGTGTGAAGCAATAAATCCACGGAAAACCTGAAGGACAACATATTTTAAGTATAGGCCTACTAAACAACAAAAGTGAAAAACAACGAATGTACAAAACAACTAAATGTGATGTGAAACAACAAAAAACGATACTAAACCAACGAAACAACCAATGTGGGAAACGAGGAAAAGAACTGAGATATACCGTGATCACAACATTGTCCTCTGTTGTCTTCTAACTGTGACCTTAAGATATTGGTCTGACCACTCGTCTGCCAACTTAACATAGAGTCCTCCTAAAATTTAATTTTATTTATTACCCTAGTGATGAACGTTGACTGGCACAGTTTCATGAACTATGATGAATTGTTATGAGCTTGAAATCTCAGTTTAGTTCATGAACTGCAGGGCCGTATCCAGACTAAGACAAATGGGGGGGGGAGGGGGTTACAGCTCGACCAACCGCTAATAGGGGGGTCTGGGGGCATGCCCCCCCAGGAAATTTTGAAAAACAAGGCATTTTGGGTATATTCAGGGGGGATTACAGACACCCAAAAACCCCTCCTGGATACGGCCCTGAACTGTGGTGAATGACAGCCCTGGCGAGTATGGTGTCAACTACGCAATGGCTAATTG
This sequence comes from Flabesymbios commensalis, assembly GCA_964017125.1. NCBI lineage: Eukaryota > Metazoa > Annelida > Polychaeta > Terebellida > Flabelligeridae > Flabesymbios > Flabesymbios commensalis. The sequence goes on along the minus strand of OZ024914.1, from coordinate 53,584,088 downwards.
ACTCATTAATTAGCAAATTGAGACTTTCTGATTTAGATTATCAACCACAGAATACATAATATTTTTAAATACCCAGGTAATTAGTTTCTCAGATTTCTGTTCAGTTTTGTGTAATATCGTGAGGGGGGGGGGATATATTTTTCAATTAACAAATGAAGCTTAGCTAGTTTGCTGTGTTTACGTAAAAAGTAACCTCAGAAAAAATATAATCCTAATGGACGTGGCGCAATGGCTAGAGCGCCTGACTGCCTCGCCAGTCATGCATGCGTCCCGGGCTCGAACCCCGCTGTCCCCGTTTAGGGTTTTAAGAGAAACAGCATTGTTTCTCCCTTCTCAATGTGACTAGGCAATCACGTTAAAGGCGGCCTCGTCGAGTAAAGGTTGAGACCAATGTATCTACGTTAACATAATCCTCAATCAAGATACTATATGTATTTTAGGAAGTTGATACATTTTCATGAATATTTCGTGAACATTAATGAACATCAACATGAACCTAGTTTGTGAACATCATGACTTAGTTAAAGTGTTGCTGACTTGTTCATCATTGAACCACCTGAGTTACTGGTCGTTCGTGAACAACCTTAACTTCATGAACAAGGTTGAAAAAGGTTGAACTTTAGGTTGAAAGTTCATGAATTTTATGAACATTACATTTGTGATTCAGGAACATTCGTGAATAGTTCATGAACACATTTATTAAACGTTCATGAATGTTCATAAACTATCTGATTCATGATTGTTCATGAACTAGTCCTGGTTCATTAATTTTCAGAGTTTATGACCGGTCATGAACAACCCATGTTAAAGAACAGAGTGAGAGTTCATGTACAGAATAAGTTCATGAACTTTTATAAAAGTCTCATGACCGTTTTTTTTTTAAAGTTTTTTGTTTACCAACATTCATGAACTATTCATAACTGTTCACGATCACACTTGGACACAGCTGAAATTTGATATGGAAGTCATTAGAAATCACCAAACTAACATGGAGAAAGCTAAATTTATTTTACTGTGATCTTGAAAAATAAATCGAGATCATTTATCTTTAAATCATGAGATCAAAACTCCCCAAGCTACCGAGAAAACTTTAAAGGATGGACAGACATACGGACTGACGACAAAGTAAAGATGGCACTAATTACTGACTCAGCATCACATAATCTTTTATTGTGGAATATGGGGAACATAGATACTGGGGAACATAGATAATGGGGAACATAGGTACTGGGGAACATAGATACCGGGGAACATAGAAACTGGGGAACATAGATACTGGGGAACATAGGACGGGGGAACATAGAGACCGGGGAACATAGGTAATGGGGAACATAGATGCCGGGGAACATAGGACCGGGGAACATAGAGACCGGGGAGCATAGGACAGGGGAACATAGAGATCGGTGAACATAGAGACTGGGGAACATAGATACGCACCCCAAATAATGTCTGGCGTGCAGTGAGATATATTAGGACAACTAGAGCTCACACAATACTGTACCAAGGTTGTATAAATACCAAAAAATACTACCACGACATTGCAACGTCTTGAATAAAATGACCTTACAATGCCGGTGCAACTCCCCTGATTATAACGCCCCCCCCCCACCCTTGAAACTATATACCCGGGTAGATTCTAAGATCTCCCAGAATCTACCCCGGGATAGATTCTAGATTGTATCCCGGGGTAGAACC